>OY294034.1:1200000-1800000 GCA_958510845.1 Cantharis nigra | reverse complement strand
ATTATTTCCTAAATTAATTTGCAATAATTGCTGGCTGTACATTTTGTTTATTTTTACTACAATTTTTGCTAATTAAATATCTATTAAAAATGATTCATTTAAAGATTATTTTTAAAAGAAAAATTCTTTTATTTTATTTTTAATGCGCATGCATAATTATGCGACGGAATCGGATGTGTACAAATTTTTTCTCTTTCAAATTATACTTTGGCACCAACTTCAAACTAAATCATCCAATTAATATTAAATCTACGAGAATATTTCGATACAATATTTTTATGATATATTACTGAAGTTATATTAACGTAATGTAACACTAAATTTTAATTAAGATAAAATTAATTGCTCAGGGCCCGCTTCTATTTCATTTTCATTCATAATACATGCACTTTGAATCATTCAAACCCAAGAAATATAAAAAGTTCATATTTTATTATTTATTCCTAAATTAGAATTTATGATTAGTGAAATTGGAAAATATAGATCACGAAACATTTCAAATTGACCCTGAATGTTTATTACAGCCTCGCAGTGGCGTAACTACAAATTTTCCGCCTGTATATGCTAATTGTTTTACAACGCCTTTTCCTTTATTATAATTAAGTAGACAAAGTTACCAACCATGATCGTGTATGCTATACAGATCCCACAGTTTAACATAACCACTGTTTCATTCTTATTTGAAAAAAATTATGCAGCTATGTTGTTTTTTTTCCCGTGGTACAAAAATGTGAGGTTGACATCATGCAATTTTTTGGTAGGCTAGTAGATTTGTACATATAATTTTCGAACAGACAGACAGATTAAGTCTCAATACATTCAGTACATTTTTTTCTTATTTACTTTTATATTTATACATAAATTCTTACGGCGTTAAAGAATTTAAATTTTATTTCTTTTGTCTTAATTATGTTTTAAATACTTCGATGCCAAACTACTTAAATATATTTAGGAATTTACGATTAAGTGTTATGTTTATTTTTACATTCTTTTACTTCAATTTGATGGAAGTATCAGCAATAGACGCAACAGTCATATCGTTAAATGATTCTATTTTACTGTTTCGTCTATTTTTTTGTCTGGCTAAAGGAATAAATTATTTGCCAAAACAATAACCGCATTTTGGTGTACGAAAATTCAAATTGTTCTTGCTTTCCTTGTCCTAAATGTCGAGCTTTCACCGATTTTTGAGTCTTTCTGTGTTGTCGATCTGGATTTTCCCAGTGGTTCCCAGGAAGGAAGGAAGAACGTTTCGATGCAGATTAAATTTATAGTTTACTGTTTTTATGGTTCGCAATAAAATGGCGTAATAAAATTAAGGTATTGTAAGGGTTGGATATTACTGAAAAAGTGTTTCTTTTGTGCCTCTAAGGGCACATCCGGACTATTGCGTTAAAAGCCGAAGAGAGGGGTAGCTTTTAGTTTGGCGAGGTGAGCTTGGGTCATTTACATTTGATTTGTAAGAAATGTTTGTGATGCGTTTTTGGATATTTTAAACCACTGATATGGTTATTAATAAAGTTTCATTACCCGAACCACGAATCAATCAATCATTTTTAATAGATTATATGTCCTTTAAAAGGGATGAGCTTTTTGTCGCAGAAATGACGTTATTCGTATTAATTATTTGAAAGAATGTTCTAACTGACGGTCTGGTTGTAAATATTCAAAAACAAGATGTAGGTATACTTCAAATTTACATAGATAAGAAACTGTGCTATTTCTACTTCAACAATATTTATATACATTTGTGGAGGTAGGCATTCAATGCTAAGGTTACACAGATTATTTATCATCTTTTGTATAGATGATGGTTGAATATAAGTTTGGATTGTTAAATAAATGGGTTAAAAAAAGATCGTCACTTACCTCGGTATAACAAAAACATCAGCAGTCGTGAAGTTTCGGATATGCCATTTATTTAGTTAAGAAAAAAAAAGTAAACTAAATATTTTTAACTCTTGGAATGTAAGCTTCAGATATGTTATTTACGATGGTGTATTGTAAATTATGTTACGTTTGGTTAATTTCAACCTATTTAAACGTAGGCATACATTCTAATATGCACGGTAATAGTTACCTGAACATTAATCATAAAAGTTAATTTTCAAGTTAAACGGTAGTAATGTGTAATCTATTAAGTTTTTTGTTTTGTCTTAACGTAACTTTAATTTTTCTTTTTGGTAATTAAAAAGAGAGCCCCCGACCCCCGCTTTCCCTCAATAAAATACTGACCCGATTTCTATTCCGACTCTTTAGACATAGCGTAACAGTATTAATTGCTAAATTACGTCTAATCGAATGCTGATTTCCGATATTCCGTTAACATACCAGACATAGGTGTCGATGGAACTTTGACAGCATCTTTTTATAGCAAAATGTTTTCTTAAATTATACCCTCATAATTTATTTGCAAGGAAAAATTAAAATGGAAGATTCTTTTTGTTTATTTTTTATTTAGTCAATATATATGTTGATAGCTATGTTATCTTCAGTTGGTGATCAGATAGTTGATCAACCGGTCGGTTAGTATCGGTATTTCTTATATTACATGACCATCATTTTTAGTACTTCATCAGTTTTGTACTGCCGTTCTATTAAAATTCTTAATATATTTTTGTAATTATTTTTAATAATAGAAACTAATTATAGACGTTTATAAATTATAAATAAAAATATGCTAGTATAATAGTATACCATACAATAGACATGCATATGTATGTATGTTGGCTTTTCATTTTTTTTAGTTATCAAAACCATTAAAAGACTTTTTTTCGGTGTATAATAGATACTTTGCATTAATATTATTAGTTCTCTTCGATTTAAGTGGTTAAAAGTCAGTCATCCTGTTGATGGTGTAAAATGCATAGCATGAAGCCTTTAAGTGGTTGAAGTAATGGACAATTAGTGTAATTGCAAGAAATTGTTGTTGACACATGACATTACAAATTTTCTTACCACAGGTACATATAGTTACAAGCTTTTAAATAATTTTCGCTTTTCTTGTTTACAATCGCACATGCCGTAAATAAATCGGCCCCACTCGAAAAATCCTTGCATGCGGCCACTTAGTGGAGAATTTATGCCTACATTATTCAGGAAATTACCTTCCCGTCTGAGGAAAATTTTAGTTAAGTTAAACCATATTATACAATGCTAAATTTGTCAATTTATTATTAGGAGATAAAATCAGTACTTTGCGTTTAATTTTATCTGTAAATTAAGATTATTACAGCTTAAAGTTAAACACTTAAAATTACTTAAAATTTTATTGTTGCTTTAAATTTTGCAATTTTATTACGAAATTAAAATTTTGAAGATGTGCAAACAGCGGGGAATTTTTTTTTTTTTGGAAACTTCCATTAGAAGACACTCCTACATCGCTGTAATATTTCATAAAAAATAATAAAAGATGAGAAACTATAAAATGTGATTAGAATTACATGTTGCTTTTAACATGAGTCGGCTTTGAGATATCCTTTTAAAAGAAGTTTAATTTACGATACTAGATAAGTAAGCTAAGGTTGTACATAAATTTTTCCTTTAGTGAGATTTGTGGTTAAAAGTGTTATTAGCTAAACGTACTTATCATTGTACAAATCTGTATGTATAAACGACATGTGCTTTTACACCCACTTACGTGTGTAGTTGTCACTGAAATGGCAATTTAATCCTGTATGTGATGAAGAGATGCATTGGGACATATTAGTTGTTCCATACAATTCACTCAGATGGAACAAAGATATGTTTTATACAGTTTTCATGATCCCTTAACTACACACTCGATTTAATTCATTTATTTTTTACGTTGCAACATGTTGGGTTATCTTTTCAAAATATATTAATCTCACTAATCTTTTCAAGTGCTCTACTTTGTACCGCTAAGGTCTAAAGTGTTTCATAAAAAATTGTCGAATGGCCCTTTCAAAACTAAAATGTAGTGATGCTTATCATTCTTCGCAAGATTAAATATTTATAAAAATAAAATTATTTTAATATCAAAACTACGCAATTGAGTAGTTGCTATCATGTGTTTCGAATTTTAGATTCACATCAGGCAAACCTGGAATAACTTACAAACAAACAAAATTAAAATAATTTTAATATTGTGGGTCAAACGGTGCGAACAATTTTTTTTTAAATTATTTAAATCATTTGTACCGCAGCACCCTTTTCCAAGTACAGTAGTTAATTTATTATATATTCCTCGTTGTTGCATGTACATAACTCTAAAGTAAACATTTAGTTTCTATATTAATTTTATGGTTAAGGAGCGTGCAAATTAAGCTAGTTGAAAAGCGCTTTTTTATTTTTGCCCAACTAAGGCGCACCCCTTATGCGTGACAATGTAACACTTAGGTAAACGCTTTGTATTTACTATTTTCTATAGTTTTGATATTGGCTTTTAGACAAAATTTTGTTAATCAATCAAATAGTAATTATTGCAAAAGGCAGCGAATAAAAATATTGGCGTAATTTATTACCCTGACTTCGTTTTTGTTAGCCTCACAATACATTTTTTAAAATTCATTATGGTGTTTCGAATTAATTTTTGTTTATTTTACAAATTGTTTGTGGAAATGAAGGGAATTGATTTCACGACTGCAACATAAACTGTTTAATGTAAATTTGATTTACGATGTTCAAAAACAACCAAAATACACAGTAAAAGCGTGCTATTTAATTTTTCTCTTGTCGGTTTGTTTGAAGCTTACCGCTTTTTCCAACATCGGTTTTAGTGCTCCCTGGACATGCAATCCCAGTTAGTCGCAAATTTCATCCGTTCCATATACCATATTATTAACACGGATTTAGTTTATTAGTTCATTTCTATTTAAAATTCGAAACCCGCAGTTGCAGTTACCAGTTAAAAACAAATTTACTTAACTGCTTTCTGAAATATTACACTTCCACCTTGTGAATTTTTTTCCTCGTTGTTGTAAATGACTTGTTTGTAATGTTGTTATTAGAAATGTCTTCTTAATCTATTCATTTTGTTGCTTCGGGCAACAAACATTAACCTTTGAATTTTCTACCATTTCTCTTACAAATGTGAAGTACACTCTTCATATTTGTGCACTTTCAGTTACAAATTTAAAAACCTCTTTCAGTACAACTGACTTAACTGACTCTTGCTTCTCTCGGGCCCGGCATTTTCCAAAATTAATCTTTATATTGTATTTCAATAAGTAACTTATTGAATATATGAAGTTAGAATCTAATATAATTATTCTGTCTCCGGGTGTACCTCCGGGTTCAAACCTCGGTTCTCCGTTATTTTCGGTCTTTATTCCGCTAACGATCCTATGCTATCCCCAGACTGGTTTTTATTTTGTATCTGCAGAGATTGCTCAAATATGTACAAGAATTTCAGAATTATCAACCCAATAATCCAATACAATTCAGTTCTAAGTCCGTTCAATTTACCTTTTTAGTTAGATTAAAATTAATAAACTTTAAATGCTTAATGATTATTGTTATTCTTTATTATACATGAAGGAGAATGTTAAAAAATTTGGGAAAAATATGGCTTTATTGGTCAACGACATGGTCAAATTGGTCAAATACATATAGATGGGAACTGTGAACGAGAAAATCAAATAAGAAAAAGATTACAAGCTGAGAACAAAGCATACTACCTGAATAAAGTACTTCTTAGATTTAAAAAATTAAGAAAATTACACAAGGAAAGGCTGAGGCACTGAAAATAGCTGGGACATATCATAAGGAAAAGCGACAACAATATAATGAACAAGTAAACATTATGGAAACCAGGAATAACCGAAAATCAGGTGGTGGCAGGGCCTATTTTACCATTAGACGCATTAGGCATGTGTCTAGGGCCCAATGGCCAGAGGGGCCCGAAAATAGCGAACATTTTCTTCTTCTTCCACTTTAGGCTAGGATAGCTCCTGTTTGCCTTAATCTCTGGCTGTCTTCTATCAAAGAGCAGCCGAAGTCACTAATTACTGTGAGCATATTAGTTGTTTTACATCTGAGGTAGCTTGCTGGGCTGATCTCAGATGTGCCCATAACCTTGGTTTTTTTGTTTGTTGATGAGGGCAAATCATCAACCCTGGGGGACCGCCGGCCGGCTTTACGTGCTCTTCGAAGCACGGAGACAATCATAAGAAATTTTAGATTTGCCGGATTCGAACCGGGTAACTTAGTGTCAGCAGTTATTCAGCTAACATACTAGGCTAATGAACGTCTCTAAGAAAGAACACTAAATCATGAAATAAAAATCAAATTCTGATAAAATAATCCTAAAATTAGGCCTTTGATGCTATTGATCCAATATATGATACAACTCAGTTAAAAGTAGGTCCTGCCTCTCAATTTTTTCCTTTCCACATCCTTCTCTCTTCTTCTCAAAACTGCAACTACCAAATACGACGCTCACAATCAAGTATCTCAGCATTGGCTACTAAGTAACTCTTCGGCACTGAAGAATTACTACTATAGATCCATAAATAGAAAGTAAACCGTATACTGGGGGGTATTCCATACCCCCCAGACCCCCGATTTGCCAATGGCTACACCGAAGCTCAATCAATATTTGAAATTATATTAATAAATACGTTTAACCTCGGGCCCGTTTTATTATGGTTTCTGCCATTGATCGACGCGCAGTCGCAGGCTGGCAGTTAGAATGCTAAATTGCTATATCTCTCACAAGTTGTTGGCAAATCTTTGAGATATTAAATACCGAAATATTTAGTCATGGGTCAACAAGGCCTGTAGTGCTACAGAATACAGTAATAATAAATAAATACGTTTAACCTCGGACCCGTTTTAAAATGGTTTCTGCTAGCCATCAACGATATTCAACTCCCGGGTTTGCAAAAATAAAATTACTTACATATGCGCTCAGCAGTGGATCTAAGTCTTTCGATTAAACTTATTAAATTTTGAATTTAAGTTTAAGAGGCACAAAACAATGAGGATAAACCGGGGGGTCTGGGGGGTATGGAATACCCCCCAGTGCACGCTTTTATTTTATTCCCAAATCATCTACATCAAGTGGTGGGATCAGGTGATAAATGACCTATCGGCGATGGGAGTAATGGAATATTGAAAAAGAAAATAAGAACAAAATACAAAATAGTGCGGACTGATCCACCTCTTCAATCGGACCTGTTAATCCTGGAACAGGATAGCGATATTCATTTGATGCAGAGCTTTAAATAAAATAAATTGGTGTCGAACTGGTTGTGGACTTGTGTTAATGATTTCTATTCAAACTGATTCTTTAAACCGTTTGTCTTATTTGTATATGATGCTCAGTCACTTTAGTCAGTAAGTAATAACTATTGGCTTATAATTTGACCGAAATGCTTACTGTTTCACATTTTCACTAATTAAAATATCAATAAAAATCGAAATCTGAAACGATTGAACCAATGAATGCTATGAAGAAATGCCCCATTAAGATGAGGTCTGGGTGATATATACCTTGATGGTATTATAGAGACTTGGAACGCTGCATATCAATATATGCAAGGTCAAGGTTTAGCTTAACATGTTTATACTACATTATTGTAAACAGTTTTACTTTTGTATTTGGCAGTTGTAATTAGTTTACGTTTTCTCATAATTGGATATACCTGTGGGATATAAAGTTATTATTATTAATTTTCTGCTCTTTTGAAAATACAAGTTTTGATTATGTCCGAATCGCCTAGACATGGAATGTATCACACGGAAATTGTAAACGATTAAATAGCAATTTCAAGATTGGACGAATGCAATATTAATTAGACAGTTTGGTATACATTAATTAAGTATAAATTGACTTAATCTATACTGGCGTTATGTTCGATTGCAGTGTTAATCGAAATTCAATTAGAAAATGCAATATGTTAACTATTGTCATTAATAGAAACAAGAATTGATCAACGAAACCAACATGGTAAATTAATAATTAATCAAATTGCAACTGCAAGAGGAACCTTATCAGTGGCGGACGCGGCGAAAGATCGAAAGGGTGGATACACCCTTTGGTCTGATCACTTCTAAAAATGCTAAATTATATTTTAAGTGCATTTGTGAGAGCATTCTAAATTTACAAATCAAAGAAAAACCAATTTATTGTATTTAATAAATTACTCTTGAGATGTCTTTATTACTCGATTTAAATTTTAGTTTTATTACACGAAAGAACGCGTTAAGAGCTTTTAATAAAATTTATTGAACACCTGAAAATGTCAAAACATTTTGTCGTGTATCAGGAAATATGTCTGGTTTACTCTCATAGTGTTCAGACGCATTAAAAATGTTTTTTTACTTAATATTTGTCAAGTGCTTCCAGATTGCTTCTTGTAAATGGGTTTTCCGTTAAACTCAGAATATCTCAACTAAATTTTACAAAGTAAACTAATTAAAGTGCATGGTTATCTCTATAAAGGATATCGATAAGTTAGTTAAGGAAAATTTAGTTACTCCTCACTCAAAGAGTAATCACCTAACGTATTTTTAAGTTATGATTTAATTATACTTATTTACTTATTGAATTTTAGTATTAATTGTTTTCTTATAGTATTAATTGCTTCAGCGATTTAATTATAGATTAAAGTCTTAATATATGCATTTTGCTCTGGCTCTTATTTACAGCCAAATGTAATTAAATTTGATATAAATTTAATTGTATAAGTTTCTTTTAACATATAAATAAACATATTAATTATATTACATTAAACAAGTTAATTGCTCAATAATAAAGAACTTAATTATTAAAAGCTTTGCGTTTACAATAAAATTTAATTATAATTAGTGCAAATAAAAATAACTGGCTAATTTAACCACCTATTTAAAAAGCAAAAATATTAAACCGATGGGAGGTTCCACTCCCAATCAGTTTCCAGAATTTTTCATTACCATTCTTGGATGAAACTATTTTTTTTCAAACATGCACTGGTACACGTTTTCGAAGACTCATTTATCTTTGTACATGCAACTCAATCGATACCCCCCACATTGCCCTAGTTTGTTTAAGCGGTGCCTTTAAAACATCTTTTTATGCCCATTTTGTCGGTGCAGTGTATTTATATTTAGATTTTTATATTCTTCATAAACTTTAATGAGTTGGTGGTAGTTTTATATTTCAATAAGACCGCGACTTACAAATGTTTTGGGTAAATAGACAATAAATTAATTAATCAACACGGGGGGAATCAATATTTTTATTTTTTTCCTATTCAAAATAAAAAAAATTGTTTTAAATAAATTGTATAAAATTTCAAAGTTTATTTAATTAAAATAAAACACTTATTTACAAACTGGACACGTTTCGCACTGGATCCGTGCGTCCTCAAGCTAAAACGAACGAAAAAGTTGTTTAGGAAGTTAAAATGTTATCAGGTTGGCAGATGTTCGTAAGACGAATCATTAATAGTATAATAGATCAATAAAAGTGTTTCATCTTTTTGTTTAACCACAGTTTACTATATTGAATACTAGTTTCTTTTGTTGTATAACACTTTCAATTTATTTGCGGACTGTAGTATCAAGTTAATATGATTCTTAAAATAACTTTAAAGTTGAGGTAAACATTTAAATTTTTTTGAATGTGTTTGAAATCTGGTTTCTAGATTTAACTTCAAAGTTACGGTTTGTTTGTCATGGATGTTACCGCACCACTAAGATCCTGTCGCTAAACAGTTGAGATTTAATTTTAAATACCTTATTAATTTTAATTAACATTTCATTTTCAATTAATACGAATTTATGCATGTAGTTTTGAAAATGTTGTTGCATATAAATAAGGAGGATATTAAAAATTTTATAATCGAAATTAAAAGTCCTGACCTGCATTAAAACGTTTGCGGGATTCATATACACACAAACAGACTGAATTCTCGACGGTCTCAGCCGCCGAAGAATGCGTACTCTGCATCATCGAATGGACCCCTTTGCTGGTACTGCTGTGCATTATTGCTGAATATCGGTCGTTGCCCCGTGACAATAATGTATCATTTTTTATTTCTTTATTCCTACCTTCCATTCTTATTATAAATTTATATTTAACCCTTATCATTTTTGTACTGTGACATTTTTCAACATATTTAATTATAAAGTTTAAATATGGCAACCTGCGGTATTATTTTTAAAGAATTTTTATGAGGAATTTCTTTTATATCGAGCAATAAGCGATATCGCTCAGAAAATACATTAAAATCCACAAATTTTAATAATAATCGGAATTTTTCAAGAGTTGATCTATTTTATAAAATTATTTTTAGGTTAGGTCAAATTTTTTGCTTCTCTGTTCAAGTTTATCCAAAATTTTGTTATCAATTATCATTTAGCTGATGTTTTAGGTGTGTCTGAAGTAATTTGATCCCACACACATTATAAAGACTTTTTAGATAATACCGCGTTTTAATTGCATCGTTTCGGTGGGAGGCCTTCTCCACTACATACATAGGTACAAAAATGTCAAATAAACATTGATTGTTGAATACGAGAGTCTGTAATTCTAATTTAAAAGCTTTATATAATTGGTAGATATTGCATATCAAAAACTTTCTAAAGATTTGCTTAGTCATTTTAAATCTGGTTTTATGTGTATAAGAATTATACGTCCCCAATGATTTACCGTTCTTAATGAAACTGCTTCTATTTTCATTATAGATGAAGGGGGGGGGGGGAGGTGACTAAGCTTGGTTGTCCCTACGGTCATCCCAAACAAATTATTTGATACCTGATCGGATTCGCATATAACAAATATCACCCGGCGAACTTTTAAAGACGGATTAAAGTCTTTGTCGAGAATTATGCTATTGGAACGTAATCTCTTTTTTGTGTTTAACGAGTAATTTGCTCGTTGATGTGTTTAGAAGTTAATACACATATTTCAAATAATCGAAATTCAACTTTTGTAAGCCGTTTAAAATTTTACCAGAACGTCAAATGTACGTTCCCCGTATAATATGTCTAAGGGGGTTAATAAAATTAAACGGGGGACGTGCGGGGGCGCGAGGGGCAAATTAAATTACTTTATATATAAATTTGTAGGATATTTTTGAACAAAACAATTTAAAAAAATAAAATTTGCCTAGTATGTTATTAGCAGTTTATTAAACCTTTGATATACCTACTATCTAAATGTTAGGTTAAAGTTGTCGGTTATTTTGATCAACTTTTTAAGGTGGTTTTAAAGTAATAATAGTTGGATTAAAAAATTTAAATATGCTGCACAATTTTTTTGAAGTTTTTTAAATCATAAATTTATTTTTTGTATGGTGAATGGGTGATGTTACAAAAATGTTGAGGTCAATTTCAGATTAGGTACTTTTATTATAATATTTATCTGACATCAAAATACCAATATTAATGTTCTCTTGATTTGAATTGAAAGTGTTGGCGTTTTTTTCTTTAAATTTTGGTACTTGAAGGCGTGCTGTCGAAGATAATAAGGAACATATATAAGACAGCAAAACTACGCTTAAGTGCGATTTATCGTTTCCGCCATGTAAATAACAGAGGTTTTTAATTTACACTATGCCGTGAGAGTTAACGCACACCAAGGGCCGCCTATCGGATGATGGCTTACCGATTTTATCATTAAAATTACGACTAAGAATTATTTTATTTGGTTTGTTTGAACATTTTTGTTAACTACCGTGATACTATAACTTAAAAATAATTTAATGTTGAGGAAGGTTTTATTGTAAGATAATAAACGTGTTAAAACTAGATTAGACATTTCTCATGGCAGCCATAATCTTTTATCTCGGCTTCTTCAAATTAAATGACTTTCAAATTAATTATTTTAATAATTTCCCAATTTAACTGACATACCTACATTTAATTAATATTAAATTTCAAGGGCTGTTCATTAATTTTATTATTGATGAAAGCACAGAATGTTTGCACTGACATGTAATGTGATACTACAGATTTATATTATAAATCCAAATTCTTTTATTACCGCCACTGTCTCTTTGTATATTGATTAACAAATACGTTTTCTCCCAAACGTAAATTAGGTTCTTTGTGTTCTATACTCAGTTTAATTTTGAAATTTAATTAAAATTATTATTTAGCTATGGTTTACAATATCCAGTATAATCTTACTTGCTACACATAGTAATATAAATATATTAGGGATGATATGGTATTTCATTTAATTAAATCATTATACTTTTTTATTGCATCCTTACTCCTCCAAGTTGTAATCGCCTCCAAAATCTATGATTTGATTTTACTTAGCATGATTCTTCTGTCATGACTCATGATAAATGTCATAGAATCGTGAATTTTAGCTAAAAGGTTTGTTTTGTCCAATGCTAAATCTGACAGCAAATTTTGACAAGAGGCATTTTCAATTACCTAGCGGATTAATCGAATTTCACAAGATCTAAAGTAAACAAAAAAATACAAACTTTGTTTGATGTCGATCGATCGTTTATCCAACAGGCGAGTCGTGTTGCTGGATCAAATACCAGAACCAATGTATTTAAAAAAATATTGCCCCTAATCAACTTTGTTCGTAGTAAACACCGCTTCTGCCCAAATATCTCTTCATATAGTTTAACTTCAAATTGTCAATTTTGCCCTTCATAGTATTTTAAGATAATACAAATAATGTTTCGTTACTTTTCCTATTTGGGCGTTAAAGTCTCCCACAATAATTAGTATATCTTGCTTGGGTGTGGCTTCACATATCGACTCCAGTTGTTCATAATATTTATCTTTTTCGCCTTCATCACTATCCTCAGTAGGTGCATATCCATTTACAATGTACAAATTCACTTTGTACATTGATTCTTAAGCATGATAATTTTCCTGTTACTATGAATCCGATACCCTTTCTGCCTTGCACATTATCTCCAGAATAAAACAGTGTATTTTTCTTTTTTAATTTCTCCCTCTCCTGCCCATCTTACCTGGCCTCAAAAGTGTTCTTATATTCCATGTTCTGACCTTAATCTCGTTTTTATTATATTTTTTCTTTCTTTATTTCTTCATTCCGATCTTATCACCGGTGTTCGTCCTCCCATCGTTCATATTTTCTTCACAAAACATATCATTTCCATTAGTCGATAGTGGAATCAGTCGCAGGAAAACACACAATCCATGAAAAACCAAATAGCAATCGAGACAGGCTTTGTAATCTTGCAGAGGCGATGAACATGGTTATATTTAGTACAATGTTTCATCACAAGAGACTGCACAAGATAACGTGGGTGTGGCCAGGCGGAAAAAATAATGACGGAAACCAAATCGATCATGTAATGGTGCCCAAAAGAATATCAACAATGATAAAAGATGTGAGATCATATAGGGGCGCCGATGCGGACTCAGACCATTATCTAATAATCGCCAAGGTAAAACTAAAAATATCAAAATTTAACAGATGTGAAAAGCAAAACAAAAGATTGGCAATAGAGGAACTTCGCAAAACTGAATGAAGAGAAAAATACCAAGATAGAATGAACAAGGAAATGCAGAAGAGAAAAATTAATAATGATATATTGATATATACAACAAGAATGGAGCAACATAATAGCAAGCTTGAAAGAAGGTGCTGAAGCAGATATCGGGTTCGAACGGAAGATAAGGAAAAGTAAAATATGGTTCGATGAGGAATGCATGAAATTCAGCGAAAGAAAAGCGACCTCAAGACAAAAATGGTTGAAAACTGGAAAACAAGAAAACCTCGAGGTCCACAAAGGAAACATGAAAGAAGAGAGTAAACTGTATAGATAAAAGAAAGACAACTGAATACAAGAGAAGATGAAATTGATAGAAACATGCAACAACAGAAACAAATCAAGAATGTTTTATCAACTTATGGAACTCCAGAAAAAGACACACAAGATACGTCCAAAAGGCATGAAAAACGAAAATGGGTGGTGGAATACAACACAGAGAAAATTGGACAAATATGGGTGAAACATTTTAGAAAGTTGCTAAATAAAGAATACGAAATGGATAATGTCAATATAATACAGGCGACTGAAAACGAACAAGAAATAGCAAACCTAACCCAATGCGAAATCATGAAGGCAATAGATACAGCGAAAAACGGAAAAGCTCCAGGACTGGACGGTGTCTGTTCAGAACTGGTCAAGTACGGGGGCGACATGTTACGTGAAAGAATCAGCGAGCTTATAATGCAGGTTTGGAACAAAGAGATGATGCCCAAGGAATGGAGCGAAGGGGTAATAATAACATTGAAGAAAAAGGGCAGTCCGGAAGAATGTGAAAACTGCAGAGGCATTACGTTACTCAACATATCATATAAGATATTAACAACAATGTATGTTACGGCGTAACATGGCCGTTTAATTGAACACACGAAAGGGCTATTAGAAGAATGCCAATACGAATTTGTAACAGGACGTTCTACAGTAGACGCAATACATGTTGTTAAACAGGCACAAGAGAAATTTTATGAACACGATACAGCCATGCATCTCCTGTTTATCGACTTTTAGCAGGCTTTCGACAGGGTAGACAGGCGTGAATTGATCCAAGCACTGGTGAGGGCGGTGTGCCAGCAAAGCTGATCCGTCTGATTGTGATGACGCTAAAGAAAACGACTGCATACATTAGAACAGAGACAGGAATGACTGAAGAATTTGGCAGGGCGATGCACTCTCGGTAACTCTCTTTAACATATAATGATTGCAAAAATAATCAGAAAAATTAACTCCAATGGTCTGATAACAACCAAAGAAGGACAAATGCTTATATATGCGGACGATGTAGTGTTGATCGCGAGATCACAAAGAAAAATTAGGGAAATGTTTGAGTCAATAGAGAGAGAAGCGTATACGATGGGGCTGTTGGTGAGCGACAGAAAAACCAAGTAGATGAAATGTGATAGAAGTAAATACCACCAAGGACAAAAATTCATGATCGATAAGTACGATTTGATGAAGTAGAAAGTTTCAACTACCTTGGAGTACTAATAAACAGAAAAAGAAGAATAAACTTCGGAAACAGAGCCTATTACGCAAACAAAATTATGTTGACAAGTAAACAGCTAACAAAAAGAACAAAGATGAAAATCTATCAGACTTTGGTAAGACCGGCGGTCACGTACGCGTCGGAGACGATGTGTATGTCTGCAGACAAGGAAGAGAAACTTCGAGTCTTTGAACGACAAGTAATAAGATCTATATTAGGACCAAAGAAGGAAGCCGACGAAGAACAGAGGGCTTTGATGAACCATGAAATAACAAGATTGAACGATGGAGAAAACATTTTCAAATATGTGAAGTCTCAAGACATTAGATGGTTGGGTCACGTCATGCGATCCGAGAACGCAGCGGCGATGAAAGTGATAACACTATGGAAACCTGGAGATAGTAGACCGCGGGGAAGACCAAGGATTAGATGGTTGGACCAGGTGAAACGTGACTTGAGAGAAATGGCGATGTGGTGAAGAGGGCCGCGAACCACCCGAGACTGTGAAGACATGTAAGAAGGACCGAACTGCGGAAGAAATGGACAAAAGATGAAGAAGAAAAAGAATACAAATAATGTAACTTAACACTTTGTAAGACGGGGATTAATCCACCCCAATAAAAGGATTTGTAAATCTCCCAGAAGATAG
The DNA here is from genome assembly GCA_958510845.1 of Cantharis nigra. Lineage (NCBI taxonomy): Eukaryota > Metazoa > Arthropoda > Insecta > Coleoptera > Cantharidae > Cantharis > Cantharis nigra. The sequence goes on along the minus strand of OY294034.1, from coordinate 1,784,432 downwards.
CGATATTCTATTTAGAATGTATTAGCTGATTATTATTAATACAAATAATGATACAACCACGCGTGTTCAGCTTTGAATAAGAGTCCCTGGTGCCATACTTTGTTAAAGGTTTGTTTTATGTTTATTAGAAAGGTTGCCGAGCAGTATTGTTCTGTAGATTGTATCTAATATTCGATAGCTTTGTTTGTATGGCTGGATATTGTTTTTGATATCCGAATTCATGTGTTGGTCAAATCACATAACGGGTCGTTATTATTTAACCGTTTCAGAATAATTTTCTTCTTTATTCAGCCTCTATGCTTCTTCAAGCTCTCTTCGTATCTGTCTCTTTCAGCTACTCTCTTCCAGATCATTACCTGGACCTTGCTCTACTTCAACTTCATTTGGGCCATCACAATTAACTTTATTAACTTGGAGTGTTGGAGATATTGGTCTTTCCATCGGAGCGAAGATTTTTGTATTTAGAACTAACCTATTTTTCTGAAACTGACTTGATTTGATTTGTTGATCACTTTGTACAATTTTCATCATCAAAAAATGTAGCATTTTAATATTGCCTAAGCATATTTTTAAGAATTTGCTAAGAAATTTAGATAATGATATATCTTCCTGATGGCTTTATTCGTATGAATTAATGTTTAGTAATTCAGCATAATTTATGATGTTTTGTAATTTTGATTGTAGTTGTTTGTAATGCTTTAGTTTAAATTGATCGTGAAGAGCGAGCTGAGATATTATGGAGTAACGACTGAGTACTTATCTTGTTGTTTTCATTTATTTTTGAGGTTATATTGTAGTTCTCCGTATACAGCACAACCTTTATAATTTTCTGGGTGGGGGTTCATTGCATAAAAAACGCTTGGGTAATGTACGTCTAGGGTTTTATTTCACATTATTGTGAAAATTGCAATAATAATTATGTAAATCTAACACTACGTAGGGGTAGTTTTGAACAGACCAGGTGTGATTTAAACAAATGGGAAAAGATGGCATCTACCCCAAAAGTAAGAATATTACAAGTTTTATGATAAAAATTATCTTAAAAAGAATAAAAATCTGTTGATACGTTGACTCAGACTGTACTTTGCTAATTAGATTTTTCTAAAATTAATAACAGGTCGCCTGAGAAAATAAGGAAATAATGAAAACATGAAAAATGTTATGAGTTTAAGTATTTTAATTTAACTTGATTATTATTAATTATTAATAATTCATATTTGTGAAATGTTATGTTTACAAGATTATTTTACACGGAAAACCTATTTTGTCTTTAAGATTCTATTAAATCGGCCAGATTTATGTAATTATATAACCAATTCTGACATCCACATCGTGTCGAGCTGAGAAATACTCGATGGGTCATACTGAAGGTAAGTTTACCGTAGGGAAAAAAGATGGCATTTTGTGCCGGTATTCTGGGGAAGCGGAGCCAAGGCAAGAAATTTTGCCAAATCAAAGCCAGAATTTCTGCTCTGTAACTGAGTCAGCAATGACGCCAAGTCACTACTGCGGTACACCTTATATAGCATATTTCTAATTGCGTGAGTTTTAGTAATTAATTGGTATAGGAACAATATAAATAAGATTAGAGATTGCTGTTATTGAAAAATACAAGGAAACGATTTGTGCTTTGGGTGCAATTGCGGGATCTCCGCATGCATGTGCGTTACACACGGCTATAGGAGCAAGTACTCATTATAAAGTTTTGAATCAGCCGTCCATTAAATTTATATCTATAAATTTTCGCATAAATCGATGGGGATAGTTAAGTTTCCCTTATATTGTTGTGTTACGGTGTTTTCTAAATCCCACATTTCATTTAATGTCCAAACAAACTTTCGTGTTCCAATACATATAATTGATAATTTTGGTTGGAAATTGTGTGTCGTTGACATTTCGCCAGCTTCATCATTTGAGAAACTAAAGCGCGTGTAATTAGATGAAATTTGACATATTCGAAAAGCTAATAGCGTGACTGAGCGGCGGCGTAAGCGTGTCGTGCCACGTGTATTAGGAAGCCCGTGATTGCCATATCTTATTCCCGAGCTAAATCCATCAACTTGTACTTCCTTTGTCATTTCCTTACCCAATTTATACTAATACTTCCTACAATACTTTACGCAAGACTTATATAATTATGTTAATAGTAATAATTCTGCAAAATATTATCTGCCATTGTTGAATGTTCAGCTCCTAACAACCTAAAAGACGCAACAATAAACTTAGTAATTTTTAATAATCTCACTTTGAAGTCTTAACTGCTTCACATTAAGAAAACCGGAAGTTATAAATTCATTTACATATAATAGTTGAAAATTCTGCCTAATTGTTCTCATTATAAAGTAATTTTTTCTATAGTATACTCATGTTCCAACGATCCAATAATCAATTATCACTGATTTCCGAAATTTACTTATATATTAAAATATAAAATTAATGCAAAGTAATATATCTACTAATATAATATATTACTCTAGCGCTAACTTCATTGTCCCCAGTAGTGTAATGGTATAATGTAGCAAACGTCATTGCTAATCAAGTAATAGTTTCGTGTTTTAATTAAGGTAGATAAAAATCGTCAAACAAATTATGGAATATTGGAATCAGGAATGATTCAGTTACATTTCACTTTTTATTTAAAAAAATGCAGATAGCTGAAATGTCAGGTTAATGACGCAAAAAAAGAAAAAAAAACTCCACATTTAGTTTTTCTACAATTTAGGAAAATTACAACTACCTTTTAGGTACTAAGTGCAAACTGATGACTTAAAAATTTCCTTATTGAAATACTAAATGTGAGGTCTACATACAAATAATTCTGCCAGTGGTTATTAACCCTTAAGTAAAACCAAAAATATTTACTCAACTTGGAGTATTTCATTTTTAGTTTAATCGTTTCAGTGATACAATCATTTCACATCATTAAGATGAAAGATTTGATAATCGAAACTATAGTATATAATTTTTTTGTGATGTCTAGACGAATATTTTAGAATTATCATTTTGGGGTTAAAAATAAAAAATTATTGAAGATGAAATATTGAAATATAATGAAAGATAAAACAAAAGATACGGGAGATAGGTTATTTGGTGTTGATGTATTTTACATACATACATTTTATCATATGAGGCTTCGTTGGTATTGTATATTTCTAACATTTAGAGAACAATAAGTAGTGTGTTTGGCTGTAATGTATTCTTTTTATCGTGATCAAGACACAGAGCTGCCATATATTGTATTATCACCTGTTATCGTTAAAATCTCGGCTATGTCCATCCACATTCGTACATGGTAGAAGTTGTCATGATATATAAGAATGTATAATGTTGGGCGGCGCGGCCGTACAGTACACTCACAGACAACATATTTGCTCGTTAAGTAGATGTACGGTATGTTAGGTTCAATAATAACTTAGAAAATGTATGTACGCTGAAAACATTTTTATGAAAGAAATAAAAATAAGCACAACTAGAAGGTGCACTGAAGTTTAAATTAAAAGACTCATATTTGTAAATTAATGCGTAACTCGTACGCAGGTTTCCATTTTCTTTTCAACTGCCGTTTGTAAAAATGCAGCACATACTTTTCATTTATGTACGTAATGAGCAACTAGAGTGGAAAAGTACATACACCTTTTTTGTTTTTTTATTACAAGAGCTCTGTCAAACAAAGGTTTTATTAAAACACTACAAAATATTTTAATTAGTAATTTTATCCTACAGCGATGTAACTACATTTTTTGCACATTAGCGACTTCCAAAAATAGTTGGCCAATTTTTCCCATTTCAAGGTTCAAAATTGGAATAGGTAACTTTCTACGGAATTGCCAAATCCCATGCAAATTAATGTGAGCTGTTTTATGACTTTGGAGCTTATTGTTTTCTAAAAAGAAATTAATTTTTTCGTGTATGATGTATCTACATCTACAATACTACATACAATTATTTATGCATCGATGCATACAAGATGGAGAGACTATCAACTCGCAATACCATTGTGTTTACTAGGTACTCCTGTGATTCTATCTCTGTTGAATTTATCATGCTTTAATAGGTTCGTATTTTGAGAGAACTAATAACTAACCTGCTGGATTAGTCGTATAGTTGGTTTAGTGCCAACTTTTAATGTATGGCCAACTCGAGCTTCATAAGAATTTTTCTAACATTATTTTCATACAATGCAAAATTTTAGATCTAAGATTTGATTGTGCCACAGAAAAATATTTACAACAATATCTCTTGGGGATAAACAACTCAACCTGAAATACGTAATTAATAGATTCGCAATTTAAGTAATTGATATCTTACAATTTACAAAAAGATAAACTACATACTTATTAGAACTAAAATGCACAAGCTTTTCACGTTTCCCCACTGTGTCATCAACTTAACGTTCATAACGTTTGAGAAATTCAACTTACTGTGTCTTTTATTTGTGAAATCCTGAGGCATTTTTTTAGTTATTCCGAAACATCGGCATACAAAAAACTAAAAGATCAGGCGGCTTATCGGTCGCCCTATAAATGCGTTTCTACAACACACGTGCAAGGATCTGGATTCTGAATTTTGAATTTTAGGTAGCATCCAATGCAGCGGCCCTCCTTCCTATCATTCCTCAAGCCATCTTGTCTCCAAGATGAATTCAAGTATCTTGGCAGGCGGAGTGTCGCTGATTCTTGACGCTAGCTTCGGATAGTGACAGAGCACATGTTCCGCTGTTTCGTCTGCTCTGTTGCATCCCCGACATTTGGGGTTTTCTACAAGTCCTAGTGTGTTGAGATGTTTATTGAGTGCAGTTTTAGGATGGGTTGTTAGCACAATCATCGGGGAAGACTGTTGGAGCCGTTTCTTGCCAGCCCGTTCACTTTTACATTACGAAAGGGAAATAACATTTAAATTAGATAGCTCGTTTAGTGTCTGGATGCATTCTAGCAACAGACCAGATGTGACCTTGTGACTCCCCAGTGCCACAAGTGCCGATCTGCTATCTGTAGATATATATACATGTTTTTGTCGCAGATACATTTATCTTGGACTGTTTTTGAGCAATGCAGTATACCCGATGTGTGCCTGCCCAGCGGTATACTCATGTCCGAGAATAAACATATGTCATAGTTATTGGTTTCTGTTGGATTCAGCAGGATATTGTATTTCCTATCAAATATATATATTGGGGAGATTCTGCCAGGTTCCAGGTGCAGCAGAGGTACTCTAATTGAATATACCTATAGGTATAAGCTCTTTACAGCCTTGAAGGCCCATGTCTTGAATTATCTTCTTCCATTTCTTCCTATCTTTTGCAAGGTTTCTCCAATTGTCCACTCCCATCACCCTCAGGTCATTTGCATCCAACCATCTTCTTCTTGGCCTTCCTCTTCTTCTGCTGCCTATCGCACTTTGTCGTAACATTTTCCAAGTCTTTCTTTCTTTCGGCAGTCTTTCTACTTGGGCCAACCATCTTATTCTTTGAGACTTGATTATTTTGGAAATTTCCCCTTTTCTTCACCTACTTATCACCTCCTGATTTGTCAATTGTCGCCATTCGCCATGTATTTGACACCCGCCATATATTCGCCGTAGTATTTTGTATACTCGGACCTTTGTTTTTTGCGACACTTCCTTATTGTTTATTATTGTCCTCAGGCATCGCGCAATGAATAGTCATTTAAAATCCGCATATGACCCACACTTTCTCGCTTGTGGTTCTACAGCCCCCAACTTCGCAGATTAGTTTCTGAATCTGATATAGGGAGATGCTGCTGTTACTTGTTTGGTTCTGGGCCACCAAACAAATGCACCCATAGCAGGGACTGAATATTAGTTTGTTTGTTTTATGTAATTTAGCCAATTTGCTTTTATTATTTGATATTACTGGCTCAATTTACCATTTAAGTAAGTGATTACAAAAACACATTTAACTCAGTTTATGGTTTGAATCTTTGCTTTTCATATCTAAATATACAGTTGCGTTTCAACCCAGAATGAGTTTTGACTGACCACTTCATTTTGTCATGGGTTTTCAAAGTAGATCAGCTGTGTGGTTTTCCATTGTCTGCCGAATAAAGTTCTTGTTCTGCTTGGTCTCGAATTAGAGATATCTGCTTATAGTAGTCGACGCACAAGCATCAGACCATAACCGTTCTCGTACCATCCATCATTTTCATAATGCAATAGCAAAATGAACCTCATTTCTGTTGGAGACTTTCTGAGTTTGATTTGGAAATTTGTTTCACGTTTCCTTTCTATAATATAATTCCTTTCCTATAATATAATTATTATGCAATTAAAATATTCTAGTCGTTTTTTGATGGAGCCGCTAGCTCGATAGCACATATGCATTGTCGACTGTTCCTTAATTATACAAAAGCTATTGATTTTTAAATATTATAAGCAAAAATGGCAAATGAGTCATCATATAAACCTTTTTTCCAACGTTAAATTCTGTCTTTTTCCCATCTAAATTTTGTTGATAATTAAAATTTTTATATTTTTATTACTTTTTGAAACTTTACGTAGTACATACTTCTTTCGAAGTTCAATATTAACCGAGATAACCTGCAAAAACAGCAAAAGTTGCCCACCCTATAATGTACATATAAGTAACTGTTTATCGCTGCACATTTTTTCATGCAAAAATATTGGTGTAATGACTTTTTTATGTACGAGATAGCAGTGAAATGTTGTTAATACGTTACAAAAAATGTAGTGATTGATAATCGAGTTGTAGCAGATTGCTAAAAATTTAGAAGCCTCGAGCGTACGAGGTAATATTTCTTGTTCCAAGAAAGAACTTGAGGAATATTCTTTACATGTTTACCAAAAATCTCATCGGGTAACGTTCGTTACAGCTGATATATTTTGATTTTAATCTAATATTGTAATAAGTGGTTGTTGGCTAATAAAAATACTTTCAACTATGGTAACTTTGATAAGGCAAAAATTTGCCATAAGCAACCAGTTCTTTAAAAATGTTTTAAATCAACAATTCGGGTATGGTTTTCAATGATTTCCTAATATTTGAAATTTTGACTTCAATCTCCAATTTGATAGGATTTTGGAAGAATTTTGATATAATGGAAGTTAATTTGGCAAAATGAAGCCAAAATATATCCCGGATGAAATATCTAAAGCAAGTTACATATGTTCCGACAAAACAAAGCATCATTCACGCATCATACGTCGGAAACTTCGTGTTATACAACGATTAGACAAATTATAGTGGAGGAATGCTAACATGTTCTTACATACACTTGAAAGGTGCATTGTTAGTCAACTGGCGCATCCGACAATTATGCATACCTAATTTAACATGGAATGGTCGTAACTTGCACTTTAAATAATCAAATTAACATAAAATTTGTTAATGTGTTTATCAAATTAGAATTGGACATAATATGTTATTAACATTTTCCTTCAGTTTTTCCAGCCTTCGATTTGAATAAAGTCTAAAAGTTGAAAGCAAAACTTTTTGGGATTGAAGATAACTTCCTCATAGCTTTTCAACTATTTTAGTGCCATTAAAGCTGGATATCGTAAAAAATTTGGTAAATTGTTGAAGAATTTAGTTTTGAATAATAAAATGTTAAAATTGGAACATCGATAACTTGAAATTTTTATTACCCAATCAAGTTTGGGATTTTATAATTCCAATAGTTCAATGGTGTTCGAAAGTCTCGCCTTTATTGTTTTAAATTTAATATTATATAAGTGAAGGTTACCCACTGATATTTTAATATCAAATTATGAGTTTATTGGTACTTTTGTTTTTATTGCAAATTTATGAACAAAGCTTGCTGTTGCGATACGATATAAGGTAATAATAATGTGGGCAATACGCTACTATAGCTGTAGCTGTGAGAACAAGGTGTTAAGATTAGGTGCATGAAACCGAATCCTTGACCTTCCAAGCGGAGGAGAAAAGAAGCCGCCCCCGTCTCGTGCCCCCCCTTCTGGTCCACCGTAAAATATTTATGTAACGCATATGTAAGCTGCCAAGCCGGTGTCACTAAAGATTGTTTCTAATTATCGACATCAGCAGGCCATCGCACCTTTTGGTCAAGAAAGAAATAACGATTATTCCATTGTTCATTAACATCATAATTAAGAACCAAGTTAATTGTCTTATTAAATGGGTATGTTTGACAGCACCGGCTTTTTCGCTTCAAAAACCTCAACATTTTATTTTACATTATAATCACGAAACTTTTTCTTTATTTTAAACTTTTTTTTTTGTTTTGCAAAATTTTAAAACTAAAATGGCAATAAAGTGTATGATTAATTATAGAACTCACTTTAATGTAATATGAATTAAGTGTTTTGAATAAAGCAAAATTAACAAGTCGAACACAAAAGGGTGTTTATGAACGAAGGTGTGACGTTTCGGTCTCACGCATTTTCTTTTACTTTCAACTGTGAAACTACATAAACAAAAGCGCCTCAGACCGTATTTATTCTTGGTGTTTGGGATCTTTCTAGTGCACCAGTGTGAGAATCAAACAAACGAATATGGTATGTACATACATGTATATTTAACTGATTGTGAGTGTAGTTGAGTGACACCTCAATGGTGGCGTTACTTTAGCATATTCAAATCTTTCTGCAAAATATGATAAAATATTAATCAAAACACTTTCATCCAAATTGCACATCTATTGGACGACGAATTTAATTAGCTTTTCAAAAATCCAGTTTTTGGACAGATTTTTATTAAACTACGAATTTTTTTATTTTGATCTATTCAATCTTTTTAAACTGGGAAAAAAAGTTTACCTCTATTTACAGGTTGTTTCTTAGCAATTTTTAAAATTTGGTTCTTTTATCAGGCTAGCACGGTTATTATTTAAGTTTAAAAAAACTAGTTATTAAAAATAAACATATCCCGAGCCAATCTTTTTAATGTAGTCAGGCTATACAAACAGATTTATGGATTTTGCCGAGTTGTGCGCCAATATTTATTGTTGGAAATATTTAAATTTTATGTTGTACCGTGGTCATTAGTCTTTACGCTCACCAACAGGCAGATGTGGAATTCAAACTCTCTATCATTTACATTTTTTATTTCCGAATGCTTTCCTCTATTGGATTATTATACTTAGGTGTTAAGGGTTACTTAAATGGCGGAAAAAGTTTAATTTAAATTTATTACAATTGGCAAGGGTAACGATTGTTATTCACCCAGTATATATTAGTTAAAACAGGAATTTCTTCTAGGTCTAGGGAAAAAACCAGCAATAGTATAAAACTTAGACTATACCTGGTTGCGTCGACTACATTGTTGTTATCTAAAGCTCAAGTTTGATTTTTCGAAGAAGGAAGTTTACTCAAAATACATATTTGCTGGTTACAGTCCTAAAGTAGTTATTGTCATTGTAGTTCTGCTTTATAGAAATGAAATAAAATTTCATTTGTTATTTCTTTGAGATTTCCGCTACTAAAACCCATAATTATCACTAAAAACTATAAACATAAACTATATTGATTTTATTACTTCTAATACGATTTCTGCCATTGATTAATGGCATATGCGACCAGCAGAGGAATAAGCAGCTTTTTTGGAGCCCAAAGCTGTAAACATATTGAGAAGCCCTTGAACCTTCTTGCATTTTGAATTTAAGTTTTAAAAACCCAAAACAATATCAGGTGGACAAGTATGAAATGCGGATTTTTTTTTCGGAAAAAAAAAACATTACCTCCGGTAGAATGATAATGATCGGACAATTTGTGGATACCACGTCAGTAAAAATTTTCCTCTTTTGTCCCTAACCATTCATAGAGCCATTTTTGCCCATCGTCGTACGAACCATAGCACTGCTCAGCAAGTACCGTGACCCATCTATGCAAACAAGTGGTAATTGGAAGAAACCAAGTTTGGTGAGTAAGCCGCGTAGACTAACATCTCTCAGTTGATTGCTTTCTACTTGTCGTGAACTGGTTTTGCCGTATGTGATGAAGCATTATCATGCAGAAAAATGACCTTATGGTGCTGGTTGTTTTTTGGGCAGTAAACGGTTCTAATTGATCAATTATTGTTGGTAGCGTTTGGTATTAACCGTTTCCCCAGGCTTTCACAGCACATAATAGACCACACTCTGTTGGTCCCACCAAACACAGAGCATCGTCTTTTTGCCAAAGCAATTTGGTCTGAAGGACATGTGGATGGTACGCCTGGGTTTACCCATGATTTTTAGCGCTTGGGATTTTTAAAATAAATCCACTTTTTATTCCCAGTAACGATAGGATGCAAAAATGACTTTCTTTTCTATCGTTCGAGCAAATTTTACATGTGTTTTTGCGCCTCACGTTCAACTCATCCGGTATCCATCTTCAAACCTGCTGATTGGAAACAGCTTGTGGACTAACGCTTAATTGCTCTGCGTGGGATTGTTTTTGTATTTCTGTGCTTGCAATTCTGCATCTTCATAACTTTTTGGCGCTTTCCCGTGTTCTTTGTCTGCAACATTGAAATTGCCACTTTTAAAATACCGTAACCATCCTTGCCATAAGCTTTTTGAAGCAATCGGCATGATTCAGGAGCAAAGTTTTCTTCAAATGAAAACAAAAACTGGTGTCCGCGAATGATCTTTATTTTGCATAAATTTCGACATATTCAACACAGCAAAACTACACTATGCAAACACTTTTTCAATTTATCACTTATGTGTGCTAGATCCTCGTTGATTGCGCAACAAAAGGACATTTATGTTAAATCTCTATCTACACACTGCATTTGGTGCGCCTTCTGCTTCTCAAATCCGCATTTCATACTTGTACACCTGGTAGATGTAAACCGGAGGGTCTGGGGAGTATCGAATACCATCCAGTGCACCTTTTTTTAATTTATGAATTACTCAATAGTCAATACTGGAGGGTATTTCCTATCCTCTCGTCCCATTCTAATTTATAACGGGAACATTTCTGAAAAATAACCAAATAAGTGTAAAATATGTACATATAGATATTAATAGATTATATTCATTATCTGTCTTAGCGCGCATGATTGGATTAATGAGATTTCTTCAACTATGATCCACGATTTTCAAGTTTGGGCCACCGTGGAGATCCCCTGTCTTTCTAGATCCGTAATTTTGGAGTTCGGTCGCGCTTCGGGAATATTTTTACGAGTGCTTAGGCTCGGAGACCTACTCAGAAATTCCCCATTTGAGTCCTGTTAGGCTTTTAGGTTACAAGTTACCTATGTATAGTAATTTTTTTATTCAAATAACTCGTTAACCATGGAACCTAAAAGAACAACCTAATTTTGGAAGTGAATTATAAAACCTATCATATCACCTGTGTTAGTTGAGTCCTTGCCAAAAGTAACCGGCCATATCCTTGCCGGTCTATTACGAACGAGATTTCATCATGTCTTCTGATAGTCCTGTATACAAAATCTTAACTCCGAGAACTTTCAAGTCCTTACTCCTTAATGATTTCACATGAACGCTGCTTCATACACAAATCTTAAATCTCATGTTCGTATGTCCGTCTCATCGGAATCTCCCGAATGGAAAGCTCTAGCAAAATGAAATTTTAACTGAAAGTTAGTGCCATTATTTCCAGCTCTCCACGTCATCCCTCTAGAGGCATAGAAACATCTAAACATTAAAACTTTAGTAATCGAGTTTAAACTACTTAACTAATTAATGATCTTCTACAGAATGGAGTTTCCATGTCAATTCGATACCAGTCGAGTTCACATCGACCGAGCTTTGCTGCATTCTCTTGCGATGGAGAAGTTTATAATGTTTTTCGGTACGCCACTGCTTATATCCTTTCCAGAGGTTCAGTATCTTCACGATGGTGGTTCTGGCACCGCTTTTCAGCAAAATAGTTCTGTTGGGTTAAACAATAAATTGATGGAATGTGCTTATAAATCGTTTGAGTAAATTTTGAATTACAAATCTTAGGAAATCCGTTACATATTAAGTGACTCTTAAGGCGGTAGTCTGGGGTGGGGTGTTGCTTAGAAACGATAAATCAAACGAATATAGTAAGCAATGATGCATCTATTCGCACAAAAACATAAATTTTTTCTGCAAATTTATTTTGACTGATCATGCTTTAGAATTAACGTAATAATTTAATTTGGATTTTAATTAAAACGTAGGTATTGTTAAAAATGCAACTTAATGGTCGCGTTTAAAAAATTAAGAGTGATAAAAAAAATTACATTACCATTATGACGTTTTCGATTTAGATTTGTATTACTTCTGGACAAGCATGCACAATTATACTACCGAAGGCCAAATGCTTTGTTTACGAGAATTGCTGCCAATGCGGGATGTCAGCGATATTAATTTAAAGGGAAAGAGGGGTTTTTACTATAGGGCGGTTCCCAATATCTCTCACGACGGGACAGACAAGTTATTAGACCCCCCAGCGACGAGCGCCCCTGTCTTCTCTTCTTCATCTAACACCTACCAATTATTGTTTACGGTGTGAATACTGTGCAACATTGCAGGTGCATTTATCCATAATTTAAATTACCTTAATATGAAAAATTCACAATTTTCTTTACATTTTGTACATTTGCTTCTTTTAATACCATTGGTGTTCTTTCGTGGTAAACCAAGATTCAACAGCTTAATTTAATATCACCCACGTAACATATGCATTACTATCAGGGTATCTGAAAATAATACTCCAATGCTATAAATACATCGGAGTAATAAACACATACATTACTTGCAAATTCTTTTTAACTTTAATTATAGCCTTACAATATTTATAATACCACTAATTTATGCAACAAACCAATCACTTTCTTAAACTGTAGAGATTACTCCAAGAATCACGATATATGCTTTTCGGCGCTCTTGGAAAATTCTATAAAGGGGGGGGACTTAAATAATTAAATTTTTTTTAAATATAATGCACGATCACTAATTTCGACTTTTGTTACAGATTTAGAATTGACAACACAGATCACATTATAGACGTCAATAAAGGTAACGTTCAGTTTGAATACGACCAAGTTAACATCATTTGTCCTGTGTACATGCCGGGTACGTATGACGAAGAAGCGGAAAAATATATAATTTACAACGTATCGAAAGAAGAATACGAAACCTGTCGAATAACAAATCCAAATCCAAGAATAATAGCCATATGTGATCAGCCGTACAAACTTATGTACTTCACCATTACTTTTAGGCCGTTTACTCCACAACCGGATGGTTTAGAGTTTTTGCCAGGAAAAGACTATTATTTTATATGTAAGCTCATCAATTCGGTTGCAGGGCCATGGCAATAAAACCTTTCTCAATTTTTAGCAACATCTTCCAAAGATGATCTTCATAGACGAATCGGTGGAAGATGCTCTTCCCATAATATGAAGATTGTCTTCAAAGTGTGCTGCAAGGACGAGGATAAATTAGTATACAACTCAACAATTAAATCGCCTATGACGTCCACAACTACACTCAAATGGCCTATAGGTCCAACGCCTGATATTACCACTACGGTGTCTACCACGTATTACATAACCAAACAAGAACCGTACAGTACACGTAAACCTATAAAGAAAACAAGTAAGTTGACATTTTGAAATTTTAAATTTTGAATTGAAACGTGAAACATTTTCTACTTATAATAAAATCACTTTGATAATACTAAATATGTAATTTTTTTTCAAGATGAATACGACAAACATCCGAACGAAGTTGTTAAGAATGAAGAGTTGACTTACAACGGCGGAGTTTGGATTTCCACAGTGTCTCCTAGCCTCTTAATGATTATAGTGTGTGTAACGTTTTGGAGGTGGCGGTGAAGTAAGCGTAGGGGTAGCAATAGCCTTCAGCAAACTTCGCAAAATGTTGACATTTATTTGTAAATTTTGTAAATTATCTGTCTATATAGGTAGTGTTTGTGTATGCAACGTTAGTCATTGAAAATGAACTTTTAAACAAATTGTTAACTGTGCCTAAAGGCAATTTTTATAGTATGATGTACATAGTTTAGTGAAAAAACAGTGAAAATTTTTCAGTCTTAATAAAGACTGGTGTGATAAAATTTAACGTATATTCGAATTAATTACTTATTTAATGTAGAATTATGTCGAATGAACTTTTTCGACGGATAAAACGCTTCTATAGTTCTTTATTGTTGTGATTTAAAAATATTTCGGTATATTTACGCCTCATCTTCTGATTTACAGTTTTACGTTAAGGTATGCAAATGCATTATGGTATGGTATTTTTGGCCATTATTTTTCCAAAAATTGGCTGTGTTTGTACAATGTTGTATTTGGATTTTACATTCTAAAGATTCACGAATACGACATGTATTTAGCGTTGGCCAAAAGTACTCCAGTATATGAATACCCAGTTACAATGCGAAATGTACATAGAGTTTGTATTCATACAATTCCGATTATTGTAAAGTGATCCACAAAACTGTATTGTTTGTTGGCTCATTTTGCATATTTTTATATATACTACCATATTTACTTAGTGTCTGATTATTAATATTTAAAATATTGTTGTAGTAAATGCAACGAAACTTTGGATATCCTTCAACCATTGTATATTACGTCAAAACTCATTGCCGTATTTTGTTTCGTTGTCTCTACTATGCTTTACATATTTATAACATTTCAGTGTTATGTAATTGTATTTGTTACTACTGAAATATTTGGGGCCAAAAAATATATCAAATTCCTAGCTAGCTAACAAATCTTCATAACCAGTATTGTATATATTCGCGTGCATTATTATCGTACATTGAAAATTATTCCAAATAATTTTCTTGTACTTGAAGATATATAATTTTTCATGAACATAGTTTGTTGTGATAAGCTCTGTATTTAACAATATTTGACAATTTATATGGAACTTGATGTTGCAAATACAGGTATACTTAGCATAGAATTATAACAAGTCCGAAATGTGTGAGTTTTTAACCCATCCTCTTGGTTCAACTTTTTCTCAATCATGGAATCACAGATATACATCAATTCCAAAATATTTTTTGATTTTGGAAAAAATGCAAAAACTTTAAATTTACTAAATATCTCACACATCTTGTACGTTTACCTACCGCATCTAGTAAAGGCAACGGAACCACATTCATCGTCATCTTTAGCTAATGCTGCACTGGAGAGTTTTGTTGCCTCTACTACGTTACGAAATCCTGTTTTTTTTGCTTAAAAATCAATGTTGAAAATTGCTTCTTGTTATTGCTTTTTTATGTCACTGATTATAATCCATAGATAATACTTCTTTGAGAACTATTTATGGGTATTCAACAAAATTTTAATTTGATTACTTTTATTTATTTATTTTACATAGTTAAATAATTTTGTGATGTAGCTATCTATAATTAATGTTTTTAAAATAATTGAAAACTTGTATGAAACAAAACTGCTGTAAACTGTAGAGGCACAAAATATAAACATTTCCATAACTTTTTTGTAAAATTTTTGTCGACTCTTTCAGGGCAGCGTTTCAGGATTGTTGGAAAGGAAGATCACTATTAGATTACAGTTAATTATACTATTGGACTATTGTTTGCGTTTTATGCAAATTTTTTAATTCGACTTGTTTTTTTACCTGATACTACATTCAGCATCTTGGTTGGGATTTTATAACCTCAAAGTGATATAGTAGTTATCTCTATTTTATTTATTGCTTACTTGTAAATGTGTCTTCAATTATAGAATGATATTAATGTGATTCATTATTAATGCAAGGTAGCAAATAAAAAGAAACTTAATTAAATTGTAAAGTGCATCTCGATATAAAAGAAGGAATGCACGGATTCCACTTGGTGGTCCACCAAATCTGTATATCTAAAAGTCAATACAGAATAATGATTTTGCACCTGGTTATATTTATAGCAAGATTTCAGCTTAACTTATAATTGATCAACACGTTTACGACCAAAAATTAAATAAATTATCTTAATAAGTATTTTTATTGCATAAAGGTGTTTAACATTGTAAATAGTAGAATTTTTCAACAAATTTATTTAATTACAACAAATTCGACATATCAAAAAGAAACCTACATTTTATGGTTTTATAAAATTGTGCCACCAATTTTGCAATTAAAAATTTTCTAATTTCTATATTAAATTGTTTGAGTCAACTTACATTTTCATACATTACTAGGTAACAGTACTATAACAAAAAAGTACAATTAAGTAATTTATACTTTGTCCTTCCTTACACTTAAGTCATTGGTTGTGCACTGTTATAATTTATAAACAAATCGACAAGGAACTGGCTAATAAATTGGCACATCATGGTTTCTGGATAAATAAATTTTTAGGTAGGGTAAAGGTCTAAAGGTGATTTTCACGTATCCAAATGGGCGCAGACCATCCTGTGTTGCTAAATATCACGCAGAGGAGTTCATCTAGGAGGCTGTGCTACGAATCTACTGTTCAACATAATTCAAAAATAGGAGGTGTTTTTAGCAACAACAGTCTTATTGAAAATCAGCCTTAATTGGATAAGAAAAAATAAAATGTACAGTATTTAGTTATACAATATGGCCAAAGAACAACCAAAAATTTTTGATAAATTATTTATTCTATCGCTAAAACTCCAATAGAAGTTAAGTGCCAATGCCGTAGAATACATTTAACATAGATAATATACATAATATATATTATATATGATAATGATACTATATATAGATGTATTATAATATTATACTGTCTGATATAGATTATCAAAATATTCCTGCTTTGCCATTAGCGAATTCTGATACTATAATTCATACACCCATATAGTACTACTATATATAATATATTATACATAGTATTGTATACTTACAGTATCTATACTATAGATATCTATACCAACAGCATATCATAGTATGCTATATAGTATAGCTATACCATATAGAACAGTATAGATTGTATAGTATACTAACTAAAAACTAGTAAACAATTGTTTTAGGAATTTTAGTTTGGCAAAAAAACTGTAACAAAAATAGGAAAAACTTTGCGTTTCGTTAAATGAAGTGAGTAAAAAAGTGCTACGCAAAGTTACCCTATTATTACAATTATTCTATACCGATTTCTTTTTATTCCATTCAGTAAAAATGCTAGAATATTTTATTTTACATGAAATTATTTATTTTATTATAATAACCTATATAGACATTACATTGTAGATTTCTACGGCACGGCGCTGTAACTTAAAGAAATTTGTTTAGCTAATGTAGTCTGACTCAAACTCACTAACCATTTTATTATAGACAGATCCAAAGATGTAATAGGTTCAATAGGAATAAAGCCATAAATTTTATCCACAAAAGCTAGAAATAAAGGAAACTAAAAGGCTGTTTGATCTCCTCTGGATCTGCCCAAAATATTTACTGCAATTGATTTATACTTACTCACTACATTATCTTAAAGAAGCATTCAATTCTTGATGTGTAACAATTCTTTAACGGAAGACTATTAACAAAGTGTCACCCATTATTATTATTAAACAAATCACATCAAGTCAATTACAAATTGTTTAAACAAATTACACAATTCAACTTTTAACCTGAGTAAATGACTTTTTAGTAAGAGATATTCTAATATAGATAAATTTTATTGTACTATGATTAGATAACAGTTTATAATACAGTCTAAATTATTGACTATGATCCTTCAACTTCATCCAATTTTCTTTAAATAGATACCTCTATAACTAATCTTAATTTTGTCCAAAACATTTCAGAGAATTAAATAAAAAAAAAGAATTTTTACTCGCAAATATCACTTGATATGATATCGATGATCGATGAGTAGTAAGAATTCCACAAATCTGCTTTCAGTTATTGATTACATTCAGTCTTTGAAACCTTTTAGATATAATGGAGCTTTTTCAATCGATATTGCTTAGGAATCGAAAAACCAGTCACCAAGAATTACAAATAACCGAATATGCGTTTTAACAGTTCCTTCTCATACTGGGCTTCCAATAAAAATTTGTTACATGCTCCCATAAACTCTTCACAGTTTTCTGATATAAATTATTAGTAAATATGATTTATTTAAAACGTGGCGCTACTTAAATAATAAAGAAGATCAGGTTTTAGCGGTCTAGAACATTTGAACGCGGCCGGTTGAACGCGAAAAATTAGATGCAATTGCACCCCCCTTGTTATATTTAAATAAAATTAATTATTTTAAATAATAATAATTAAACCCCCTTTTCCCCAAACTCTTGTGTAATTAATGGACGGCCCCTAATTTGGTCATAACCATAACAAAGTGCGCCGGTCGGGGAGGGTGCAATTTCTCATGTTCAAACGTCTTTATTATATTTAAATATAATTTTAATAAATTAAATAAAAGTTAATTATAAAAATATAATAATACGATCCCGGGCGGAGTAAAAACTTTATTCTGACCGTCTTCCCTCGGCAGGCAATGGCAAACCACCGAGGTATCTGCTTAGAGAACCCATCTAAAGAAAAATATGTGGTCACTATGCTCTTACGTAGAGCGAAGGAATCTGAGAGAGAATAATAATATTTAAATATAATAAAGGGGGTGGGTGCAATTGGATATAATTTCTTGCATTCAAACGTCTCTGCGTTCAACCGGCCGCGTTCAAATGTCCGTCTCCGGATTTTAGCGCTACGTTTCAATAAAATGATGATGTAGCTTTCCAGATTTTATATAATTATTCGGTTGTTCTTAAACTGGAGTGTAATACCAGAGAAAATTAAATTTTTTAAATTTATGGATGCTAGAGAATAATCTGAAATAATGGCCACTTTTTCATAATAGCAAGAATGGAGTTTATCATAGAATGTTATCACCCTAGATGCCAGAATTTTAACTACAATCTTTAAATGTTATTGATTCAGCCCGTTCCTAGATGTTGTTAGATTGTCTCCTTGTTTCCTTGTTAATATTAAACCTCTTAGGAGGAGCACGTGCCCCCGTGCCCCCCCCCCTAAATTCGCATATGGGTACAGATGTTACAGCCATTGTTACAGTCTCTCTGGTATCTTAAATTTGGGGGGAAGTAGCTGTTAAGTTTAAGAACTGCCGGTATAATTAAGTTTTGTAACAGCCAATTTGTAATTAAACTCTGAAAGCTATTTAAACAACTTTTAAAATTTAAATTGGCTTTCAACTTGATTTTGATATTTAATTTAACACTACATTAAATATAGTGATAATCTTTTTAACATATATTATTTTAAAGCAAAAATTTAATTTAGATTCATTGACATTAAATCTAATTGATGTGTATTTTTGTGGCATCATTGCATCATACATTTTTTATCAAATAATTTGTTAAGTCTATCACATTTCTACTACATGATACAATTAAATCACATCACTGACTAACTGTTTAACGATAGTCAAAATTTCTAATAATGATATTTACAACATTCATGCAGTCCTTAACCTAAGAAATGATTTTTACAAAGTTTCATATAAATTTTAAGAAATCATTGAACATAAAAATGTTGGGTCAACTGAGGCAACTTTAGCGGTTAAAAATGCGTGCATACAAAACAATAAACTTTGCAGTATCGAACATTCTAATTCCTGCAGAATAGAAAGATGTAATGGTTAACTAGCAAGGTTTTTTGTAACTTACTTTTGTTTCAATAGCTCTTGTTTCGATATCTTGAAAATGAAGCTTTAATTTAGATTTTCCATCATCTGAAGAACCACGCAATTGAGAAAATTTATATTGCCATACTGGAATTTTTGATTCGGCTTCATGTAACGAAAATCCTAAATTCCAGTCTAAAGTTAAACCAACTGTTTTTCCTCCATAACTTACAGTAAACGTTTTACTCTAAAAACAAAAACGTCAAAATTAATCAGTTTTTGGAATTTTTTCATGCTAGCTCCCTCTACCAGACATATGAATACTTGTCTATGTAGAGCTCTGTTATTAGGGGAAGAAAGAATTTAAACATTCTTACCCCCAATTTCATAACAGCAGTACAAACTGAGCAATGCCAAGCGTTTTCAATTCTCAATAATTCTTGACGGGTTTCTACGGAAAGGTAACGAGAATCTTGGCCAGAGGTTTGTACTAAAAAGCAATGCTGTCTTTCATCTACGTTTTCAGACTCTTTCACTACTCTGAACATGGTTTGATAAACTTTAAAGACTAGCGGGCATTTGTCCCAATCAACGACGTTTAACTAAAGGAGAGTAATGGAATGCGATTAAGATTTGCACCAAAACAATTTTTCCGTAACTTACAGGTGGAGAATCATATAACATTAAATCTGCTCCTTTGAGTGCTAAAAATCGTGGTTTATAGTTTTGCCATGGGTGGTTATTGTTTATAACTCCTTCGTTGACCCAACCCATGTATTCAATTCTATCAGACACGCTGAAGTTGCGATTATATAGCTTCATCTAAAGTTGAAAACAAAATTAACATATTAAAATTTCGTAAAAGGCTCTACTGACTTGTAAGTGTGTAAGTCCAATTATGTTGTCTTGAATATATTTAAGCCACTGGGAGAGTACTGCCGAATCATCGCAATGTATAATTCCAGTACCGATACCATTCAGACCTCGTACTTCAAATGCATTTGGTCTTAATTTATCGGTTCCAAAAATATACCTAGTTACATACGCCATCATTAAAGGTAACGTTACTATGTCAACCCATCTTGTTACAGGCTCTGTATCTAATTCTGAACACATGGAGCTTGGTCTGCTACTCGAGCTATTTGTAATCAAACGAAGGCTTTCTTCGGACACATCTTTTTCATCACTATTACTATCATTTTGTTGGTTTTCTTTTTCCTCTACAAAAAATTAAATTCCTTTAAGTTTTTCAGAAAATATAAATTATTAAACAGAGTTATTGCAAGGAAAGCAATTTTATTATAACCCTCACGTTCCTAATACATTTATGAAGGGTTTGTTTTAAAATAAATATTTATTATCATAAATAAATGTACACGTTATGTAATCGATGACAAAAACACGAAATTCGATGTTACATAATGAAATAAATGTTTTTTAACAACCATCGGTGTATAAAATCGATAGTTGTAAATACCGGCTTCTATGTATCTTTATCTTTACTCTGTTTTTTTAATAATTTTATTATTAAAAATTGTTCGCCTACGGGTTTTAGTCCAATGCCGTCCTTTCTCAATATTTTCACTTGCTAAATTAAAAATTTTATATTTTCTTTTCATTAGGTAATGTAAAAACAATTTTTAAAACGAGTTAACCATTGTGAAATAATTTTAACATCAAATTTCATTTTTGTTAACGCTTTTAGAAAGACGTTAACCTGGGGAGGGGGGGAGGCAAGTCAGATAATTTTCTCGGGCAAAACAAAGTGATGGAAAAGAATAAAAAATAAATGAAAATTTTTCCAAGATCGAAAAGTTAAACATAGTTTTGGACATGGTAAAAAATGGTTCTTTACCTCTGAAAAATCTGAATATGGGGTTTCAGAAATTAATTAGCTTAGCTTAATTAGTGGCTTTGTGTGATTGCTGGTGGTGGTGCAAAGCGAAAATTCTGGATTGGAATTTGGAACTTGGAATTTAGCTTAGCTTCTCCATAATTGAAGTGCATGCATTTGCTGCTGTTGCCTGTAGATACTACTATAATGCTCTCACCAGAACATAAGAGAGAAGAATGAAAAGCTTTATGTTCAAATGAGACATTGTTGTCGATCCAAGTTATTGGAATTCAATAGCCGATCCGTTCCATTTTCTGCTGTATTATCTGCCGTCTGTCTTTTATGAGACTATATTGATAAGTTTTTGTAGTTTTCCAACGTTTCTTCTTCTGTACAGTTTCAAGATACAGACAAGATTACGTGAATTGAACCCAATTTATCTAGATCCAAAAGTTCATCCATTCTTATTGGAAATAGCCCATTACAGCACTCTTTGTAGCAAATGTACATCTTTTTAATCTTTTACTGAATTCCAAAATTGAGTAATATTCTTTTTTCTAAAAATAAGAATTATATTCTTTGGGAGCCATTCTTCTATGACTGCTTATATTTCTACCGAATCGAACGCTTTATTGTAATCGATCAACGCCATCTAAATCGTGAATTTGAATACGTTATCTGTTTCTATCAACATTCGAATAAATTGCAAATGAACAAGTTATGAAAAGTTATTCGAGTAACAAATATTCGCATTTTTTGGGCTGCTCTGAAAAAATGCGATGACGTCATTGCGCAAAAATGCTTTGAATTTTTGGATAGAATGTGAAATTTGTGAAATTAAATTCAAAAATTAAGATGCCAATAATAAAAAAAATAAAATATATAACTTAAACAGGCTTATTATGTATTAAAGATGGTTAGATATAGAACGTGGAGAAATGAAAGTTTTTGTTACAACTCAAGAAGTTCCGGTTTGTTTCAATAATTTACGTAGTAGATTGAACTAACTTGAATTGTTATGAAACAATTGCCTTTCGGTTTCAATACTATCTCAAAAACGGGGTAAGATTAATACCTATCACGTTCTATTGTTCTGCAAACTGTATTTAGAACAACATAGCACAAACGAGGCTTTTGAAATTTATTACAAAATTATTTTTTTATTCAAAAATTCTTCGATAAACTACATCATCTGATATTTAATTGATATTTATTTTGGTTTATGTCTTCGCCGATATTCGGCCGATACACATCGCCAATTGGAAAAGGAATTTTGAAACGAATCAATGAGAAGAAGAAGCTTTATGGATAGAAGAGCAATCGGTGGTTAGGTGGATATGAATTATCCATTTTATCACGTCAGAAAGTATAAAACAATTTGAAAAAATAAACAAGACTAAAATTCAATCAACAAAATATTAAATTTTTTGGAGACTTTGACATTGTCGGTCACAAAGCCTGGTCAATACAACAATAAGCAGTGATTTCCCATAGGGTTTTGGGTATGTTATTAAAAATTTATAATCAATAAATTTCATTTTTTCCCTTCCTGAAAAGTATCTTGATGACATTAGATAACACCCTGTCCATCAAACATTAACTGTATGACTTTTTATATACACTATGCGTCCAAGATAATATGAAGAATTTTGCGCAAAACAAAAACTGAAAATATAACTTTTAATAGTTTTTCTATCGCTTACGTTCTCCACAATACAATTCTGCTCAACTAAACATTTTTGTTTAAATAAAAATAAATAATATTTTATGAAAGAAAGCCGATTTTCTTAAATTGATGATTTCTCATTCCTTATTGATCGTCCTAATACGAACGAAAAGCATATTTTAAATTTAAAAAAATCAATGCCAATTTATATTTAATTTCAAAATTTTAATTTAAATTAAAAATTTTTTTTGATTTTATTGAAAACTGCGCTATTGAATTTACGCTATATAGTTTTTACAAAAAATAAAATTATATTGATTTCAATTTAAGTGATTGATGAGATTTATAAATATTGATTTAAAGCAAAAAAAAATTAAATGAAAAACTGAAATTAAGTCGAAGTAAAAAAATCGTAAACAATCGATTTTGATTAAATGTTTGTAAATTTTGATTTAGAAAACAGTTGAAATAAAACTGGATAATTGAGGCTATCAGATTTTCTTATTTTGCGTAATATAATAATTAATGGATCACTAATTCAATGGAAAATCTTGGTAATTAATTACTTAAAAATAATTTTAAAAATGTAAACATATTTGTTCGAAATCGAAGAAACCCAGGAACAGTAATATTTTTAAACCAATAGTACACATCGTTTATTATTAATTAACCATTAATTACGGAAAATCAATAAAAACTTGAAATACGCAATGAAATCGTAGGAGTAGAAGTATAAATAAATGATTGAAGTAGAAATTGCTATTACTAGCGATAATTATTGAAAAATGAATAATAATTACAAAAATCATTACCTTGTTTTTGAAGGAACGGGGTGGCTGCAGGATAATGTTTCACCGTAAGGACCACTATATCTCCAGCATTTCTTAAAATGTTAACTGCATCATCGTGTGGACATGCGGTTATATATTCTCCGTTAACTAAAATTTTAATAATTAATCAGTATAAATTTTTAAAGTAGGGTTAAAACCTTTAATGATAGCGTCGCCTACAAATAATTCTTTCGTTTGATGAGCTGCTTGATTTTTGTAAATTTTGGAAATTAAAATAGGAAGTTTATGTTCTGCACCCCCTTTAATACTTAACCCTAGTCCCCCAACCGCTTGCCTCCTGATTTGAACCATTCTTTCCTAAACAATTCAAAATTTTGTTTTTGATGTTGGTTTTGCTGTTTTTATTTACCTTTCCGTTAATTGGTTTAGTGTCCGGTGGTACAAGTTCTTCTTTTTGCAGTCGTAATACTTCCATGGATAGATGTAACTGAACAGGAATTGGTCTGCTTTTTCCATCACTCACTGTTACCATGCCTGTGCGAATTTTCAATTTTTGGTCCAATTTTTCTTCAATCGACGTCGACATCCTAGTTGCGTTTATCTTCATATTGAGGCTAAAATAAAATTTAATTAATTAAATATTTTTATAAACAAACCAAGTTAGTACTGACCTGCGGTATTTTCTAATTGTAAAATAATCTTTAAATAATGGTTGCTGTAAAGACTATAATTGTAAATGTAGGTTAACACTTCTATTTTTTGTGGGTATATGTGTCGTGCTATGTGCAGCCATTTTTATAAAAAGATTATTAGGGGTAATAGTTCAGTGTGTCTTTACTTAGGGTGCAATTTTAGTAGCGTTGCACAGCGAATACTGTACTAGGAAAGGTTCGGATGAATGCTGTGCTTGAACTAAAGCGAACTGTTTCGTCCAAGTCGCTTTATTGATTTATCGCAACGAACTTGAAAAAACCACGTTAAGTTTACTAATGCGTATTTACTAAAATCCAAAATTATGAAAAATCAAATTAAAAATCTTTTTCGAACTAAAAAAATCGAAAATTTAGAAAAATTACCGGGCTTAACCATGCCGATGTTTGGATTCTGACTCTTGCAAGAAAAAGTAAAATAAATTAGAAATAAAACATCCCCATCTAAATTATAAGAAAGCAAAGGATTAAATAAATCCAGAAGAATAATTAAAGTTGTGTTTAATTTAGGGGAAAAAATAATCCAAGACAAAATAGAAGGGGACATAAAATCACAAAAAGCATTTTAGCCCAACAATTGAATTGTACTGTGAAGCTCATAAAAACCCAAGGGTAAACAAACATAAACACAAAAAATTTAAAAACATTTATTACAGCAAACAATTAAAGTTTTTTATACAATGCCGTATTTACTTTCGAACCAGTAGGTTTTTTAATAATTCGAGATATAAATTGGCCAACTTCCATTAATTTATTTAAGTCTAGATCAGTTTTTACCCCAAGTCCTTCTAGAAAGTAAACTAAATCTTCAGTTGCAACGTTTCCGGACGCACCCTTCGCATAAGGACAACCTCCGAGACCAGAAACTGAAGAATCGATAACTTTAATGCCATGCTGAAAGAAAATGCTAGTAATATGCATAAGAAACTAGATTTTGACTTACTTCGAGAGCCGTGCATATGTTAATAAGTGCTTGGCCAAAAGTATCGTGGCAATGCATTGCAAGTTGTTCACTAGAAGCAGCAACCAAGACACTTTTCAACATATTGTTCATGTTTTTTGTCGTTCCTACACCGATTGTATCTCCCAAGGAAATTTCATAACACCCCAAATCCAAAAGCTTACTAGTTAAATTAGCAACTGCTGCAGGATCAACATGACCATCGTAAGGACATCCAACAACGCAAGAGACATATCCCCTGACTTTTACTTTTTCACGCAAAGCTACATCAGTGACTGCCTTAATTCGTTGCAAACTCTCTTCTATGCTGCAGTTCGTATTTTTCCTTGAGAATCCTTCCGATGCTGATGCAAATACTGCGATTTCCTTAACTCCTACTGATAACTAAACATGCAAATGTAAAAATGAATAAAAACAAAAAGATTGTGCTTTTTGACATCTACGTACTGCAGATTCGAGTCCTTTGAGATTTGGAACCAAAACGGGATAAGCGATGACATTGGATTTTTCAATTTTGGAAAATACTTCTGAGTTGTCAGACATTTGAGGAACCCATTTTGGACTTACAAAACTAAAAAGATTTTTCATTAAATTATTAACCAAAGGTACTCAAAAAATATCCAATTGCCCAAAATAAAACAATGATTTCCCAAATTTTTTAAAATTTCAAAATTTTTTTGCAAATATGAATTAAAGTTTTCTACAGATATATCCATCAAGTGTATAATAGCGATACTAGATGCCGCCAGAAGTTATGTTTCACATTTTCTATTAACTTTCAAACTTAAGTTTTTAAATAATTATATATTGAAATGCTATTCTAATTATTTTAATTCTATATTAGTAAAAAAAAGATATCAAATATAATTAGTTTTTGGAAAATTATTTTTTTTGTTAGTCAAAAATTGGTTTCATTGAAACCAATGAATTTTTATTAATAAATTTATAATATAAAATATACCTAGTGACTTCTATACTCTTTAATCCGGTTTTTGAAAGTTTGTTTATGAATTGTATTTTTAGATTAGTTGGAACAATTTCTGGTTCGTTTTGCAGTCCATCTCTTGGTCCAACTTCGACAATTTTCACTTCCGCTGCAGACTGAAAAATCAATTACAGTATGCTACATCAAAATATAAATTTTTATTTCTCACACTAAAATGTTTTGCAATTTTAAAAGTATTTCTAAAATTAGGGAATTTTACAACTTTACACAGCACCATGTTTACACAATCTAACATTTATCTCATATAATTTTTGTTATCACACTGAATGTCTACATAACTTCGTAAATTCCAGTTGGATACCTTCCCAATAGATGGTAATGCCTATCAAATTTATAATATAATTTTTTTATGTAGTCAAATTTGATATTATGCAAAATGCTAACACGTATGTTAAAAATTTGCAATACAAATTTTGAACTTTCTAAATTTTTCCGATTAACTTAATAGTAAAAAATTTTATTTAGAAAAATATAAACGTTTTGAAGTGATTCAATTTTGGAAAAAATTAACTAAATTCAGGGAAATCAAAAAAATAAAATGCTTTTGATTTAATTTTTATAAAATTAAGTTTGTATTTTTGCACGCTTGGCTATGGCATAAATTAATTTTGAAACAGAAGCAACCCCCCAATTAAAAAAAAGGATAAAAATATTTTAAAAAAACAAAAATGTAACTCTGCTCGCTTCTAATTAGGACACAGCTTAAAAAATATATAAAAATATAAAATATACAAATTTCAAGATTATTTTATCAATTGCTTTCATCTATGTATTACGGTTTTACCCAACAACCTGCTGTACATATATTCGAATCCAGCTACTTATTCGTAGTCGCTTTAGTTATCTAACCATATCAACTTGCTGGACGTAACAAATGAATAATAATCCTTAGCAAAAATTTACCTAATACCCAATCTTACTTACCTTACAATCTAAATAATAATACTTCGAAAATTAGTCCTACAGCAGGAAATGAAATTATTATTTATATATGCCACCAGGGTCAGCTTAATAAAATAACGAAAATATTAACATTAAATCTTCTGTATTGTTCGGGGACGATAAATTTGAAAATATTATTTCAGAAAAGAGCAATCAGAATTTTTATTTATTTTATAAATTTTTAAATCAATTTTCTATTCAACATTAATTTAGTTTCTCCATCCTCCTTTACCTTTTTAATGTAATTAAGAAAGGACAAGAAAGGACAAATTTTGTTTTTTGCTCTTTTTTGATTTTGTTTTGGTTTTATTAAATCGTACAAATGCTTGCATAAACAAAAATAGTTAGAAACAGGATAAATTTTATTTTTTTTTTGAAAAATCCTTAGACTAAATCACAACCGCTGAAGACATGAGAAAATATTTATACAATTTTATCAGAATTTCAAATTTTTTTTCAAGAAATAAAACAAAAAACAATTTGTTAATTGAACAAATATTTTATTTGTTGTAGTTGCAAACAAAACCTGTTATAGTAACTAAATCTTTGTTAGGGCAGCAAAAATGCGTAGCGGTTGGTTCTTCAAACCAGCGTATTTGAATTGACAACCTAAATTTTCTTACTGAATACCTAAAATATGTTTTCCAGTATATTGGTTACTTTTCGGAAAACCCTTGCGTTTTTACTATAGTAAAAATTTTAGTTCTAAAATAATTTTATTTCTCCGAGAGTTACCATTAAATCCTGCTGCTTCAAATCCATTACGCAACAATTACAACAACAACAAACTTTTATCAAGTTTGAGCAGCCACACTGTAAAAAAAATCTCAAATAACAAAATCTTAATAAATTTAACAAATAAATTAGTAGATATGAAGAAAAACTTTGTTGTAGCAACAAAGTTGATTGTTTATTGAGTTTGTTGAACTAAGTTTTTGTATGTATCTACAACACTTAATTTTTTTAGTGCAGCTCTAAAATGATTAATCTTAGAAAAATATCTATAAAAACGTTTGGGTAGACAATTTTTACATAATTATTTGTGCCAAATCTCTAAAAGAAGAAAAGTTATTGGCCCAAAATCGTTTTTGTACTTTGGTTGTGCACTTAACAAGAATGTCGGGAAAAAACTTAGTGTCACCTTGATAGATTGAAAAAAGCTTCCGCTAAATATAGTTTCATAAATGAAATGGTAGAGCAAATTTCAATATCGTAGACACAATAATTTTATTTAACATATTTAGCAAAATCCCAAGGTAAAAATACAATTTAAGAAACTGAGACAATTTAAATTGGCTTTTTAGAATAATTTGTTGATATACTAAGGTTAATTTCTAAGAACATGCTATTTTATAAGCAAATGAGATAAGTGATACTTATTCTAATCAGCACTTATTGATGTAAAAATATAAGACGTGTTTATTATGTTTTAAAAGTCAGTAGCTTAACGCAAAAATAAAAAAAAACACATCACAAATCTTATAAAAATAGATATTCCTTGATATTAATAGTGACGGCTTTAGAAAACGTAAAGCTAGAAAAGTAAGTAGGTGTTTTATCCTCGATACTAAGTACAAATGTTGCCATAAATAACATCAAAATAGTCTTTCCTTCTCATCCACAGAAGGCAGGGGAGAGTGGAGTAGATTCGGACATGGAAAAAGTTTCGAATAATTTAAATTTGCCGCCTAAAACCGTAGTTCTTGCTACCGCCGGGTCAATTTCGAAACCAATGCTTTTAGTAAAGTAATCCAAAGACCACAGTGGTGGCTTGGTGTGATCGCTAGTTGAGTTATGAGCGGAAATTCTGGGTTCAAATCTCGGACTTGGCAGAATTTCTTAACTCAGCCCTCTGGTGAACATCAAACTGTGGATCGAAATACTAATAAGATTTCCTTAACATCTTAATGAAAAACGGGGTACAATAAGCCTAGAGCTTCAGTACAAAGTGGGCATATTGAACCACTACCCGTGCAGCGAATACGAAAGTAATCCAAACATTAATTATAGAAATGAAATTAATATTTTGTAACACGAAAATCTCCAAAAATTGTATTGGTTCCATCTCAAAGAATCTTTAATTTAAAGTTTTCATGCTTCGGAGAGCACGTAAAGCCGGCGATCCGTCTGGCTTGATGATTGTCATCTTGTACTATTAAAAATAGAATTGTTCTAAATGCTGAAACCTTTCTTGAAAGAGAAAGAGACTTTCTTTAGATTTATGCAATTTTCATTCCTAACTGTTGTAATGGAAAGCAGGCATTTTAAAAATGCTGATGTTATTGTGATAATTGTGAGAGTTTCCGTCTGGTTTTTTGTTCGTTGGCAGGATTTCAGCTAAGTATTTCGGTGTTTGGTGCAGACTACTTCATCTAGGCACCGGACTACTATGGCACCTTTAACACAAATTACAGATTTACTCAAAATAGCAAAATACCTGCCGTTTTCGTAGTATTTATAATATCTACTGTTCAATAACTTCTTGATCTTCATCCTTCTCGCCTTTACTGCGTATGTACCTATTCTCTCTTACCGTTTGTACTCTATTGCACAAAACCTATTCAAAATTGTAGCGGTTCTACTGACAAGTACGTTTCAAGCAACAGTTAATATCAAATTTTTATCATATCTAGCTAAATAATAGAGTCAAAATGAACTCCACAGTTCATTTTTAATATTCTATGGATTGTCTGAACAGCAGTGCGAATGTACGCCACATTCCCCTACATAGTTTTTCTTAATGTTGTGTCTGATTTTAACTTGTAATTTATAATTTTCAAATGCGTGTCATAAAAATAAAATTAATATTAGCTTACAGTTTGTCGTTTATGTAAAATTCATAATTTAAAAAATAAATTCCTCGTACGTTTGCAAAAAAAGATATTGCATAAAAATTCACAATAATTAGTAATTAATTCTTTACCTATTTGCGTTGGTGACTAGGAAGATATTAATGTTTTCACATCAGGATACATTAATTTTCTATATGGGCCATGTAAGTATTATACCCAGCATATGTACCTATACGTAGTACCCAGGGCCGGATTAACCGTAAGGCTGGTTAGACTATAGCCTCGGGCCCGAGGTCATTGGGAGCCCTTAAATATGGTCCTCGCTTTTTTTTTCAGTATCAAAAAATTTCATTTGTCCTCCTTAATGCTAATAGATTTTATTGTGAAAAACAAAGTTGCCAAAAAATAATAATTTGTCACCTTACAGGCCCAAGTAAAACTTAATCCGGCTCTGGTAGTACCTAAACATTATGAGCTACTCACCGTGTAGCAAACTATAACCATTTTTATCATAATTTTGATCTAATAATTGTGTAAGAAGACATTATGACAATTTTTGTAAAAATTATTGTGTTCAAAAATTTATGATACGGTGACATTTGCCATATACATAGAAGAAGACTATTTGTTTTGAGATTCTGATGTTAGCCAACATTATTTCTAAATTTAGTTAGTTAACATTGTTACAATAAATAAATTTCAGCCTAAATAGATTAAAGTTATTAACTAAGCAGGCAGTTACCTGTACTCAAATTTTACTTTCTCATAGAAAATCTTTTCAAACCTATAGCCGATAGCTTGGAAGTTATTTTCACAAAAGTACATAGATCGTCACATCATTTCCGCGGCGTTAACGTAGGCACTTAAATCAAAATTCACGTGTTGAACGTTTTCTAAAATAAATAGAAAATGCGTACAACAGGTTTTCAATCCAAAAAAATTGACACTGGAAGAAATACGAAATGTCCGACAACTATAAATAAATAAATAAATAAACAAAAAAAATTAAATATTTTTAGCTTTTATTTTCAGCATTCATGCTTCAGTGCAATAACCTAAAGCTTTGTTCAAATTTCTTTCAACTGTTGTAATTTTCATAAGTATTTCCTCTTTGCAAAATTGTTACTTGCAACTGATAATATCGATGGCAAAAATTTGCGATATATATTTTTCTTAAATTTGTAGGTACTGACTAATCATATCGTGCAAATAAAAGATATTTAAGGATTTCACCTTGTCGTCTAATTTTAAATATAAAAGTGAAATTTGACCTTCAAAAATTCGAAACAAAGTTTGTTAGAATCACAAAGTCTTAGCTATAATATATTTATGAAGTTCTACAGCCAATAGTGTCAATTAAGCTTTTCTTTAGCTACTGATTGGATAGTCTTGCTTGTTGCCCTTCAAGACGGATAGGAATCTCAATTACAAAATAATATTATGAATTCCATTGGTTGTTAAAAAATTTTTGGCCCACAGCAAAGGTTTGTGGTTTCTAAATATAGAGAACAGAGAATCTAGAAATGTGTTTGGAAGATTTTTAAACCCAGCCTGCTCAAAAAACCATTCACTCATAGAAAGATAACGCCTCAACAGGTAGACACGACAGCTGAAAGTCTTTTGCCGGTATGCGTTGATGTCAACGAACTTACAACTAAAAATTAAACGTTATTTCTTTGGGGGGGGGGGGGTAACAACTTTTAAGTTGTAAAATTTTTAGTTCTTTAAAAAATATTAGCAAAAAACTTCTCTTGGTATCAGACTTCCAAAATTTTTCTTTTTGTTTTCCAACGAAGAAAGATCAAATTTAGCGGTGGATGGTGTGGTAGCAGTACCTGGCTTCGCCTGTGTATTTTCCCAGGCGTAGTATATCTGCATGTACAATGATCATCTAAAATAATTTCACTTGTTTTAAGGGTAGAAAAACTTTATTTTTAACCTTGCAGTTTCCCAGTTCAAATCCTTTCCTAAATCGAATTTTAAATTAAATATGATTAATAATATTAACATAATAATTATATACCTGCAGCTATAGTTTTTAAAAGAAAACTTACAATATTCTGGTAACTACATTGTGAGCTGAAAATAGTTGCGTTGACCTAGAAATTTAAGTTCTTAGTGAAACAGACAAATATACAAACGAAACGAAATACATGGAGAATTGAATATAATAGGTAAAACATAATATTGTACATACTATATAATCGAGAGGGTTAGATTTATTATAAATTTTAATGAAATCAAGCTGAAATCTAATTAATCTAATTAATCGTACTAACAATTAAAATATTAAATTAGATTCAATAATTTTCACTTTTTTATTTTTGTCCATCTGCTCTATTCCCGGTAATTGACTTAGCTTGTTTTAAAATTAGTATTAGCGTCGAAAGTCGGTTTACCACGAATTTCTACAAATGAAAATTTAGTCATTAAGGTAATAGTGGCAGAGCAGTTAGAAATGTATAGTTATCATATCGTCCTGACGTAGTCAGGTTCGATATTATCGATATTCGAAAAAAATATTCTTATTATTTACATAATTGATTTTTCTGTCAAGTTAATATTTTTTTGTAAAAATTTTATTTATTGTTGATTAGTAAATACTTTTGAATTTATTGATTTTATTGACGCGATGAGTTGTACAGTGGCAGCAATGAGCGGTGGGTGAAAGCTAAGCTTTCGCCAACAGTGACCCCCAGAAGCGGTAGAGAAAAATTCTATGGTGGGCGGTAGAAGGACTACAAGTCATAATCGGGAACTTCACTTTAGATTAAAAAAACTGTATATACAAGTCGAAAAAGGCAACTATATTAATTTTTAAATAATATTAGATATTTTCTAAAATTATTTAAAAATTTATTTAGTTGCCTTTTTAGACTTATATATATAGTTTTTTTATCTAAAGTCAAGTCCCCGATTATGACTTGTACTCCTTCTACCACCCACCATAGAATTATTCTCCTGAGAATTTCAATTGAAAATTTGTTTGAGATGTTTCATTTGAGAATAAATTTATTTGGGCATTGAAAATTTTTGTTTAAAATTGAAGTAAAGTTAATCTGCAGTTGTGGAAAAGAACGAATAGAAGTTTTTGATATTAAAATAAAATTGGCTTTCCCAATTAACAATTAAATTAATTTCAAGTTTTTGAACATTTTCGCTAATTTTACCACAAAAATATGGTTTCTGTAAATTAGAGAAGAATGTGGGATCGGAAAATTTGAAAATGGCAGTACTTATCGGTGGTAGTCAAGGTCGAAAACTTGGAATTGTAATTATGATTCCAAAAATCAGAACTACCCGACCTTTTCGCAAGGCACACGTCTTTTTTTCGCCTCTGGTACTATATATCGGTTCTACCTTTTAGACAAAGAGATAATCACCAGACATTATCCATTACAAATTAATTTTAGTTTCACAAGTCAAGTTTTTGACTTATTGGCTGTTTTATCATCCGCAGTCTACACCCAGTGTAGCTGGTGACTGACCGTGAAGCATGTCACATAAAATTGGCCATGTGAAAAGTAATATTTTCTTGATTATTTATAACGAAATCCACATATCTGTAAATGATCTCTTTATTCTCGAAGCGGTTAAAAATAGCATTGTTCGTCGCACTATCATGTTTTGGTATTAAAATCGCTTGCTCCCGAAATCATAAGATCGATTTGTTTTTCAGATGACTAATAACCAGGGCCGGATTTAATGTAGGCACCCCTAGGCAAAAGTTTTTAAGCCCTCCCCCAACCAAAAAAATGTTTTTAGAAAATTTCGAGCTCAGACTCAATGTTCCTAAATTTTCAATTATATTTATCTTAAAATCAGATTTCGCGGATTATTTACGCGGAAAATTATATTATTATGACAAAATACATATTACAAAAATTAAATTCTTCTTCGGGATTTCGTGTTTGCAAATTCTGTTATAACATTTTCAAAATCAGCAGTGTTGGTTAGCCCACTATTTATAGATAAAACAGTTAAATTCGTCAAGTCCTTCTTGAGAAATTGAATTTCTTAAATATGTTTTCGTTCTCTTCAAAGTTGAAAATGAGCTTTCCCCACTTGCATTGGTTAAATATATTCTTGTTGCAATTTCTAAATTGGGAATCATTGAAATCAATTTTTTCTCTTCTAAAAGTAAAAATTTCGTTCATATTACTAAAACATCTTCAATATTTTCAATAAAGTATTTGAATTGAATGCACTCTTCAGAAAATTCCAAGTTCAAGTCTTCACACTTCATAGAATAAAGTTTGAACACTTTTGAATGATTGCGTAAATCGCCATCATTAAGGTTTTTCAAATTATTCGAAAATCCTAAATTATTTTCAATTTTGCTATTATATTCAATTTTTATTTTAATTTTTGTATAATTACATAAGTGAATTGTGTGCTTTGTATATTTTTTAAAAAACAACATCCAATGTAAGTCCTTTACGAGTCTTCGTTCGCTTTAAATCGTTTTTATATATTCATTAATATTTGATAATTCCTTTCCACGTTCTTCGTAAATGCCATTCCGATTTCTTAGAAAACGAAAGTATCCTATTAATGAATTGCAGATTAGAACAGAAATTTATTGATAAACCTGTTTCGATTTTTTAAAAAGATTTGCTGGCTTTTCCAATAATCTAAAATTTTGTAGCAAAATTTTCAGCCTTTTTTTTTCGGTTTTATTATCGGCGCCCCTAGGCAGTGCCTAGTTTGCCTATTGGACAATCCGGCCCTGCTAATAACAGAATAAATGTTTACTATTTAATCAATTACCGTTCCTTTTTGGCCAGAAGAAAAACGACTGCAAACCGGCAAGAACTTGATTAACTCGAATTTCCTTTTGAAACAATTGAAAATTGTAGCTATCCACGACAGAGAGAAATTACTCCGAATATCTTGTAAAATTCGGCGAAGAACTTCAATAAATGTGCTTGATGCTTTGAATAAATATATTGCTTTATGGATATTCAATGAAATACCCTTACACCCGATTTTCCCGGATAATCTGAATCTGTACTTTCAGCTTTACTAAACCGTTATTCTTTTTATAATAACAAAAGCTCTCCCCAGAAGAAGGAATTAAAGCCAGTGGCGGTGCTATGCGGACCTTTTATGGTCCCGGGCTACAAGCATTACTTACATTCGCTTATTGATATCTCCGCCACCGCAATGGGCCCGATTTAGTGGCCTAAGTGCGCGTAGGGATATCTCCCTGCCCTCCTACCCAGAGGAGTGCACTGGGGGATATGGAATCCGGACCTGGATTACACCAATTCTTTTGTGACAAAAATAAAATTACTTTTGGACTTAACAGCGAAACCAGTTTTTTTCCGATTCCAAAGCTCTAAACATATTATTTAAGTCACAAAAGAATTGGTGTAATCCGGGGGGTCTGGGGGTATGGAATACCCCCCAGTGCACTTTGCTGGATTCTCAATTTTAGGTAGGATGGCAGGGAGCTATCCCTACGCACACTTAAGCCACTAAATCAGGCCTATTGTACTATCTCCGATGCAACGGCTGTCCGTCCTGTCTCCAGGATGAATTCGCTCGAGACAGCTGCATTGGGATTTGCATAGGGAGAGCTGGATTGGGAACGTCAAAGAATTTGTTCAAATTAGTTTAATGTTTATAAAAAGCCAGGTATTCAGGTATTCTGTTAAGTAAAATCATTTGTACTGCTGATTAGTAATTAGGAGGTATAAGTAAACTGGGTAAATTACAGTACTCTAACCTCTAGCTTACGACCATCCAATTTTATTTATTAATGCTATTAATTTTATTATATGAATAAAAATATATTGATTTTTACATTATCGATTGAAAATTGTGTTGTACTCATTAATATTTAATACATTTACATTCAAACCATGCAGTACGTAATTATATAGGTATGTGTGAATATATGACAATTCTAAAGTTCAATAAAGCTGATTTATTAAAGTTGATAGTTAGAAGTTGCGTGGTCTAACCGAGAGACTGCTCAACATTGAAATATGTGTATATTGACATTGCATAACAAAATTCCTAATTTAATAAAATGAGATAAAACATAATTACAATCGGTACAGGGACCAGTACAGTTATTATTTTTGGCATTTATATTTAACAAGGTTTCTAACAATAACGAAAATGTTGGAAATATAAAATCCAAAACTAGTTTAAACTGCAAACATCCGTTGGAGAATAATTCATGCGCGTAATGTTTTAGCACCGAATATAAAATTCATATAATATTATCATGGTGACATGAAAAGTATGTTTAAGCAGTTATCTTGTTTTCCTTAAAAAGTGACAGTTATTGAATAAAAATTTTAATCTAACACAGTAAAGTAGACCTACCTAATAGAAATTGTGTTAAATTATAAAATTGTACAATGCAACCTCGATAATCCGAACTAATTTATACAGAACTCTTTGGATATCTGCAATATTTAAAAAAGTTTATAGTAGCATTTAGGCATTTAATATCTCCAAGATTTTGCCAGTATTTTTTGAGAGAGTTACGGTTAAAACAGCCAGATAAACAGATAACAGATAAAACAGAACATAGCATTTGGCATTCTAACGTTAGCCAACGACTGCGCTCACACATACAGTAGCGTTGTAACCGAGAATGGGGTTTGACCACGTTTTGGCTAACCACTTCATATTATGAAAATTCTCAAGGCAGTTTACCTCGGTGGTTTGCCATTGCCTGCCGAGGGAGGACGGTTAGAATTCAGAATTCTCTGCTAAATCTAATTTTTTGATGATTTTGAGTCAAAACTAAAGTAAAAATATGTATGTATTATATTGAAAGTTTCCAACCTTCTCTGTATACAGTGTTTTCGGGTTTTTAGAGCATCAAGCTGAAAACCGACCTGAGAGTCGAATTCTCATTGGTCTGAGTAAAACGTCAGACGAATTCTTATTCGGAAAATCTCAATTAATTTATACAGTAATAGTAAATTAATCATTACCAATTTGCAACAAATTAATCTGATAATCAAGTCTATTACACCGAGCACGATAATCACGAAGCTTCCAAGTCCACGAGCTTATTTGCAGTAGCAGTAGGTACGCCAGCTACTGTCGCACTTGCCCAGTGTATCCTGCATAGACGAAGCTTCCAAGTCTATAAGCTTTCAGCTCCGGATGACCTAACCGGACTGGTTGGAAACCAACTTAAGAAAAGTGTTTTTAATATATCATATACAATGAAAATTCTGTAAGTGTTTTGTCCGCTATCGTGTGCTACCAATATACCTTATTGGTATACCGATAATTTGTATGATAATATGTTCAGAAATTTTCAGATTAAAATAAAATTTAAAATTTATTTTAATTAATCAATTTCGGTATTCCGTGGGTTTGGGTTATCGAAGTTCCACTGAAAAACTGATAAATGTTGACTCGTTAGAAATTTAAAAAAAAAAAGTTACAAGTATTCCATATGGCAGAAAGATTTAAATAAATAAAGTCAAAGTATTAGTAAAAAATATTTGTAAATTTTGAAAATATTTAGATTTTGCTATTTTTAAATCGGGTTTAAGAATAAATTTTACGAAGTACTAATTGAAAATGTATTTTGTTATTTCTTCATTAATATGAAATCAAGCGAAACTAATTATGAGTCTTTTATTTTTTAAGATGTATTAATAGAACTTAAGCTTTTTCAATAAAATTAAAAATACATAAAAAATAATTACGCAACTAAAGTCAATTAACGCGCTTATACAATAAAGATGTAAGTTTGTTTAAATTTGATGTTAACGCACAACGATTAAAAAATGTATTTGGATAACCATTATTAATCCTCCGATCTTTTCAAATTTAGCCCCATTGACCTATTCGAAATTCGACCACCAAAACCACTTATCGAAAAGAACTTGATAAGATAATGAGCAAACTTTCCCAAAAACAGCTTGGAAAAGTTACATATTTTTGTAACTTACAAAGATAATATAGTTTTCCAAGGAGAAAAATTTGCGTTTTCTTTGTGATTCCGATTACACAAGTAATTAAAATTTTGAACATTGGAATATTTTTTAACAAGTTATCATTTATATGCTACTGAGCTTGTTATATCACCGAAAAGCTCTCTTGATACTGAAAACTAATCTGCAAGAGATTTTAAAATCCAGAAACTTTTATTAAAAGTGGTAGGGAGACTTGCTTATACTTGGCAAGTCTGCGAGCTTTTTGTTCTCCTTTAGGCTGGCGGTACATTTTCGCAACTTATTTCTTCATCTGTAAGGTTCCGGTTTTTCCCACAATATTTTCACGAAACTTGAAAGCTCGTATGGATATAATTCCAAGCATTTATTAACCCAAAACCTGTGTTTCGATACAAAACTATGACAAGCAAATAAAGAATTAATGTTTTTACAATTATTTACCCGAAATTAAAAAGTAATGTATGTGAAAAAGTATTGATTTTGATATTATGGAGCAAAAAAAAACAACTTTTTTATGTAATTTGTCAGTAAAGTGCTATATTTATTGAGGTATTTTAATATTAAATGTTATATCAACAGAAGGATTTTACGTTGGTAGGTTTGTTAACGGGAACGGGAGTAAACGCCAGGTGTGCAGTGCAATATTGTTGCACTCATCAAGTGGAACAAGAGTATTGAGGGGTAGCTTCGACCCTGCTAGCACGCGCAGATGTGCAAGAAAAGTATTTTAATGCAGGGCCGTAACTTTTAATAACATTTTTTGAACTTTTTTTAAAAGTTGCGTGAAAAAAAATTGCGGGCGAAATTTTTTTCTTAGCGGGAAGGTTTTTGATTGTCGAAATATTTTGGGAAATTGAGGTTTATGTTTTATGTGTGATAAATAATTTAGTATAAACACATATCCCCTTAGTCCCCACCTGTGGTCGATCGACACCCGTCCAGGGGACGCATAATATTGGTAGCAGTAGTGAACTCTAAGCTATGTGGAATCGTCATACGTGGTTAAGCTAACGTGGTGTTGGTAGGCGGTCGTACGTGGATATACACATCACAGTTCTAGTCGTGCAAAAGCTTTAGTGCTTTTGTGATTGTTCCTTACTCGAAATCGTTGCTTACGTTAGGTTACAGCTGCAAGTTTGTGAAGTTATATATAAATAGGAAAGAGTAGCTGGCGGCTGTCGAAGTAACCAACCACACAGTAGTCGCACACGTGCTATATACTAGACGCGTTCTATTATTTCGTTTTCTAAATTAATACAAGATATAATTTTAATTTTTTTAAAATAAAATTTAAATTAAAAAGACTGTGAGAGTGTTTGGAACTTTGATTAAATTTTCATTAAAATAATATAAAAAAATATGTTAATGCCTAGTAGTGGTCTTGGTTCGGCAAACGAGGCTGAAAATTTAGTTGGAACTCTTGGAGGCGTCTCGATGTTGGGGACAGCTGGAGCCCTAAACGGCACCGGGGTGCAAAATAAAGATACGACGTGGACAAAATTATTTGTTGGAGGTTTGCCATACCATACGAGTGATAAATCATTACGAGAGCATTTTGCCGTTTACGGCGAAATTGAAGAAGCCGTGGTTATAACAGACAGACAGACGGGAAAAAGTAGAGGTTATGGCTTTGTAAGTTTCAAGTTTGCCCAAATGGCAAGTTTTGGATTTTAATGATATTTTTGAAATTTTCAGGTTATTATGGGTGAAAGAACAGCTGCCGAAAGAGCGTGTAAAGATCCCAATCCAATAATAGATGGTAGAAAAGCAAATGTTAATCTGGCAATTCTGGGTGCCAAACCTAGAGGAAATGTACAAGCCGGTAAGTATCTTAAGAATATTTAAAATTTTATCGATGGTATCGCTTTAATACATAACAATCTACGCTTGCGAATGTTATCGGGTGTGCGTCCGCCTGTAATCGTTAAAAAGCTACCTATTTTTCAGCCCAGGTGAGCAACGTTGATTGCTCGTTTCCCTTAGTTTCCGGTTTACCCGGAAACGACATACGTCCCGCGCCATCGAACCGACAATCCATTTACCTTATCGGTCCAAGCATGCAAACTAGTAACGATGTCT
This sequence comes from Cantharis nigra, assembly GCA_958510845.1. Taxonomy (NCBI): domain Eukaryota; kingdom Metazoa; phylum Arthropoda; class Insecta; order Coleoptera; family Cantharidae; genus Cantharis; species Cantharis nigra. The sequence goes on along the minus strand of OY294034.1, from coordinate 1,744,196 downwards.
TTTGCAGGGTTTCCATTTCCTGGGGTACGAGCCGGTTATCCAGCCATTTTGCCAAGTCAATATGGGTAAGTGTTAAAAGCGTACGAGTTTGGCTGCCTCTAATATCGAGGCTGCACGCGATGACCACTGTTATCAGTGACCATCGCAAGCTCTATCGTAATCAACATTTCATATGTTTCTAGCTATTTGTCCCTAAGGGCAAATGATGATTCGTTATTCCGTATGCTTTGCAGATTAGGAATTGGCTGAGACGTATCCCGAACCATCGTTCGTAACGCCTCAAAGATACAAATGTAATAACTTTAGTTACTTCGATGAGTGTTGAGTGCGCGTGTTTGGGATTTTATTTGATTAGTATTGAGCTCCACATATTAAAACATATAAACAGCGGTTATGGGGCCGTGATTTTTATTACATTTACCCCAGGTACTCTAAAATACGTGGCCCCACAAACGCTTTTTGCACGATGGAGTCCGCCATTCCAGCCGTTCGGCGGACGTCCAGATTTAATGTTTGCTGTGAGGTTTTCGTTTTCTTTTGGTGCTGATTACTTTGATGTTCGTTCCTTTTCTGTAACTGACGACTGCAATGTAACACTAACGCGACACTAACAGGATGTCGATGTGCTTTATTGTCATTAACCTGGGGCGTGTTACACTGCAGCCGGTGGTGGCGGCGTAGTAGCGAGTGTTGTGTGTCTGGCTTGCGCGGAGGCGCAGCGACAAACGCGACAAAATGCGATGCGATGCGTTTTCTTTGCCTAGTTTCTTCACTATCTGTAGATTGTGCATTTTGTAGAATCTAGTGGAGACGCTATATTTAGATTTTCAAGTTATGTAGGTACATAGTATAGTGCTCCGTACACACTTATTTTATTTATTAAATAAACAACAATTAGTGTACATAAAAGCTTTCGTACGATAATTACTCTTGCGGGCGTCTTTATTTCACTTTTTCTAATAAGCATAAATATTTTTAACTCTTTTTTCCACCAACACCGACAATCAATATCAAATACTTAGTTTGACGTATACGCGACCATTAGAGTCGTTTATATATTATATATATCATAATATGTAGGTGGTGGACACCTAACATATTTATATCATTAGGTATATAGTATAGCTAACGGATGTATATTATGCGGCTATTAAAGTGATACATAATATATTATATTATGTTTTTGTTTTACTTAATACTTGATGCACAATAGTCAAAACTTCAAATTCGTAAACATAAAATTTTGGACGAATTTGTCATGTTTTCACATTTTCATTTGAAATTTAATGTTTAAATATTATACAGATGTACAAGTAAGATTTTAAAATAACTTTGCTCGATCACGGGCTTCTTCTATATTTACTAGTTAGGAACATGGCAGCTGTTACGAATTCTTTTTCTTGTCATTTGCGACATTTGGACGGCGTCGCGACGCCTCCACATGACTTCCGATGCCAACAGACTATGTTAAAAAGAATTCAGGACAACTATTTGTATAAGAACCTATACGCAACGCTCTAATTAGTTAAAATTAACATTATTTCTCCAATGACTACTCGAATTTGTCTCATTCATTTTTTAAATCGCGAATCAATAATTGCCAAGCAATTTTAGTGGAAAGTTGGAAACGAATAGCAGAGTTAGAAGAGAAGGCGGTTACAGATGGATAACACATTTCTATTGGATAATCTGCTAGAGTCTCGCGCAAATCCGGAATACTTGCTAACTAAAGACGTATGCGCGCTTATTGCCGTTCCGGGTTCCAAATCCGGATTCGCGAATATTTTACTGACCACTACTGAAATTCTCCAAGAACCGCCAAGCACGCTCGTCCTTAATCGCAATTTACCTCCGTCAACACTATTTCTCCATATAAATGTAAAAATTACAAGAAAACTCGCATTTTCATTTCCTATCTGCCTAAAGTTAATTTTATTTAATTTTTTGTGCATTAACGACTTATAAGTAGGTGCAGAAGTAATTTATTAGACACGAGAATCCCTAAACGTCTTTAAACTAAAAATAGACAACATTTCGCTTCATTATAACGTGGTGAATTTTCTAAAAATAATCGCTTATATTTTCTTTATTCTAAATTAGTATTTAAAGTACATTTTTTAAATGTTATTCAAATTTTCTTAATCAAACTTAGCCACAAAAATTTACCACGCCAGATTAGATATTAAATTGAAAAATAAAAAAGTTTTCTTTTAAAAATAATTTTCTAACCAACTTCGTTTACTCCCTGGTTTTTAATTATATATCCATATTAATCAATTTAATTTGTGCCGGATCATTAGTAAAACAGGCATATAAATCACGCGTACACTGAGAGAAAAGAGTGTTTTGATTCAGAATCATTTGGATTTCTACTTCTTCCTATTAGTTTAGAATCTAATCCTGTTGTTTTTCCAACTTATTAGTTATTATAGTAAAGAGCTAACCTAGCTAGAATATCAGACTTAACGATTCTTAAGCTAATCTGGAGACAAAAACTTTAAAACTGTTTTTATTATTTATTTCGTCTGTTTATATGGAAATTTTAGCTTTATTTTTATTTTTGTGTATTTACGCAGATGAAACAAATAAGAAAGCAAATTGATCAAAATATTTCAAGTCCCCGGATTAGCGAAGTTATCTTCTGCATTTAGAGAATTTTGTTTTAAATTAATATGATTCGATTTAAATATTGAATAAAAACAAATTTTATTATTATATTTTTTTATTAGAGAACATAGTCTAATAATAAGGTAGTTGTATGAAAGTAGACGCTTTTAACCGCCTCGAAAGAGACGTCATGTTGTCTTTGGCAAGCTTATGCCGAAATATTAGCTCTTTTCTACAAAGAAACATCAGATTGTTTTATTGTAGGGGTTCGGCAAGGTGGTCTTTTGAAACCCACAGATTTTAGCTTGTTGATGTTATTAGATGACTTTTGAATTTTTCCAAATGTGATTATGGTCCAGTCAAAAAATATTCTAAATAGTGAAAATTTATTAATTATCTCATAATTCAGACAAATTTCTTTACCCATATGTTTTGATGGTTTGGGCATTAGATAAATGCCTTGATTCTTGGCTTGAGGCTTATCCTTCTTCCCACCTGGGTACTTTGCTAGATTTGCGTAATACCCATACGTTTTGATGGTTTGGGCATTAGATAAATGACAAAAGACTCTGATTCTTGGCTTGAGGCTTATCCTTCTTCCCACCTGGGTTCTTTGCTAGATCTGCGTTAACCTTAGAATTGAAGCCAGTTCTCCAGGTATGCAACGGTTAACAAAATTATTAGAAAATCCCTTATCCCTGCAAACATTTTCAGGACCATATGGGGTAATTTTGGTACCTTGGCGACAACGGACAAGGGACTAGCTCAAAGTCACTTGGGATTTCGTGTTAATTTGTCAGTTTGCCAGCGAGACAAACTCCATAAATATAAATCAGTAAAGATCGCTATGATTTAACTGTAGAGAGAGAACTTTGATTCTTGCAGTTGCGATGCGAAAACGTTGGTCGCTTAGATCGCACTAGAAGGGGTTTGTAGCCCTAACTTTTAGAAGCTATATAGCTTCAACCGAATTTTTTTGTTGCCGTAACAAATTCAGCATAAGACGATTTGTTAAATCAACAAATTGTTTTTTCTTAACAGAAAGAGACTTTGTTGTGACCGCAACAAATTTGTTATAACAACAAAAAACTCAGTTGAGGTTATTATGATATAATTTTTTTTTATATAAAATAAAAGAAAATATATTTTTTTCTGATAAATATTTTCATCCAGTTTAGAACATTAAAATTAATGATTTGATTTGGACGGGAAAAATTTTAAATTAATATTTAAAACGTTCCAAATGCAATTTTTTCCAAAAAAATGGAAGGATAAATGGTAATATTATCGAATGGATGAAAGCATCCCAAACAATAGTTGGGAGTGTGTAACCTATTGCAATGAATGTGTGAATTAACTGTGTTTAATGCTGTGTGAGGTGAATTAAATCCAATTTTGTTGTGGAAAGAATGAATGAAGGTGAGAACCGCATGTTCAAAATCAGTAATGAATAGGCGATGAATGAGAAACGTTTCAAAGTGAATCTATTGGAATAATGTGGAAGTCTATGTAGTTTTGGTTTGGTCAAAATGAGAGAATGTTGTAGACAAATTAACAGGTTTAAAAACAGAAAAAATTATAATGTATATCGAAGCGAAAGACTTCCACAGATAGAAATTAGTAAAGATGGATTATTGAGAAAAATGCAGCAGAGGTTCCCGACGTAACAGGGGCCAGATAATTATAACTACTGAACGTCCATTCTTGTTGGTATGAAAGACAATAATTGTTGTGACCTAATTTTTTTCGACATCGTTTCGTCATAACTAGGGCGCAAATTTAAGTGTCGTTTGAGGCCCCACAGTATATTTAGCTCAAAACTTCAGGTCTCACAAAAGCTAGGTTTTCTTGCTTACGAATTTTGTTTCTATTTAGCGAAGTCTAACAGTTTTATTGAAAATAAAATGTTCTTAATGTATTTTTGAAAAACAAACAATAAGATCCTTCAATGCCAAATTCTATTATTGTTCAACATTCTTTTTTCCACCGTTTTTATTACATTTATTGCGACAGACCTCCAATTGATTTTTACAAACAATATATTAGGTATACTATACGTAAAGTGTGCTCGTTAAGTTCGAAATTTTGTTAAAACATTTTAGAAAGCTTTTCATAGAAAATTCTCCGCTACGTCACACCGATAAAAAAGTTTTAGTTCAAAACGAATCACTTTGATTCAAAATCTTCTCTTTATTGATTCACCCTAAAGGGTAATATTCAAATATTTCACTTTTTTCCCCCATTCACAATTTTTTTGAGTTGTACTTTTTTTAAATTGCAAGAAGCTGCATGTAACAAAGAAAATAATATTACTTAAGGTCCAAGCAAGGGGAGTCCCAGAGCTATAGGGAACCCAAATGCATCATGAAATTCAGCGAATAAAACAGATTAGCTATCTTTTCACGTAAACAATCATGTATTTTTTAAATTGTTGTTAGGGTGTCGCTTTACAATCTAATAGAGTTCGTCTGGTCTTTAAATATTTTACTTCGAAAAAATATTTATTCAACTTCTTTCTGAAATGCATGCTTACATCATTGCACCTTAAATAATCTATCAATAGATTCTGATTTATAAATATTTGAAATTGAACAGGTAATTTTAAGTGGTGAAAAGTATCAATAAGATGCCATCTAATTTAGTTTTTGTTTACGTTTACAATTGATATTGTTTCTATCAGTAAATCTGAGCTTGGGAAAATTCAAGAATGGGGTAAACTTGACTAAACCAGACGCACTCTGGTACTCTGATTAACAGGTTTTAAAAAAGCGAAATTTTTTATTTTCAATTTCAATTTGCCTTAATCGTAGTTGAAACATTAAAATTTTCCCCAAAAATATTGTAATGAAATATTTTCACAGTTCCTTGATTGAAAACCCCATTTAATTTTCCTATGAAAATTCCGGAAAAAATCGAAATTTCGGTAGATGAGATTCCGAAATGATTTTTTTTAAAGAATCTGGCCACACAGAAATAAATTTTTCACTGAAACCAAGAAATTATTTATGGAAAATTATTTAATTGAGTTGTCAAAGTAAACCAGTATAATTTATACTTCTCATAATAATTTTAGATTTCGTGAAAAATTGAATATTATTTTATGGACAGTCTTGATTTGCGTCTTTTGTTTTGGGGAAATTATCAGATTATAGTAATGGAATTTGGATTACTGGAAATAAAATTTTCTACTAGAATTTACTGAATTACTGTAATGAATAAAAAATGAAAGTGTAGTTAATGTAGTTCTATGTTATGGGTATTTTACACCATGAGTTGGAAAATGGACATATGACTGATGTAGGAATTGCCAAACAAATGCATATTTTTTCCCAAGTGGCGTACAACGTTTTATCTAATTTCGCGTCGGAAAGTCGTCGCTTTGATTTTTGATGCCCGAAAAGACATTTTCGTACGAAATTGGATTTCATTGTTTGGATTTCACCATAAGCTGTACGTCCTATCCTACACTTAAGTTAAAACTAGCGACACGTAGAGTGATAAAGAAGAAATGGGGCAAAAGTGGGCAAAAACTTCCCTTTGGATTATTTTATAATTAGGGAAGAACAGACATTTACTATTAAATAAAACTACAGCCAACTTCGTTAGTAGAATTAGAAAGTGAAAACCTAGAGTTGATTGGAAAGGGGAAAAACGAAAAAGAGTGCCAGATGCAGGTTTAAAATTTTGATTCCTCTATTTCGGAGTTTTCGGTTTAGCTAGGTAATCAAACTATCTTGGTGATGGTTGAATTAACTAATTATTGAATAAATGTTTTATCGGGAACTGAAAATATGCATGCACATCACATTGACTTAGAAATAATTGACGTTTATTATCTTAATACACAAAATCAGTTCATTTTATTGTAAATAAATGCACTATAAATATTTTAATTAAAAGATAAAAAATGCTTTTCCGAGGTACTTTAGTATTAATAGCTGTGCATTCATAATAATATAAATAAAATGGAAACATCGGTACATTTCATGAATTAAATGATAAATAATTCATCTAGATATCGATTAGTTTACGTAAAGAACGTAACTTTCAAAATATTAAGGGATGTTTAAAAAATAATTAAATTGCGCTTATTAATAATTTGTTATGTTTTTGGCTATTTCTGTCAAATACAAATATTTTTCGTGATTACCTTCTTCTTCAATCGATTATGTCAACATGTTTATGCATAATACTTTTAAGGATAACAAACTTTTAAATATTAAAGAATTTAGTAGAACCGTTTACGGAAGTTCAACCCCGTCTATAAAATTACATTTTCACTTATCTTTTTTTTCATTTTATTTATTACTACTTCCTTTTAACTTTTCTTTAAATTATATTTTGTGTTTCTTTATTAACTTTCTTAATTGATCTTAGGGGAAATTAGGTGTGAGGGTATCGATAAAGAACCGGAATTGACCATCGAGCCAACCCTTGACAGACATTAATTTCAATTAAATTTTATTAATTCGAATTTATTTATAGACCTGACTTTTTCAAAATTTGTATGGCTTTTCGAGTTAAATCAGCACAAACCTGAAAGATTATGATTCTGGCGATGCAAGATCTTAAGGAGCTTGACCTTTTTTATATTATATTATATTAGCTTAGCCTATCTTGTCAAATTTTGTTCTTCCCTCGCACCCTCGTCATTAGGTGTGAGCATATGTGTGCATATAGAATTTTATCCCAGATGTTCAAATTGCTCACCATGTGGTTATCAACCTCCTAGATCAACTCTTCGTATGCTTTATAAATTATTGAAAAATTTCTTTGAGGTGGTACTTTTTTGGCATATCGTAATGACTCTTTCAGTGGTATACTTTTTCAGCTACTTGTTGCATGCAGTTTCGCACAAAGATCCCTTCGCATATCTGATTCTATTTATTCGCCAAAATTTAAAGAATTACTGAAATAAAAAGTCAAATAATATTTTCAGACAAAGTTTTCATAAATAATTCATATACCTGCGAATTTTACTATATGCAAATTAAAACGGTGAACATCAATGAAGAATCCTATAATGTTTAAATAATTTATAAATTTGAGTATGAATAATAACCGACCTTCATAAGTAGATCACATATTATTATTATGATTAGCTCTAGGTCACACCGTTTCTCTACAACAAATAATTTATATATGTAAATAAATTTATTAGAATTTCGCAAAAGGTACTTTGCTTTACATCTTAATTTTGCCAAAATTTACCATTCACACCATAAAATTATTTGGTTTTCTAAACACCTACTAAATTAATATTTAAAAATGTAAAAACATTATTCGAATTTAAAATCAACATGAAATTTTGGATTTGTATATTTTATCTGTCAGTATTAATCCGCAATTTGAATTAAATCTCCTTTTATTAATAAATTTAAATAATTCCCCAATACATATTAAACGGAACACAACATGTAGTTATTAATGTTTTTTAATTTTTGTTTGTTAAAAAATAGATATTTGAACGCGAACGGGGGGGTTGCCCCCACTGACTGGTATACTGCCGACATCGACAAAAACTCTATTTAAACTTTTCATGTTGGTTAGACATAATAAAGCAAGCCGATAGTTAGTACAAGGCTACAAGGAAAGATTATCCTAGATTAGATATTTTTATTGAACTTCTAACACTCAATGTGTAATTAAATACAAAAAAATAAAATTACATTTTTCTATAAATATTTACATAATTTCAGTTGTTTTTTTGAGTTTGAACAGAATATGTATAATCAAATATCGCTGTAATCTTCAGAAGTAGGTTACATGTGTGGCACAACAATAGGAATAAAATTAATAATTAAATAATCAATTGTGTGATATTGTTTTATGTATATTTTTTTATATTACCTTTGTTATATTTATACAAGTTTGCTTATACTAAAAATAAGCTTTCATTAATAAAGCTTTGAAAATTCATATTATATTACTTTTAACATTCGAAAACATTAAATCAAAAAATGTAATTATTTGAAAACACACAATTTTTGGTTAGCGTTTTTTACCAAATCATGTAAAAATAATATTGTTGCCAAATTATTTGCTAATCGTAAGCTACGTAGAGCAAAATATGAGCCAAATGAACACAGAAATTTATCAACTATTTACATTTAATTTGTGAAGTTATATTAAGGAACAAAAACAAATACGGAAATAAAATTATCCAAATTTAATAATTTCTTTATTTAATTGATAAGAAATTTGGATCGTTCGTTTAAGTTTACACCTCCAATTAAAGTAAAAATAATGCAAACAGCGAGGAAATAAATAATAAAATTTTTAAGTAACCGTAATTGCATAATCTACGTTAATTGTATTAATGGTCCATAATTTTTATCGTGTTTCTGTAATTGATTATTTTCAAATTAATTTTAATTTGCAATAAATGTTTACTTATTAAAATGTAATTATTGCAGTAAGTATAAATAAAAAACCCAAAACTGTAATCTGCAATTAGCTAAAGTTCTCATTTATGTATTGGGGCAATTAAAATTTTTTAGAGAAAAAATTGTCTTCTAATTGGATATACCCTAAAGAGCTTTTTAACTTTTTTGCTTATTTTTCAAGATTTTTAAATGCTTTTTTATTATTTTGAAAACTAAGTAACAGAATTGGTAATAAATTTCACGATCAATGGAAACGCATTGTAGAAAATTTTGATTTTGCAGCTGTAAATTACTTTAATCATTGGGGGGAGTACCAACCACCCTACGTACAAAATTCTATTGTATAGGTAGATTTTCGTATTAATATAATATAATTTCTGCATATTTAATTATTAATACGCTCGTTTATCTTTTCAATGAATAATAAAAAAATTATATTCTAAGAAATGCGGCTTCAACATAAAATATTTGTTGTTTATTACTGCAACAAATCCTAGTTCAGCGTAATAAATCCTTAATAGTTTAATGACATAGAAATTACATAAAATTAATCCAGATACAATATCAAGTTTAGTTAAGAATTAGTTTTGAATTTCATTCAGTTTTCAGTTTAGCCCAGGAATTTTAGGTGAAATTTTATCCAAACCTAAAGGAATATTGTAAGTCAAAAATTGGCTTAAATTATCCTTAAACAGTACTAAACTGCATACTAAAAGTTGAATTTTGATGGTTAAATTATGAAAAGTATATCTAAATTTTGAAAATTTTAATATATTTTCTTAAAGTAGCTATACTATCACAGCTACTACCGCTTGCAATTTATTTCTTGTTATCTAGTTTTGAACATATTTATGTCCAAAAAGGGACAATATTTTTGAACCAATTTTCAAACTTACAATATTTTTTTGTAAATCAAATGTGAAATGTTCTGGGCTATACGCATTTTCACTTTGGTATAAAAATGCACAATTTAAACAGAATAGTAAAACATAGGCAATTCGGTATAATTTCAAGAAATTCGGTGGTAATTATAGTAGTTACATATTTTAATTCTACCGATTATGTAATTTAACAGATACATAGAAAATAAAATTTCATTAGTTCAGTTTTTGGGTTTTTCGGTTAATAACAATATTTTGGGATATAAAAAAAAATGTTTTTATTATTATTCAGACAATTCGGATAATTTCTGTATCTATCAGATTACTTAACGGTTAGAACTCGATAGGAAAGCTTTTCTTAATCTACAAGTGAATGTTTTTCCAGAGAGGAAATTAAATAATATTGATGATTAAGAACGGATTTAGAAAAAATGTCGGGAAAGTTATTACAATAAAATAATTTATAAAAGAGATAACAGATCAGTGGGTAACGATGTGTGGGGAAGAGTTTTGACGATCATTTTCATTGCCAAATCATGAATTAAAATTAGAAGTATATTTCTATAGTGAGTTTGCAATGAGGAAATTTTTGAAATATGTTATCTATTGGGTTTAATAATGGAATATAAAATAGCAATAATGAGCATTAATAGTGTTCGATAGGTAATTACTCGAACGATTTGTTTTATGAATTTTATAATGACCTTGTTCCACTAAAGCATGAACAATATTGATAGAAAATGAAGGTGTATTTTAAAGTGTTTAGTTAAAACCGCAATAGTAATAATAATTCTTGCACTCACATGACCACCTTTGATGGAAAATCAATTTTGTGTATGTCATGCAAATGATATTATAATAAAAGGATTTAAAGTAGGTATAGTACACTGTAGAACTTATTGGTTTTGTCACTGGCTAGTTGGTAAATTATTGTACTTCCCCCATTATCGACTGTCTAAGCAGGGACACTTTTGTCAACAAAAAATATAAAATGGCGGTAATTTTGTACACATGCACATAAAAAGCTCATTAATAATGTAAGCTAATATTACAAAAGTAAGCTCGTATGTATAGATAGTTGAGCGAGATAAGGACGCGCGTCCTAGAAATTGACCGGAAAGCAAAATTGGTTTTTTTAGATAAATATGTATATTTTTAACTAAAACTGTTGTAAATAGTAGTTACTTACAAAAATTCGATACGTTAGATACTAATTATAAAGTGTACTATTATTTTAATTCAACTAAACTACTTTTCGGCTCAATCAATTTATTGTGGTCATTAAATAGAAAGCTTTCTTTTGGGAATTAGATAGGCGATATTATTATTTATATCTCTCGGGTACAATTATGTAGGGTTATCATATTACCGGACTAATGTCCCAACGCTTGAAGTGCACTGTATAGATTAACAGCACAATGCATGGGTTAGTAGCTAACCAGAGAAATATAAATGACACTTTTGTCAGAAGCCATTTTATTTGAATTAACAACGTGTTAATGTTATTTCTCTGGTATTGGGTGCAGTGTTTGTCTAATTTTTTTGAACTCTTTTTACTAAAAAAGTTTTACAGGGTACCACCAGGATACGTCTACCAGTCTCCATATTTGGCCGCAACTGCACCCGGTAGTTTAGTTCCTCTGCAGACGACTCAACTGACGCATGCGGCAGCGATCGCTGCAGCGACATCGCAGTTCTACGAGTACCAAAACGCTGCAGCCGTTGCAGCAGCGGCTGCGGCTCCCTACGCTAGTCAATACGCCAATGGTTTTGAAGCATACACGCCATACACGGGCGCAACTGGTAAGTAACTCTCTATTTCTTTAAATCACCAATCAAATTTGGTCATTAAATTAGGAGCAGCCAGTTATATGCCATATACTTATGCCACTCTGCCACAAACACCAGGACTGTCTGCCGCAAGTGCAGGTGCATTTTCAGGACTTCAATACCAAACTGCAGCTCAAGCACAAACTTTACAAGAAGCAAGGTTACAGTAAAGTACAATCTTGATTTTAAATACTAAGAATTTGTTACCGTTTATTTAGAATAGTTAAAATTTTATACGTTTTATGCGAGCGTGTTATACTAATGAAGAAATATCTTAAGTGCTACTACATTCGGCACTGACTGACACAACAATGCCTCGTATACTAATTAAAATAATTTTTGTTGTTAGTTATTCATTTTTTAATACATATTTAGAAAAATAAGAAATTTTTTTTACATTTTTCTATTATTGATAAAATCGTTGCTATTTACTGACAAATAGATAAATATGAGGAGATGATTAAAAATAGTTTTTGAAACGAGTCCCAGTTTACACCCCAAAATACAACCCTAAAATGCTCCTTTTGTTATTGTAATTTTAAGCAACCGTTTTCTAAAGGTTCGGTTATTTTTTTAAATGCAAAATTAATTATATATTTTATTTTCATTTTACCCTCTACAAAATCGTGATTTCTATTTGTAGTGTACGTGAGGCCTTAATGTTAATTAATTATAAGTTAAACGTAACTTAAAAAATTGATAATATTAAGGGATCAATTTAAGATGCTTCAAACTGGCATTAAAATACAAATCTTGAATGCATCAACCTAAAATAAAAAATAAATAGATTTTATAAACTTATAACGTCAGCTGCGGCAGCTGTAGTAATTGTGTTAGAATTGTGTCGAGTGTAAACTGTGACTTTTCAAAAGAATTTCAGAAAAGCTGGCAGCTCAAATTTTAATCATAAATGACTCTAATTAAGTTAATTTTTGTATTTTTTTTTCTAATTGAAAACATAATTTTTAATAAGTATCTCATGTAGGGGAGGTGTAAACGTGCATGCAATATATTAAGAAAAACATAGAAACCAAATAGATTATGGAAGTTACCATGTACATATTTTTAACTAATAATTAAAAAAACTATTTTTATTAGTTATAATATGCAATTCATAATTATTTATTTTTCGGCTCAAGGGAAAATTGGATTATATTCAGGCATAATTACCATTTTTGCTGCTCCAAAATTGGTATTGATTATTATTGTAAAAAAAATCGTAATAGATTATGTACAAATAACATGAAAGCAAATAAACTCTATTTAGTTGTTCTGTTATCATGCAAATCAATTTATATAATTACATTTTTTTTTAATATTAAATAAACTAATGTAATATTAAATTATTAATCACTCGACTAATAGTTTTCTTTTTAAATAACATAAAAAATTTTATCGTTTGATTAATTTCATGTTAATTGTTTGTTTTTGTTTCCATTTTAAGGGAAAGTTTTTTACCAATATCTAGCGAATCATGTCTTACTATTTTCAAGCATCCTCCATAAAATCACAATACTCACCTTACTTACTCTCGATATTGTTAGGTAGGTCAATAACAACGATTTATGAGATCAATGACCTAAGCAAATATAATTTTATGGGATATAAAAGTTGGATGAAATTTATTCGTTATGAAAATTTTAGTATCAAGAACTGCATCCTTATCGATCGCTTATAGGTTTTGAGAAATTTTATCCGACGATCAGTAGCAAAACAAATTAAAATATGCACTTGAACGAAAACATAATACCTTACGCTATCGCTTTTCAGAAAGCTTACCAATTAAAAAAGCTACCTTCGTCGAACACCCCTAAAAAGTAAAAATTAGATGACTGAACTTGAATAGAGGACTTAAATATACATATTTATATTTTTGCAGTATAAAATGGTTTAATTATGCGTGCAGTATAATTAAGTACACAAAATACTGACACAAAATATGCAAAATTATATTAATATCATATCATTTTTTGAATTGTTACCTAATTATGTTAAATAATGTTAGTAATATAATCAGCAATGATACATAGTCATTTTATTAAGTCTAGTCTTATTAAATTATCTATACTTAGTTATTTAATTACATTTAGTAATTGTGTTAAGGATAAAATAATTATTATAATTAAGAAAATGCACGTCGGTGCTTTTTTTCGTAAAGTACAACTTTACATATTCAAAAGCAAGTGTAAAAAGGATCTATTCCGATTATTTTTCTATGTTTTAATGTGGGGCAAAATGGATCAGATTTGGACGTGGGGTACCTCGGGACAAAGCAAATTTCCCTCAAGCGTTTCGCATCCAAGCTTGATCCACCTTCTCTGACTTATATTTTTTATACTAACACTGTATATAAGTATTTCTTCAAACTGTAAATTCCTATACTAAGGGCTCACATGTACTTACGCGATATTATTTAATTTAATTTTTCTTCAAGACATTTAATACAATGGTCCTAGTCAAATACAGTTATTTACAACTGTTAAGAAAATTAATAAAACGAAAATTGTTATTGATATAATCAAAAATTTGATTAATTTTGTTTGATTAATTTTCTCAATGTTAAATATTTTGATGCTTAAGTGTTTTGAAAAAATTTTAATTTGCTGTAATATCGAGAGAAAAATAATTTTATATACAGAGTGTGGTACAAAAAGGTGGCATAAATTCGCCATTTAAAGACAGTTAAAAATATATCAAACGGAGATAAAATTTAAAAACTCAAATTTTGAATTTTAATATAAGAAAAATAATATTTTTATTGTAATATATTTAAAAAGTTGAAAGAATGTTCTTTAAAGCATCTCAAAACGAACACTAAAACTAAAGGATATAAATATCCGACAGACGGTGTATATTTTCTACTGCACATTAATTAGTGCCTTTATATCGACCCAGACTTGTGATAACTTGTACATAATGTTGCAAAATTTAGTGATGTACAAAATACAAAATTTCACCGTCTAGTCGAATAATTTGCACAATCCGTCCATTTGGTTAGTGCCTAATCATTTCAATCAAATAAAAAAAACTAATATTTTTTTATTATGTAATTAAAAATATCTTTTTGAATCAGTGCTCGAGATTTTTTTAATAATTTTATAACAGCAATAATAATTAGATTCATTAATATATTATTAATTATTAAACCTTTTGATTAGAAAGGTGCTAGAGGTGATTTAATAAAAAAAATATTGTTATATTATAAAATAAATATTTAAGTATTGACTTAAGTTATACTAGTAATAATTGACATAAGTAATTCTTAATACTTTAAAAGTGTTAATATTTATTAATTATTTAAAACTTAGAATATTTTAAGTTTTAAGTATCTTCTTTCTATTTATTTACACACCTGTATAATAATTATGTTATAAATAGATATTAGTACATAATAAATTATTATAATTACAATTTGGGCTTTTATTCTACACAATCAAAATTGTAATCAAACAATAATTAAAATTAATATTAATATATTCATATATACCAAAATAAATCTTGTATTCTGCGCTATTCTTTGACCCTTACAAAAGATTTATCAAAGTTTGAGGATGATAACAAGTTGTACAAAATTAACTTAAGTGAGGGAAACTCAAACATTCACTGTATTCATCAATCCTTTTCGTAAATATAGGATTTCAGACCTTTCAACCTTATAATCTCCCCTTTATTGCAGGATATCTAACGAAAAGGTAATTCATCTATTACAGTTTTTTCTATTATTTTTGAAAATTTCATTTTAAATTTCACTAGCAAAATATATTTTTCAAGTAACTTTGTTGCCGAAGAAGAAGAATTTCGAAAATAGTTATAATAATACTAATTTAAATTCATCAAAACTAAACAGAATGTTAAATTAATAGAAATTTAACTGTGGAAAGTAATTATTTAAAATTCACTAAAAAAGACATTAACTAAAAAAAAATAAATTTAAAAAAGACAGTAATACGATAAGCCAGAAGATACAACAACTGCTAAAGTACCAAACTGAGTTTCGTTTTATTCTCTAATAGTACAGTACAATTAGATGTGAACCCGGAAATCCAAAAAATAAGAGGTTGGATTGTCACAAAATGTTTATTATCAGTTGCTCTATAAGTAGTAAAAAGTCTCCCGCTTAAGAGCGACGGGTTTGGGTTGGGTTAAGGGGGGAAGGAGTTAAAACCATACACTTCCACAGTTTTTGTGAAATATCTCAAAAATGAAGGTAGATAGAGCAAATTCTGCCCTGTACAAAATTAAAGGCCGTTAAATTTTCTAGAAAAATTGTCTTAAACATGTTTTTGGTAAACCCCACAGATTAGAAGATATAGAGGAGGAAAGTTTTAATGAATTTTTGCCTTTCTTGAATACTTTTTTCCAGGATTAATATATTTATATGAAAAAAAATTTTTGTAAGTTACAGGCTGGTATTTTTAAAAAGCATTTTAATACATTTAATTAAAATTACATATCGACATACAAATCTATATCTATATATTATATAAAAATGAAGCGGAAAAAATATATGTACGTTCATCACTTGAGAACGACGTTACCGATTTGGCTTATTTTTTTTGTTGTGTTTGTAATTGTCAGGAGAAGGTTTCTATGTAATAATTTTTACGAAAATCGTATTCAAAACAGATTTTAGTACAGATTTTGGTCATAGTTTGTGACGCGCATGAATAGGTTAACGAGATTCCATTTAAAATGTGCATTACAGGATTAATATCACTTCTCTTCTCCATCACTTCCATCAGTAATTACAAAATTCTAAATTTAATTAAAAATTACAGTAAAAACAAAAAGTAAGTAAGAAAATTATCAAAACTGTCCTCCCCACCATATCTCCTAATCTATAGAGTTTACCAAAAAATTTATAGAACCATTTTTGTAGAAAATTTCACGGCCTTTAATTTTGTATACAATGGTATTTTCGATATCTTCCATCATTTTCGAGATATTTGACAAAAACTGTAGAAACGTATGGTTTTGACTCCTTACCCCTCTCGCCCCACCCAAACCCGTCGCTCTAGAACGGGAGACTTTTTAGTACTTATAGAGAAACGAGTAATGAACATTTTGTAGAAATTAAACCGTTTAGTTTTTGAATTTCCCGGTTTGGATGTTTTTTAGTCTAATTATACTGGACTATAAAACCTGCACCTTCCTTAAAAATTTAATTTTTTAACTTTAATTTATATACCAAATTTTTAAATTTTTAGAACCTTCTGAACCTCGTCCCCTTATTATTATAAAATTATTTTACCAATTTTATTAATGGATGGACTCAAATTGAACATATTCCAAAAATTTTAGACTTTATTAGTAATTTATTTATGTTTTATTAGCCACATTGATTTTTGTTTCAAAATATTATCAATAATTTAAGTAGGTAAATAATATGTTAAAAGCACTGCTTACTGCTTTATTGTCTAATTCGTGCTTTATATGATTTTTTCCAGCATATTCCAAAATTGGCGCACTTCTTTAACAGTTTGCTAATCCTTAAATGAATAAAAATTCTAATTTACTCATAAGAACATAAAGCGAAAGCGAATCCCCTAATTCAATAATATTTAGAAATTCCTTTTTGTGCAATGATCAAAAGATTTGAAAATAAATTGCACAAATCAAAAAAATCTGAATAAGCGATTTAAAACTAAAATTTTCCGCTTTGTAACTCGAACAGTGATCACACCAAGCCATTATTGCTGTAATTATTAGAACCTTAAAAACACCTTTTTCGAATTTCTTGTACTTCAGAGACAAACAGCATAAATCCAATTTAGCGATACAATTGAAATAATATTTTAATTTTCAGTTTTTAAAGAAATAAGTATTAATTTTTTGTGCATCTTAAAAATATTATGGAACGAATTTAAATTTATCTTTGATGTATCTTTCGAGTCATTGGTCTGTATTTCTTGTTGATTTTTAATTAAGGATTTTATTAAAGATTTTTTAAATCAACCATGTTTTTCAGTCGATTAAAAATTTTGGTTTTGCATCAAAAACTTTGAAATTAATATTAAAAATTATATTATTTTTTCAACTTGAATTCATTTTAATTACTTTAATCACACAATAGAATATTTTACTTTAAAAATTATGTTGATTTTTTTAAAGATAGTACTACAAATCCATTTATATAATTTGTGCAAAATTTATTTATATTCCAGCTTTATAATTAAAAATTCTATATTAAAGCTCCGCCATGCCATCTATTGTAGAATGATTTTGTTAGCTTTTTATTACAACACTTTATTTACAGGTTACTAATACGTTACTTTTCAGTACTTTTCAAATAATTTTGGATTCAGATTTAGGAAGATAAATTTTCAAAATTTTATTATTAATAAATAAAATGTGATCAAGATGAGCTTAATAATTTAGATAAATATTGCAAAATTTAAAAAATACTTTTACAGTATATATTATATTATACAAAAAATATAAAGCATAAACAATCAAGGTTCACCAGCAGTATTCGGCGCTACCAGGACTAGAATCACGGTTTCACGCTCCCTAGTCTACACCTATGTGCTTTACGCCACACTGCTGCTCCGATATGATAAACTTGAATATATCAAATATGTATTTTAAAGCCAAAATCGTCATCTTTCAAATGCATTTTTATAAACTAAGTCCATTTCAAATCAATCAAGTTGTTTCACTGAAAGTGTTGTTTATACAAAATGAGAAAACGTGTATATATTTTTTCACTCGAAATGAGTTTTAGATAGCAGCATTTTAAGATTTTGAAATAAAAAATAATATTCCAAAAATCACTGCCAATTTGGTAATTGGTTTGGTAATGTCCTTGTTTTTAAAAATATAAAATATAAATAAAAATTTTGAAAGAGAAAGTCGTTTTTCTCAAAAAAATCCACTTTTGGGTTTGTGAAAAACCAGGTGTGATGACCTTTTACTATTTTCTTATTGTTGCATCAAAATTTTTTATTTTATTTCAAATATGGAAAAGGTGATTCCTAATCTCTTTTATTTTTTGAATTTTTTATTTCATTTGTCTGTTCTAATGTACTACAATATGAAAATTGGTAGTCATTCTATATCAACATCATTAAGTAAATACTTGTGCGTGGAAATAACTTAAAATTAAAATGTTTACTTAAACTTTTTACTTTAGTATCATCTACAGTCTCTATGCCCCCAAGCGCATTTAGGTAGCTAAATTTGGCCATGCACGGATACAGGAATAAGGCTACGGATGCAATTGCAGAACCCAAGTACTTTGTCGATTTTGTTTTGATTAAAACAAATTTTCTAGATGATAATGTAGGTTAATTTGAACAGATACTCCGTCCTGTAACTCCTCAACTTCTGGAGGAACTCAAGTATCTTGGTAGGTGGGGTGTTATTGATTCCAGCCATGTCAAGTCAAGTAATACCTTTCTTTGATTCGCAGAAAAAACTGTTCAAACCATTTCTTGCCAGATCTTGCCAGTTGGTCCGCTTTTGCGTTAGCTTCGTTACCTTAATACTCTTTTACCAACTAAAAGGAAAGGATATTTAAATTTGATATTCCATGTCTGCATGAACCAAACTATTTCTTATTTATCCTGGACTGTCTTTGCGGAGTACAATATGCCCGTTAATCTATTAAAAAAGAGACTCAAAAGAAAACTATTCCAAAAGGATCAAGGACAAATTTCTCAAAATTGTCAGTTTCTTGTACATGCTACACCAAAAATTGAGTTTTGAAAATAAAAGTAGATTTAATTTTATGTAAAAGTATAAAAAATGTATTATTCTTCGAGATATATAACCCTTCATAGAACATCTCTTTTTATCGATTTTCGCTGAAAATAATCTCTTCGATGTTCGTCTGACGCAAAAGTGGTCTACAAATATGAAACTATACTCAATTATCTATAAATCTATGAATAAAACAACTTTGTAGCTATTATAGGGATCCAGTTGTAAGCTTTCAAACTTGATCCTTTTTGCACTTTTCTCATCTCATACGTGTTATTACGTTACCTATTACCTAAAGTGTAAAGTTTACATTTTTAATAAAAAAAAAAACTAAAAACTATTTTCAAAAATTAGGATATTTTGGAAAATAGTATTCAATTTAGGACTATGTTTCTTTCTTTTCTATATGAATGAATGAATGAATTTAGGTGCCATTCCTGACGGAATATAACCACTTCATGTGAAGTTTTCCAAATCCAGGTTTTGAGGTGGATTAGTCCTCATTACTCCTCACTACTACAGTGCGACGTGTGTCCTTGCTGCACTAACGATTTTCTTCCACACGCTTCTGTTGTTACACTTTACTCTCCAGTTTTTAATGTTCATTTATCCCGCCATCTCAATCTCGGGCGTCCTCTTCTCCTTTCCTTTGTTGGTGTCCATTCAGTCATCATCCTTATCATTTCGTCCTTACTTCTTGTCTTTATGTGGCCCATTCATCTTATTCTGTGTGCCTTAATACACTTTACGATATCTTCGTTCTCTATTACCTGTAGAATTTCGGCATTAGTCTTCATCCTTAATTCATCAACACTTATCTTTACTGGTCCAACAATCTTTCTTATAGCTTTTCGCTCAAAAATCCTTAATCTTTCATTTTCAGCATTTGTACAGCATAAAGTTTCGGCTGCATACATAAGTACTGGTCTAATCAAGCTTTTGCAAATTCATATTTTCGTCTTTATGCTTATATTCCTGTTGGCTAGTAGTTTCTTATTAGCATAATAAGCTTTATTTCCTGCTATAATTTTTTCCTTTATCTCTTCGTCTCGCTTGTTCCTGTTATTTATATTTACACCAAGGTACTTAAAACTTTCTACTTGTTCAAACTCATGATTGACTGTCTTCAGAATCGGCAATTCGTTTTATTTATTTCCGTTGAAAAGCATGTATTTAGTTTTCTTATCGTTTATTGCTAATCCCAGCTCCGAAGCTTCCATGTGTATCTTTTCAAGGATTTCCATCATTTTTTTCCTTGTTCTCGCAATTATGACCATGTCATCCGCATATGCTAGGACTTGAGCTTCTCTTGTAATTATTGAATTCTCGTTATCGACTTTTTTCATTACATGTTCTATCCCCAGATTAAAGAGCGTCGCCGACAGTGTGTCTCTGTCAAAACTGTCTTCATATTTCATTTGCCTTCATATTTGTTAGTGTCATTTCAATGAGATTTCTCAACTTTCGCGGTACTTTCATCTCTTTCAATATTACAAACAGCTTATTTCTGATTATTGAGTCGAACGCCTGTCTGAAGTCTATAAACAGCATATGTAGTTCCATATTGTGCTCATAAAAACGTTCCGTTATTTGTTTAACAATGTGTATAGCATCCACTGTCGACTTCCCGGCTCTGAATCCATATTGGTATTCTCCAATTGCGCTTTCAGCATATTCCTTTAATTTTCCCAGTATCTGTGAAGAAAGAATCTTATACACCACTGGCAACAACGTTATGCCTCTGTAGTTATTGCATTCATCTATTTTGCCTTTCTTAAATATTGGGACTATTTTTCCAATTTTCCACTCTTCGGGCATCCGTTCCTTCTTCCAAATCTCGTTTATTAATTCATATATCCCCCATTGCAAGATATCTCCGCCATTTTTTAACATTTCTACTACCAAACCGTCGCCTCCGGGCGCCTTTCCATTCTTCATCCTCTTCATCACACTTATCATTTCTTCGTATGTGGGGGGTGCAACCATGATGTTCTGTTCTTTCATATTATCTGCAAACTGTATCGTCTGTCTCTCCACGTCTTTATTTAGTAGCGTTTCAAAATGTGTTTTCCATACTTCTTTAACTCCTTCCATACTGCATTCCAGTTTTCCATCAATGTTTCTCATTGCTCTTGTTTTGACTTTATAAGTTCTTTTTTGTTCTTTTATTTGTATATAGAACTTTCTTGTGTTGTGCATGTTGCTGTTATTTTCGAGTTCTTCCATTTTCTCTTTTATCCATGCATTTTTCTTTAGCTTGCATATTCTAAAGGCATCTTTACTTCTTTCTCTGTATTGTCATATTTCTTGGGTTTCCTGTTCTCAGATACTCTATCCTTGCTTTTCTTTTCAATTCTATCTTTCTTTCGCATTCTTCATCGAACCAACCCTTATTCCTAATTCGTCTCTTTTGCCCTATGGTTCTTTCTGCAGCTGCTTGCATTACTTTCTTTATTTTTTCCCATTCCTCCTCAATATCACCATCTCTTCTAGAGTTTTCAAGAGCTACTGTTATTTCCTTTATATAACTTTCCTTGCTTTTCTCGGTATTCAGTTTTTCTACGGCCCAGTTCTTAGTAGTATTGTTTGTTCGTTCATACGGTATGACCTTCTGCTTCATTTTTGCCACTACCATATAGTGGTCCGTTCCCACTTCCGCTCTTCTATATGTTCTTACATCTCTTATACTCGTTGCTTTTCTTTTTTGGATTTAAATGCAAAGTTGATTATATTTTTTAAAATTAATATAAAGGCGAACAGGTTATTTTTCATTTGTCACTGATTCTAAATATTATTAGTAGTAGATTTAAGAACAGATTTGGTACAAACGACAACAGGTTTGATTTTCGACAATTTTTTCAAAAATAAACACTGCAAACCTATTGTCGTTTGTTACAAATCTATTTTCATTGGTACCAAATCGGTTTTTAAATGCTCCAAATCATACCTTAACAGGTATAGGTCAACTAAAAAGGTGACATTCAAAATTCTTATTTTTTTTTTTTTGGTTTCATAATACTTATCTATTCGCCAAATTCTATTTCGTTTATTAAAATCATTACTATCTATCTAAATTAATAATAACTTAAGATAACTTAATTAATAAATAATTTTTTAGACTGCAACTTCAAGAGAAAACCGATTAAGTTTTGTAAAGGCGTTACAAAATTCAGAAATGTAACTTACTCTTTTTATTTCGTTATTACGAACTCAAAATTTTAAGATGCTTGAACGCAAATATACCTGCTAATTACCGTTAATAAAATTATAGATCCGTCTAGATATCCTTTCATCTTGCTATTATGAAGGATTAACGTTGAGCCGTAAACGCGTTCAGCTAATTAGACTTACTTAGTTGCATCTAAGTTCTTAGCATATGGTTTTCAAAACATTAAGTATAAATTGAAAATTTTAGTAATAAAAATTATCAATTTTTTTAATTTAATTTAATTGTCTGTTAAAAAACAGAAGAAGAAAAATGGATTTTGAAAAATCGAGATGAGAAAGTTTTGGATTTTGTTCAAGATAAATTTTTCTAATGACTTTAAATCAATAATCAAACAATTAAATAGGGGCTGAAAAGATGGAAAAATATAATGAGATTTTCTTGGAGTTTCTCTTATATGTGGTGGGTAAGGCAGTGCATGGTATTATTTTAAGTTGGTTGTTAGCATTTTGGAAAAGATGTGATCTCCATTTTAATTTTAATATAAAATTTTGTTAATCAAAATTGTATTCATAAATTAAGCTAAACCAAATGATCAAAGAGCTTATTAAGAATAAATATGAAAGAGAAATCTTACATCGGTAATTAAGTTTAAAATTTTATAAAATTTAAAAACAATTTATATTATAGGAGAAAGTTTAAAATATAAAGTCGGCGCGCGATTGTTAAATTTTATCCTTATTAGTAAAATTCTTAACAATGGTGCATGTGTAAGAATTAGTTGAATAAAAGATTCTTTGCAAAAGTTGGGTACCTCAAGTACATTTTGTTTCTGCTTGCTTAGGTCTTTCAATAAAAAGTGGAATATAAGGAATTAAAAATAAATGGAAACTTTTTCCATAAGTCCTTTCAGATTACAAATAATGAAAGCTTGGCTCGCATTGCGTTTAGAGTTTTAATAGTCTTATAGCGCATCGTCCGGAATTAGTCAGCATCGCAGAAATATCTCGGGAATATTTACTCGTTTTTCCAAACGACTCGGTCGTAGGTCCAAGACAATACTGAACCTAAGGACGCGCTCGTGATTTTGCTTTAATCCTCGTATAATGGTTGTGTAATTCTTCCAACTCGAATCCGGCAACTCTTTCGCCGATCGTCTAATGTATTCAGCGAAAGAGCGTACAACGGTTCACAGCGTCGATTTGTTCGGTTGCTTAATATTTTTAACAGCCTAGCATTAAGACGTATCAGGGGTTGAGGATTAAAATGTAATAACGTTGCTGTAGGCCGAAATTACATTTTTAATTTAAATAACTTATTTTTCCTGTTGATTTAAGCATTTACAAGACATTGTGTATGCTAAGTAAGACGTGCCATCGTGGTAAAAATTGTGATTCTAAACTAAAGCCAAGTATATAATGGCAAAGATTGGGGCTTAAAAAGTATAATAGGTCGAACGAGGGTTAAATGATGGTGCGGGGCTTGTCCGCTCTTCCTTGCGGTCTTGGCTATCTTTATAATCATTGGCGTTTTAAAAATTTTCATAAGGGTTTTATTTTTGCATTTTTAAATTATTACTTTCATAAACTTTACATTTTTTATTTCTTTACTTCTAAATTAACGTTCCGTGTATCTTATCAAAAATTCTTATTCAATACCTACGCATTAAGATGTTTTTCACTTTACTTATTTGTAAATTTACTTTTTGGTTCAGTTAGGTTACGTTAGGTTAGGTTAGATATTTAGATCAGGTTAGGCTCTTAAGTCCGGCTACACCACGAATTATCCCTAACTTGTTATCCAAAACAGTGCAAATTGCACTGTTATAATTGTAATTAATTACTTTTATAAAAAACAATAAATTTAATATATTTTTTTATATATGTGACAATTGTGGTTTTATTCTATTAGTTTTCACGGTGTGTTTAATCGTTGCATGATAATATTTTAAATTTAATATAATTTTACAATTTCAATTTATTATATACACAGCAGTACTTATATACAAAGATTAATGCATTAATCTACTCTGCATACCATACTTACTATCGATTTTCTCAATTATTATAAAACCTTTAAATTTTATACGAATAACTTTGAGTATCAAGCATAATCTGCACTCGTATTGTATAATATATTTTAGAAATACCAAGCAATTATTTTTAAAATTAATTTTAGTTAAGAAAAATAAATTAGCACGAAAGTAAGCTTTAAACACAAAACTTTGAATTTAAGCCAAGCAATTAAAATGTCTCAGTTTTTCCCAAATTTTTTACATTATTGAACCATTTACAATTGATAGACGAAATTTATTTAAATTTTTCAAGAAATTCAAGTCAAAATTTTAAAAAATTCATACTATGTTGAATTAATTTATTACCAATAATTTAAGTACTTTGAATATGAAATTTTAGAACTTAATTAGAACCTAACTAAAAACTTGAAAGAAACTGAAAACTGAAAGAAACTAGCAAACAATCGCAGGGTAATGAACAGCCATAATGCAACTAGTGACGACTATATGAAAGGAGAAAAGATTCCTATTGATAACTTGACAACCCCTACCGCCATTATTCTTAATTTGTTAATTAATTTTAATTTTAAAACAGCTAATAAGTAGGCCAATTCTTAACATTGGGCTATTTCACGACATTTGGTTATTAAAACCCTCGAAAACATCCCGCATTTTAATTGGCTATATTCTATAATGTACATTAGTAACAACAAGTTTATTAAATAATAAATTTAAAATTAGTGGTAAAACAAGATAAACAATTAATTTAAAGCAATTGAATAAAAAAAATAGGAAGAAAATAAATATTTAGAGAAAATAATAAAAGAAGAAACTATAAAGTGAAAAAGCTAGACTAAGAATAATTGATTAACTAAAAACATGAAAACAAAAGTAAAGATTATAAAATAACCACCAATAATTAGGTGAAAAAAAACAAAGATTTTATTATTAATAGAATTATAAATAAGGGAAGCACTAGATTCGATAGTAACTCGCGTTACCTATTTGTTATTATTAATTAAAAATTATTAGCTCTTGAAAATAATATAAATTATAATTATCAAATTGAGCTATAGGACAAAATAAAACCATATTTAGAACGATCTTTCGGAAAATGACATTTCGTTTTTCAATCTTAATATGAATTGAAAAACAAAAACCATAACAATTACAAAGCAACTATAAAATTAATATATATGAATATTGACATTCATCCGACAACTTGATTAGAATGATAATATGAAAACCCGGTAGTGAAAAGAAAGAAGACGAAATTATTAATAATTCTAATAAGTTGTCGTGGATTAAGAAAAACCAATGGTGAAAAACTTAATCCCAATATTCGCAAAGAAATTAAATAAGTAGTGGACTGTAAATGCTACTCAGTCCCTCGATATCCGTCTTCCTGTTCATTGAGTTCTTATCCTTCTTTATCTTAATCATCTCATGTAAAATCCGTTCTTTGTAGGATGGAATTGCCTTCAGGATGGTGGTGTTTATAAAGTCTATGTTATGGCCAACTTCCAGTACGTGTTTTGCAGCTGCAGTGGAGTCGGCTTTATTACATCTTATTGAGGAGATGTGTCCACTCATTCTTTTTTTCAGCCATTGGTTAGTTTGCCCGATGTAGGTTAAATGGTAATCCTTACAAGCAACCTTGTACACCACCCCTGATTTTTTCTCATGAGGGATCTGATCCTTGAGTTTCGAGAAGTGAACGCCCAGGTTATTCGGAGATCTGAAAGTTAGTTTAATGTTATGTGGTTTCAGAATAAGTTTTATTTTTTCGCTGAGTCCTTTGACATAAGGCAGTACAGCGAAACCTGTATTGGATTCATTGATGGTCGTGTTCCCATTATAGAGGATGTTAACCCGGTCCTTGATAATCCTGTTGACCAGTTTTCGATTGTAAATTGAAGCCTAGGGTGGAATTTGTTGAAATGTTCGATGATAAAGTCTCCTTTATCCTTGGGAATGGCCGTGAAAATGTCATCGACATACCTTTTGAAGAAGGGAATGTCAAAAGGAAGTGAAGTGATGCGGTCAATTTCCAGAGTTTCCATAACAAGATTCGAAATAGTTGCAGAAATTGGGCTACCCATGGCCGTTCCGAATGTTTATTTTGTCCTATAGCTCAATTTGATAATTATAATTTATATTTGTTATTATATAATTCTCACAATTATAATTGATAACATTTATAATTAATTACAAAAATGAAAACATACAATTTAAATTAACAACTCGAACTCGCATATAAGTATCTCCCAAGTTGTAATGCCACCCATGTTGAGCGCAATTAATAAGATCTTTAGTTTCAATCTTTTTTAATCTAATCCTATATTAATTATTATGGTTTGTACTATTTTACAAATAAAAGATTATATTTCTGTTAATATTTAATTAGCACAACATGTTTCTTAAAAATTTCGTATATACGAACATTCGTATAAAACACGGAATATTACATTTCGACGCGAAAACGTAGGTTTATTGTGGAACAGTAACATCCTATCTGGTGGATAGTAATGGTAATGCAGCTCTTATAGATCAAAGGACATAAGGTGAATGACAACTTGGCGTTACTTTCCAGATTCAGATCTAGACTGGATTTCAGCCTTTCGGGAAGTTACCCTAACCCACCCATACTCAAAATGCACACCGCTTATGTAGAACAGGCAAAAAAGCGGTTGTGCACATAAAGGATCATGAAAGGTGAGAAACTCACGAATTTTTCCCAAAGCTATGTCTGAAGTTACTGCTTTCTCCCAAGTTCTGGGATAATCTTAGCATGAATTAGATCGTTAAAGTTCTGGATCGTGATTCTTTTATGGATCGTGAATCTTTTATGGAATTTGAACTCTTTTATTTGCCTTCAGCATTTGCTTAACAGAAAGTTTCAAAAATTAACACAGATGAGAATATTACAATTCTCACCGTTAAGTAGAAAAAATAATCTCGCTTATAATGAAATAAACGAAGTTGCAGGTTGACTGGGTAGCAAATCAACACATATATTTGTCAGTCGACGTTTCGAACCATTTTATTTGTCCATTATCAAGACTAGAGGAAAAGGGCGTATTAGATCTTAGTAATTATTATTACAACTCTTGGACATCTGGACATCTAACTTTTCATATTTTCTCGAATTTTTTTTTTATGATAAATGAAATATTTCATTCAAACTTTTCAACATATCAAAGATAAACATTTGGCAAATATTTTCTGAAATTTTCATTTAAACATGTTTAAAATTCAGTCATTGGGATCTCATTTCCTTTGGCCCCTCAGAATAAAGTTTCCTTGGCGTTGTCAGAATAACTCATGATAGATTCATCGGCAATTAGAAAGCCAAATTTTAACGAAGGAAAATATAAAAAAATAAAATTTGAAGTTTTGGATGAATTGCTTACGAAAAGGCACTAATTTGGTATAATTTCAACCCATTTTTCCTTGTAAAATTAGTTGTGATAGAAATAAAAAAAAAATTCTTTGTTCAAATACTAGTCAATCTTGTCTTGAAGAAGTGTGCAAAATTTAAACCAGATCGGTTCATTATTTTTTGAGAAATCTTAACAACGAACTTCAAAATTAGAGTTTAGCAAAAAACGCGATTTTGTTTCAATTTACGTAGATCGGTGATTCCAACTCCATAAATCAAATATCCTGCTGGAGCTGCAATATCCCGGAAATTTCTTTCCAACACAATGTAAATTTTCCAGATTTTCAAGCCCATGTAACCCCTTAAGTGTTTCTTATCGCCTTACAAACATGATGTCTAGCTTTGTGAATGAAATCAGAGCAAGTGTGCAAGAAATAAAGAATGAAATGGGAAACCTGAAGATTCAAATAACAG
This sequence comes from Cantharis nigra, assembly GCA_958510845.1. NCBI lineage: Eukaryota > Metazoa > Arthropoda > Insecta > Coleoptera > Cantharidae > Cantharis > Cantharis nigra. The sequence continues at coordinate 1,715,755 of OY294034.1, read as the reverse complement.
AAGTCAAAATTGGAGCAGAGCGGACAGATAACGAACTGCAATCACTGAAAAGAGAGAACAAACAAGACTCATGGGAACTAAGAGAAGAAGTAAAACAACTAGAAACAAGAAGCGCAGAACGAGAATATAAACTGGAAGAAATGGAGGAAGAGAAGGTGAAAAACAACGTAATCATGAGCGGTATACCGATAAATGAAACAGATAGTGAAAATCTGAAAATGGTCGTGGAAAATATTATTGAGGAAAAACTAGGACTGAATATGAAAATCAAGAGAGGGTACAAAATAGGAGAGAAGAGATGCGTTATAGAATTGAATAAGTGGGAAGACAAGATGGAAGTATTAGGAAACAAGGGTAAGGTTGTAAGAAGCGAAATATACATCGATAGTGATTTAACACCTACACAGAGACGTATCATGAGTGAGATGAGAAAGAGAGCAAGAACTGAGAGAGAAAGAGGAAACCAGGTAAAAGTGGGTCACATGAAATTGATCATGAAGGGAAGAATAATAATCTGGCATCGAGAGAAAGGAGGAATGGTTGAAAAACTAACAGAAGAACCATGCGCCGAGTCAAAAACCTAAACCAAAACTCGGCACCGTAATAACTCGGCACCAAACGATCGGATTTTTAAAACCGTTTCCAATTTATACAGGGGGGAAATTAAAAAATATTGAAAACTTACCACGGCTGTTAAACGAAAAGCAAAAAAACAATGAAAAGTCCCCAAGAAATCAGAACTGGGGTTTCTCAAAACATTTCAGAGGCTGCTTTAGGACAATTACCTTCGCGAGAAACGATGAGAAGACTTGTCAGCCGGGCTCGTGTCGATGATAATGCTACTCCTAATCCACAAACTCGTGAAGAAATAGTTTTGCCGATTAATTACACCAATATGAAACCAATCCCAGACAATTTGAACTTTTCCTCTTGGGAGATTCTGGATTTGGCGATAGTCAACGAATTTTAATATTTGAACGAGAATACCATAAAACCTGGAGTAGACAAATGCATGAAGTTTTTATGGATGGTACATTTTTGCTAACTCCACCGTTATTTTCTCAAATATTTGTGTTGCTTGCTCGTCGTGGTGAAGGTCGCGGATTTGTTTTTCCGGTTCTCTTTTGCCTACTTCCAAACAAGCTACAAGCGAGCTACTCGAAGCTTTTCCGTATGATTAAAGATATGTGGCCCGAATTTAATCCAGATGCTGTAAATGTAGATTACGAGATTGGTATACATAATGCTCTACGCGCAGAATTTCCTGGTGTAAACGTTAGGGGTTGCTTCTTTCACCTAGTTCAAAATCTTCGTAAACATCTTTCAGAAGTAAACCTTCTTGGTCGTTATAATACCGACCCCAGCTTTGCATTGAAATCGCGTATGATAACTTCGGTAGCTTTTGTTCCAGAAGATGATATTGAAAACGCACTGAACGTTCTAGAAGCTTATCTACCGCCAGAATTAGAACCAATCATAAGTTGGTTTACTATTACATACGTTGGTAGACTCAGAAATAATGGAACAAGAGCCCCACCTCTGTTTCCCTATGCAGTGTGGTACATCAGCGTACTTTGCTTGGCTCTGATAGAACCAATAGTTTCGCTGAAGCTTGTCATAAAAAGCTGCAACAGGGATATGGGATCGCACATCCAGGATTATTTAAATTTCTGGGTAATCTAATAAAAATACAGAAAACATTCGATGCTGATTACGAGTGTTTTGTTGCGGGATACGAAGCACCACCAAAACGCAAACGTTATGAAGACGCAGATCTTCGTATTCTTAATAAATTAACGAATTATGAGCAAGAGAATATGTTGGAGTATTTGCGTGGTTTATCTCATAATTATGTAATGAACTAATATGTACCTACATAAATAAATATATATTTTTTAAATAAAAACCTTGTAATTTTATAATAAATTTTTTTTATACTCGTATTATTTTTATTTTTGTTAATATTTTTCAATAATAATAAAATAGTTTTCCAACTAGTGCCGAGTTATTACGGTGCCGGGTTATACCGATGCCGGGTTATACCGGTGCCGAGTTGACGGAGCCGAGTTGCCGGTGTCGAGTTGTCCCGGTGCCGAGCTTTCCCTGTGCCGAGTCGCCGGTGCCGAGTAGTTCGGTGCCGAGTTGTCGCGTACCGACCTGGGGGTAATTACCTCCGCGGGAGTAGAAGTAAAGATATTTATATTTGCTTGTATGGTTTGTATTAATAATAATATTTAAAGGGGTGGGAGTAGTGGGGGTAATTTCAATTTTCCTAACAGGTTACAGGGGTAACAGTATTGAAAAGGTTGGGAACCACTGATGTAGGGTATACTTTTTGTACACACACTCACACACATTTTTCGTTATATATTTTTTTTAATTTTTAACCTGTAGGGAGTACTTTTTGTACACACACATACACATTTTTCGTTACATATTTTTTTTAAATTTTTGAACATGTTACCGATTTTATAGACGTATTCACGTCAAAAAACGAAGGACACGTGGCGAGAAGAAATCTGAATCGATGGAGTAAATCCATGCAGATTTGGAGACCATACATACTCCTTTACAAGACTGAGAGGAAGACCTAAGATTAGGATAGAGAAAGGTGGAGAAAAGTTGAAGAGGCGTATGTCCAAAGATGGATTTAAATAAAACGATTTTAAAGAAGAAGAAGAAAAAGAAGTAATGTATACTGTATGGTAAATTTTGTATGGGAAAAGCGGTCGATATAGATGAGAGTACGATTATAATTTGAATATGAATTTTAATAAAACGATGAAATGCTTAAATCTAAGTAATTGGTACATTTTTGATACCTCAAGGAAAGCACTTTTAAAAGGAGAGTAAACAAGGACTTAAAAGTTTAAGATAATATTTTTTGATAAATAATGTTGGTTAAATTTTGTGTAACAATGTAACGAAATACAAGATACTTTTTTATATTAAAAAGCGTTTCCGATAAAAGCTTTCGTAAAAAATGTGTTGATTTTAAAGCAAGCACGTTTCAAAAACCCATGATGTAGGTACTTTTAATCAACTTAACTAAACCAACTATACTCGATTAAATTAAAACGATAATACATATATCACAAATTACTCTTTGATGTTTAAATTAATTAATGGTTATAAATATTTACTCGAAATTAAGTTGGTTAACTATTGTTTGTAGTTTTGAAGACGTAAGTTCATTTGTTAATTAGCCTGTATGGAGTAATTAGGAAAATATAAAAATGATTATAATTTATTGGAAACCTTTCACGACCCCCAGTGATGCCGCCTCTGTGTAGGTACAAAATAGGAATGAAATCTGATCACGTTTTCTTACTTGATCTTGGCACGTAATGAAAAATTGCATGTTCGTTAGGAAGCACTTAAAAATAAAATAACTGTTAAGAAAAGTAAATGGCAATGAGGACGCCGGAAAATGACTGATCCTGTTTAATCACATTTACTGCAAGATTAAACGGTCTTTGCTGCCCTTATTTTTACAGTTTGATAAAAGGATACGATCAATTACTGTAATGAATGAACCCATGATTGGATACAAACTACGATAAAGCTTTGATGCTCTTTAACAAGAAATATTTTTATTCCTCTCGAGTGGACATTTTGCGATTTACCTACCTTCCGCAGTAGCTATATGTATTTATGTCAACTAACTCTAGTAAAGTAAATATTGGTCCACACGGCGTAGAAGTTTATTAGCGAAATTAACCTACCGCTCATTCAATCATGCAAGCAAATTTACCGAGCATTACACAAGCAAGCCTCAACCCCTCGCCAAATTTTCTCGTTTCTCCCTAGAATAAGATGATGCCGAGCAGCTCGACATCTCTAAAAGCTTTCGCATATTATAAACAGCATCTTACTGTATTAAATACGACATATTTACACAAAACTAAGTCAAAATGCAAAAATTTGAAAAACTCACTAACACCCGCCACCCACTTACCCCTTTTGTTCAAAGTACAAACGGTACTTTCTTTTGTCGAACATCCCCTAAATAGAACCTAGTTGGCAAGTAGCGGCAACATGCCTTTCTGGAATTAGCCGAGTGTGTTTTCGCTTATTAAGCATAATGCGGCGCTGATCCGAATTAATTCTCCTCTCTTGCGGTGCGAAAGCACGGCGAAAGCATTAGCATGATCATACCTTGTCTCCATCTTAACCCGGCGTGTGTCGCTTCGCGTCTTAGAAGCGGTTCAAACACTCACCGCAAGAGGATTATCGAATGCGGATCAGACCCAACCACGATCCATCAACTCATCTTGCCACAATTATACAAATAATAAATATTTATCATGCCCTTTATCCTCTTATTTCTGTTCCGATTCTTCCTTCCTGTTGCTTTTCCTCCTCATTACATCTAATCCTAGCTCTCTATTGTGCGACAATCAGCGTCGTTCGCTTGCAAAATAAAGTTTCTCTCTAAAAAAGTTATCCTAAATAATCAAAGCTGTCTATGCTAACGCGATTCGTCGGCCTTCCACATATCACAATTTGTACTGCCGGTGCACATCAATTCCATTTCCTTAACGAAAAAACAAAATTAAATAATTCACAATTATTGGCTACGCTCATGGCGATGTCTTTATTTTCAAGACTGCGGGCTTAAATATGGCAGCAATTATTCTAAATACGGAATTAAAACCTTTTAGATAGCTATTCTTTCCAGACCACGACGTCAGTAATACTGCCTTTCTACTCGAAAATAGAGAAAATACAAAAGATTGGCTTTATTCTGTCGCAACAACGAAAAGAAGTCTCTTGAAGAGGATGAACGATAAAGGCTTACCGTTGAACAGGTGGTGATTTGGGCTCGTTCTCCGTTTTGCATAACAATCGCTATTTAAGTAGACTTTATCACTGCATTTTCTTTTAAGATTATTTATACGAAGCAATATTAAAAAAACCTTATAACTCGTTTTGAAGTAAGACGACATTTTAATTTATATATCTGACATTAAACTAAATTACGTTTAACTTCATTTATAAACTTTTACATTTTAATTTCTATTCGACACGTATTTATTAAAAAAAACTCAAAATAAAATTTAATGACTTTTAATACCGCTCTAATAATTTCAAGATTACCAATATTTAGCATTCATCAAAAATATTATATAAAAAAATAGCCGCTTTTCAAATTCGTAATAAATAAATTTTCACATTTTTTTAGTATTTAGTTGTTGATTTCTTGAAGATCAATGCCAATTTAATATTTCTAACAAAATTCATACCATACCTTTAATGAGGTTAATTCGAATTTTTTTTTATTTTGCAATACCGATTCTTGCTGATATAAAAAATAATTTACAAATACTTAGGGCTCAACTACAACATCGTCAAGTGCGACATCTAGAATGCTTCAATTTCCGGTTCATTTTCAAGTAGCAGCAGTGACGGCAATCCACTGCGGTAGTCTGCTAATTCAATTTAATTTCCCAAATAATAAAGGATTTTTTTGAGTTTAGACCTCTTTGCAAACAAATTCAACTTCAATTTTTGAATTAATGCCGGATCCAGAACAAAATTGTTCGGCTCAATATTATACTCATCATAAATCTCAAGTTTACAAAGTTTGGTCTAACCGAAATTGTTTGGTTTACAGCCCCACTTCCATTAAATTTAAATTTCAAAATTTTTAATCGCGATTATTATATCAGCAACCTACCGTCGCGTCGCATAGATCCCTTAAATTTATCGGCTTACATTTAATCTGTTAATCCAATCCTACCAAGTTTGAAAAACTTTGATTGGAGATCGCTGCAAACTTTCACACCCTGTTTAGACAGAACTACTACACTATTTTCGGCTTTAGATCACATCAGCTTTTCGGTCTTCTGCTTTCCAATCAGCCGGAGCTTTAGCCATACTGCTGGCATTCATTGTATGTTGGGTAGTCTAATTTTATTAAAAAAACTACTCAGGTAACTACAAACTGTATTTTTTCTTAAATTAAAATAACACATCAGGTTACTCGAATTTTGTTGTTCCGTGGATTTATTTCCATTCTAGGACAAAAACTAAAGCAGTTAGCCAAATAACGAAAAGTCTACCCTTTCTTAAGACCGTTTCTGGGCTTCGGAAGGCACGTAACTCCGGCGGTTTCCATTATTGATAATTTGCTACCATCAACCAAACATAAATTCGATTGCAACCTCTGAAACAAATCTAGCATGCTCTCACGTGTTGAAAGTACTAACAGTACCTACGAAACCAAGCTACTGTTGAAAGGCAAACGGAAATTTTCCTTGCCAAGAAGAGAAGATTGCTGTGGTGTCAAACAATATTTACAGTTCCTATAACTTACCATGGTAAAAACCTAATACTTTTTTGTAGTGTCCGACCGAAACACGATTTTCAGCCGAAACCGTAACTGAATATTCGGCTTCTCTTCTAATTTCGGCCCAATCCGTGACTGATACTTCTGTAGTCTGTAGTTAAATTCAGCATGCGGTAAAAGTAATAAGTGAATCAGTTTCGAATATACGCGATAGTGCCCGACGCAACACGAACGTTAGTTTCGGCCAAGCCAAAGTTTCCAAAACTGCCGCCAAAACCCGCATTTTTGCCCAAAACTGGTCGAAATTAAAGCCAAACGTTACGTTACGAGAAATTAAACCAGTTGGGATCATTTGGCCCGAAATTATTTTTGGTATGAGGATCATTTGTTGTGGAGATCATTTTTGGTTGGGCATCATTAGTTATGGGGATCATTTGTTGATCTCTCTTCAATCTTACAAGTGGGAAGAAAACCCAATAACTATAAATAATTCGTGACTAAAGAAATTACTTACCGTGATGTGCTAAACAATGGCAGTATTTCAAATTTGAAAATTCAAAATCATCATTTTTATATTCAAAAACAATCGGTTTAAACATGGAACCTTAGCAATAGATGTCCCTAGAAAAGGATGGTAAATTCATTTTCTCTATTTAGGGCGAGGCACCAAGAAGGTAATCACTTTGAATTTTTCGTTTTTTCGAAACAACAGTGCGGCAGGAAATAACAATTTGTTGTACTTACCCAATCATGAAATAACCATGGTATACTTTTATTTTCTATCTTCTTCTTTTGTTTGTGTCATTTTCCGGTATAAAACAAAAATATAACTAGCCACCCAAACCTGATAAAAATAAGATACAAGGTGTTTCAAACATTTGTGTTTATTTTATTTTACAAGTAAATGTAATGTGTACAATAATTATCTTCATTCGATTTGTTGTCTCCAATTATTATGATCTCGTTTTGAGATGTTACGGCAATTTGCAAGATTTTTTAGGTAATCAGTTAACTGCAACAGTTCTGTATCGGTTGAAAAATTTTCTAGGTAGTAAGGTTCTATCTTCAAGCCATTTTTTTTATTGAAATGAAAATTTACTTCATTATCGTCAATTATCAAAGTATTTGAGGAATTATAGCCGGAGTAACTCCTCCATATGACCGACAAAGGTTTGGTTCCAAATTTTCCTGTAGGTGTTCTTACCCATTGCATATGAGTACTATCCAGGCAAAACCAAATGGAATATTCAGGATGGTGCAATAATTGAAGTTGAGTTAATTTATTGTACAGTATACCAGCAGACGTCGCTGACCATATGACAATGTTGAAATATCTGTCTGCAACTGTTAGAAATAAATCTAAATGTGGACGGATTCTTCTGTAAAATGGTATAAGTTCGTGTCGTGAAGTTAAATCGGCAAGTGTATGATCTAAATCTAGCACTAGGAGTTTTTTCCTTTTTGGCCATAAACACCAAATGTTAAACATAGTAAGTTTAGCAGGTAACTTGTGGCAAAATCTGAAACATAACCTCACATTAGTTACTAGTTGATTTTAATGGCGCGAAAACTTTTATTTGGTAGACATAACTAATCAAACTTACCCAATTAATGTTTTCTATATTTATTTATCGTTATTTTGTATGCAAACACTACTTTACTTGTAATAAACTAAAAATTTGAACTAAGAATGTTAAACTGTCATGAAAGAAATGAAACAAAATGTAAATGGTTGATCTTAGGTTGCCATGACGACGATGTGGGTATGAGTAATAATCGGCTAAATTTTTACGTTGGTATATAAATGTAAGCAGTAACAAAAATTTTGACGTAGTTGAATTTTTTTAAATTATTATTTTTGTAAAGCAAATAAATTCATATCAATTAAATATTCGTAGCCGAAATAAATAAATTTGAGAAATGTAATGTAACGGAATTTGAATAGAGATTTCGGGAAAACATTTTGATAAACATAATTTTACATATAAAATTGTTGTGAACATTTAGGTAGCAAATCTGAATTTTTCAGATTTCAATAAAATTTGTAATTTTGTTTTCAATCTTAAAATCGGGTAGGTACCTAGGTAGCTTTATTTTATGTGGATGACGTGGCTTATTTTAAACACTGGAAGTAACGATAAGGTGTGCCCCAGTGAGCTATCCCGTAGCTTTCTCTTAAGAGGCTTAATATCAAAGCAGCACCAGAAGGGGCTTTTGTCAATCTATGTTCGATTAAAAAATTTTAGTCTAATAAATAATTACTTTTTGGTATGAATGTCTTTTTACGTATTATCCGGTGGATTTTCTTATTAAATTTGGATTCTCATAAAAAATTTACCGGGAAATAAATTATCATTTATATATCTTTTTCAGTTTTAAATGGGATTTAATCAATTTCAAACTGAGATTAAAATATGTTAAGTCAAGATTCCTACTTCTTATATACGGGGTTTCCCCGATGAAACAGTCATCCTCTATGACATCCCCGGGGCGTTCGACAATAAATTTATGATGATCAGCTCTCTAAGCAGGAAGGGAATTTGCTCGAAATAGTCAAGTCAATAGTCATCTTCAACTCAGACATCACCACTGTGAGCAAATTGTGCTGAAAGAGATGTCCCCAGGGGTCGATTCTAGGATCACTCCCCTCAGGAGGAAGAAGCGGAGGAGTAGAAGGGAACTCCAAGAAAGACTGCAAACAAACGTAATCAATCTTGGCAAATCCAAGGTAAAAATCATGATGTGTATTTACCACTGACAGCTCACATCAGCCTTCCCACTGGAAAAATCATCTCTGTGAAGTAAAAACTGTTTAGCAACGAACATCTACGAAAGCAGGAAAGGCTCTTCTTAGGAAAAGTAGGCAAGGGACGAAACTTGACGAAAATCAAATAAAGAGCATTTTAACTAGGGGACGCAACCACGGAATCGGAGTGAAATAGCCGTATAAGAAAGGAAACGTGAGTTGAGAAATTTTCACACAAGGTGTGAACGTCACTGAAAAGAAAGGACCCCGAACCATTCTTATGGAAAAATCATTCTGAAAAAATATCTCAATGGGCACAACTTGATGTTATGGGCAGTTTTCGAGTTATAAGTTCTAAGAGGTCTAGAATTAATATAAAAAATTTACAATTATTTTATTTATTTTTTATATTATTTACATTGCCAACGAATTAATAGGTAAGTGCTGGTAGAAATTGCAAGTAAACGTCAGAATGTAATAATTATTTGCAATTATAGCAAATTTATTATTTTATTATTATTAGGTAAGCGAGACTAGGGAGGCATGATACATCGGGAGGCTTGAGACACATTCGTATTTTACGTTATATTATTGGTAGGATCAACTGCAATCCATGTTTCACCTATACTGAATCTCTTACCAATAATATAACGTAAAATACGAATGTGTCTCAAGCCTCCCGATGTATCATGCCTCAGTAGTCTCCCCTACAGTAAAAGTTTAAATTTTTTCACATCTCAGCACGCTGCTGCTGCTGCCGCCACAGCGTGTCGTTTTTTGGCGGAAAAACACTATAATTTCCCTCACTTTTGCTTGAAAATTTAAATTTCCTGATTTTTCCTGGCGAAATTTGAAAAATTATAAGTTCCCTATCTTCTCCAAGTATTCTAAAATAGTGGAAATCCTGCAATATGTACTGGAGAGTTTCTCGGTTTACAATTTTACCAACCAAAAAATATATTAGGACTAACCGGGAAATTTGAATTTTTAAAATGCTAACGTTCGGCTAGAAAAAATTAAAACTTGGAAAGTATATTTATTTAATTAATTATCTTACATCTCATGGAGTTTAGCAGCAAATTTCTTTGTTACTTTGAAAGTTAATTATAAAACTATAAAGTCAAAATTGTCAACCGGGGGGTCTGAGGGAGTGGAACACCCTCTAGTACATATCGCAGGATTTCGATTCTTTTAGAATACTTAAGAGAAAATAGAGAATTTATAATTTTACAAATTTTTCCAAGAGTGGAAATCTTTCGATATGTCCTGGAGGGTGTTCTACACCCCCCAGACCCCGGTTTACAAGTTAACCAACCGATACATATATTAAACTAACTAAGATTAAAACTAACCGGGAAATTTGAATTTTTAAGTAAAAATGGGGGAAATTTGACCTTTGTGACACATTCACATTCGTGAATTTACAAATTTTAATTTTCATGATATAATAATTTTTATATTCGTGGGGAAGGTTACACGGATATTTATATTGCTGTTGTGAACATTAACTCGGCGAAAAATCACGATTTATATTTTACGAATTCTACAAACGTATGACACACTGTTGTGATGTCAACTCATGTCAACGCGGCTTTAATTATAAAAATAATATAAAAATATAAAGTCAAAATTGTAAACCGGGGGGTCTGGGGGGTGTGGAACACCCTCCAGTGCATATCGCGGGATTTCCACTCTTTTAGAATACTAGAAGGAGATAGCGAATTTATAATTTTTCAAATTTCGACAGGATAAACCGGGAAATTTGAATTTTTAGACAAAAGTGCAGCAACTTTTGCGTTATTTTGAAATACCTACAGAAGACAAAAGAATTATACAAATTTCGTCAGAGAAAGCTGGTAAATTTTTTGTTTTTGAGCAATAATCCAGTAACTTTATACATCACAGCATGCGTCAAATCCGGTAGTTCTGATTTTTTGCAGACTTGTTTATGATGTTGGCCTAATGAACAATCTAAGTTTGTGACCTCGAGCGCCGAACGCAACTTCGTCAAAAATCGAAAAAACCGAGAAAAAATCGTTTTTTTTTTCAAATTCGACATCGGACAGATCGACTCTTTCTGGGATATCTACTACTGCAACATCAGGTATATTGTCCCAAGAGGCCCCGCTGCAGTGCCTGCAGACTGATGGTTTTCGTCGCAACCCTGGCGAATAGTTGGTTCCGCAGCTCGTCAAGGTTGGGGTGGCCTCCGTATAAAGCAATTATGACTCGCTTTCCTGCTGCTGCTATCTCGTCAGGTGTAGAGTTGGTGTCGAGAAAAATCGCAGCTTGCTTTTCAACGTCCGGATTTGTTTCGACTTTGGACATCATTTGCTTCTTCCCTAAGCCGAAGAAGCAAGCTGTGGAGTCACAACCACTAAAGGCATGGATGAAGAGGAAAAGATCTGGTTTCAAAGAGGATTTTGGAATACATGACATCTGATGCTTTGCCTCTTCCACATTTATTGTAAAAAATTTCATTTTGGTTTGAGATCGCAGTAAGGATGATCAGCAAGTCAATGTCCTCACCAACAACTACCACTATATCATAGGTAAAGGCAGCAGTTACAGCTGTAGTAAAATTGCAAATTTCGAAAAAAATGATAAACTTTGAATGGCTTAATCTCGGAAACTGGGTCTATAGCGACAATTCTAGTATCATATTGGAGCAAATTTACTCTACTTTAAAAATATCCTAAAAAAGTTATTTCAAAAATTAGTTCTTTAGGGTTATAATCGCCAAAATTTGAAAAATTAACGATTTTTCCGCGGTTTTTTCGATTTTTGAAAAAGTGGAGTTTGGCGCTCGAGGTCACAAACTTGAATTATTCATTAGGCCAACATCATAAACAAGTCTGCAAAGAATCAGAACTACCGGATTTGACGCATACTACCCCATACTTTCAGGCGACAAAGTTACTGGATTACAAAAGTGTGGGAAATTAAAACGGTCGGCTAAAGAAAATTTTAATTTGAGAAACTTATTTATTTTTATATTATGAAAAAATTTTTAATTGCCTTTTAAACTTTTTGCGTGAATTCAAAAATATAGAAAAACGGAAAATCCCCCAGTAGCGGAAAACGAAATTAAATGTTTAAATATTATACCGCTTAAAAGAGAACTTAAAATCGATACCGTTTTGTATGGTTGTGCTATGTTTTATTGTATTGACACAAAGATACATTCGCATCCGTATTCGACTGGCGATCACACATATCGAGTCGAAAATTAAATTTTTTATGTTAAATCTGGACCTTTTAAAACTTATAATTCGGAAACTGCACATAACATCAAGTTGTACCCATTGAAACATTTGTTCAGAATATGATATGAGAAGTACAACATATCCAAAAATCAGAATGGTGCGGGGTCCTTTGAAAGAGGAAATGTAGATCGCGTAGATAAAATCGAACGCTTGAAATAAGAAATAAGAAAAGAAAAAGAAGAATAAAAAAAGAAAAGAAGTAAGAATAAATAGTGTGTAAAGAAGATGGCAACACTGTGTTTTTAATCGGACCAATTTGTGGGTTGGCAATATTTTTAGTAATTTGTTAAAAATATTGATGGAATGAATAGTAATTAAAAAATAATGAATGTAGATTTTGATTGAAAGAATGGGTTTTGTTGGATATTTATATTATAGATAAGGTATTAAAAGGAGAAGAATAAAATAAGTCAACATAAGTCTTTTTTAGTAAATCTTATAAAAGTCCCAAATTTCGAACGCATATAAATCGTATTGCATGCGATATGCATGACACGGATGATTTAAGAACGTCGATACAGGAAATGTATATGGCAAGTTTATTAGGAAAAGTTAAGATTATCTTGAAAAAATGTATAAAAAGGAGTCTAGATATATTTATTTATTGGACATTGACCACTATATTTCTTGGGTTTAAGTTAACAACCGAAATAGCTATTTCTGCATAACTTTATCCCCTTAGGTGTTCATTTAGTTAACTCTTTGAAGGGATTATTTGACTGAAGCCAAGTGAATTTATTAAATGGGATAGTTAAATACGACATATAAAGGAGCATCTCTTAGTCTTACTTTGAAACCATTAACATAGTAATATTCCCTAGGCAGGACTAGTAGGTAAGTTGATGGATGCATTAAACTTTATCATAAATGAATACCAATAGATGCGATGAGATGATACAAAGCGATATTGAATCGATGGACCATTCAAATGTACCTATAATACACTTCTTTGCAACTTCAAAAGCTTCTGAAATAATTACTAATAAGGGTTACTAATGATTTACCGCAAAAGAAAAATTTTCGAAACAAGAAGTAAAAAGCATAAATATGAATACTTTGATAAACTAATTGCTAAGATTTCAGTTCGCTGCACTCTTGTCATTTAAAATTTGTAATTCGCGAGAATTACAATCCGATTTGCTTTAGAAAAAGTACTAGGTACTTGGAAGGAGGAGGACCTTAATCCCCCGATTCGTTTAATAATTATTTGATCTTCTCTACATTTCTAAGTCTGCTCATCGACGTTTCCATATAAAACAACATTTTCCCTTTTTAATTAAATTATTTATGTCATAAACTTTGAAAAAGTGCTAAGCGCCATTCAGACGTCAGAATATTAAACAATTCACTTGCTAATTAGCTTTATTTTATTTTCCAAATGCTGCATGCAAACGGAAGGCTTCTTAAAATACCATTTATTATCTATCTTCTTATAAAATACGTTCAATAGAATCTATAAGGCATACTACAATATTTCAAATATTTAGTGGTGTATATGTGCTTGGGTAGATTTTGTGGGATCGGTATGATTTGTTTTCAAATGTTATTGCTTCCTACGATTGTGTCGTGCACTAGTAAGCCTATTGCGGACTTCGTTTCTCTAATACACAGGCTACGCCACTTTTCCACTATTTATGTCTTCTGTAATATATTCTTAACCTACTCGATCCTTACATTTAAATGCTTCTATGAATATATTATTCCTTTGGCATACAAATGGTATTTAATAATAATAATGTATTTAGTCGCTTCGCTAGATCGCCTTTCCCACTACACCACACCAGATACATAATAAATTCCATTGCTTTTTTATTTCATTTATTTTTCTATATTGTCAAATTACACGTCTCACGTCTATCTTTCTTTAACCAACTTACACATCGAAAAAATATTGCAATACTTCAACGGCATTACAAATAAGTATAATATATTTCACTAATTAAAAACCATCCTGTATAGTAGTATAATAAGCATAACATACATAGTATTATATTATCGTGCAACAAATATCATTCAACCTCAGGAAGTAGTAATTTAAATTTAAAGGTAAACAATTTTAATGTAAACTAAATTTGGATAATCGCATGCGTATCCCAATTTTAAATAAATGTCTCACTCACAAAACTTATACGCGTGCAATAACAACGGCTGAACTTCGTATAACGTTATTCCCGGTATAACAATTCGCTGGCGGGGGTGAAAAAGGGATTAAGTCATAAAAGTCGATTTTGAGTAAACGCTTGACAAAGAAATTGGCAAATTTCATGTTCAATTTTAACATATTTTTTCTTAATTTTTTGGTTTTTTTTGTATATTAATGTGATAATATTAAAAATAAAATAAATATATAATTTTTTTTTTAATATTTCGCTAAAGTGACTTTTGATTGTCTTAACCCCTTTTACGCTAGACATTTTTTTGACTTAACTCCTTTTTCACTATATGGAAATTGTAGAAGAAAATGTTTTTTAAATACATTTTTATTCAGAATAAATTAAGTACAAACAATGAAAAACAAAAAAAATCACTAAAATTCTTCTTCATCCGAAGAAGCATCCAGAAACATCAATTTCTTCGATGGAGGTTATTAAATTCTTGTAGAAATCCCAATTTCCTTCCGAAATATACGGAAGAAGTTCCAGTAGTTGCTTCTTCTTTTCTATTATTATTAGGATTGGATTCCTATACGCCTGTTTTCGTTCTAGCATATTTTGTTGACTGTGTTGACAACCTAGTTTTTCTAAGTTGAGAGTTTTAAAATCCTCATCTTCATCTAGAGAGTTTTTGTATAACAAACGTCTATGATTTTTCTGATACCTTAGCCATATCACTTCTCTCCAGTTATACTTTTCGCCCATGGTGTCTTGTTTTCGACTTACCCATGATGTGGAGTATAAGTCAGCAAAATCTAAAAATTCAGACCTCTCCATTTCGTGAACTATAAAAGGTTTTCATTTGCCTACTAGGCGTATAAGTTGAGCCCAACCGTGAGAATGCTCAATTTTCAGGTTACATATTTTCTTTTTTTTTTCTATGAGACTGTGGTCGGTGTTACATTCCACCACAATACAAACTGCTGCGATGTAGCTATTCTTATTTTGACCTCCACATGAATCGGAGTACATGACCAGGTGATTAGCCATAGGATTTAGATCTTTTCTTAAATAATGATAGAGACAGAAACCTCTATCGTTTGCTCCCCGCATTGCTAAAGATTCATACCACAAATAGCAATAAGCCTGAACATCGCCACAGTCATGAACTGTAAGATTATAGGTCCACAGCTGACGCTTATAAAATACCTCACCGCTCTGAATATCTGATATTGGCGTCAAACGAGACATAATAAACACAAATTATTATCGACTTAACCCTTTTTACCCATTACACCGTTATTTTGTAACTATAATAATTTTGCGTAAAAGGACTTAAGTCGACTTATCTCTGTTTACACAAAAGTATTTGACCACTCCAATGACTTAACTCCTTATGCATGTGTAATATCTCCGTTAATTGAATTGATAGGACTTAAATTATTTTACCAATGCAAAGATGAACATTTATAGGTTCCAAAAATGACTTAATCCCATTTTCTAAAAAAATGACTTAACCCCTTTTTCACCCCTAGCAGCGAATTATTATTCGTAATAATGGTAATGCTAGGTCTAAAAGTTATACCAGAGATATCCGACCGGTCCTTATTATAGAATAAAAATACAGTAATTTTCATTTTAGACAAATTATTTTGCCAATATCAAAATTTCAAGCAACTTGATTTTCAATACGGAGCATTGCCAAATTGCTTAGCCTTCTATAAGGCTTCTTAAGTCTACTTCTACTTTTTAAGTGACTTATGATTAACCTTAATTTTAATTATTATTATTTTTATTTATTGTAGTGCTCTTCTGTAAAATAGTTACATGGTAGACAATAGAAAACTGACGATATAAATAAAAGGTATTTATTTTGCAACCTGATAATAATCATTCGTAAGGAATATGACTACCTCCGTTGGAAGTCTTTGCAATCCATTTTTTCAGGTGGATTACTCCTGATTGTCTGTTCTTTCTTCAACTTATAGTTTCGTGCATGTTTTGGCTTCTTTCACTACTTTTCTCCATAAGTTCCTGTTTCTGCACTTCTTTCTGCATTCTTTAACTCCCATAACTTCGAGATCTTCCACAACTTCATCAATCTATCTCGCCCTGATTCTTCATCTATTTCCTGTTTCGCTTGGTTTCCAGTCTGTAATAAATCTGAGTACACTTTCAGGCTTCTTCCTCATTAGATGACCGAACCAGGCGATTCTTTGTGCTTTTGCACATCTCACTAAATCATCATTACCAATTATCTCCTTTACCTCGCTGTTTGTTCTTGTTTGGTATTCATTATCGTTTATTTTCTTTAGACCCATGATGATTCTTATGACCTTCCCTTTGAAGACTTTTAACTTCTCTTCTTCTGTTCTTCTCTTTTTGTCAAGTTTATCACTTCTGATGCATATGTTATCACCGGTCTAATAAATGACTTATATATTTTTATTTTTATTTCTACAGACATACACTTGCTTTTAAGCATCCTCTTGTTTGAATATACTGCCTTCCACCCAGTCTGTATTTTCTCTTTTATTTCTTCTGCTCGGTCATTTGTACTATTTATATGTATTAGAGAAGTTCATGTATTTCGTCTTGTTTTCGTTTATTTTCAGCCTCATTACTACTGATTGCTTTTCTATTTCTTTGAGTATTGTTATCATTTTTCGTAATGATCCAGCAATAATCACTATATCGTCTGCATATGCAAGTATTTGACCTTCTTTTGTTCGTATGGTTCCTCCGCAGTCTGATTTTCTTATAATTTTCTCCATTACAAAGTTAAACAGGGTCGCCGATAAAGCATTGCCCTGTCTCATCTGTTTCTATTGTTCCTACCTTGACTATGGCGTTCGATATTCTCATCGTCATCTATACTAATCGTATCAGCTTTGTTGGAATGTTTATTTCTTGTATAGTTTTGTATAGTTGTTCTCTCTTAATGGTATCGAAGGTTTGCTGAAAATCGATAAACAGCAGATGCAGCTCTATATTGTATTCGCGCGCTTTTTTTATTTGCTTCATTCGCCCTCTCTAAAACTGTGCTGGTAATCGCCAATTATGTCTTCTGTTTCCTCTCTTAATCTATTATGTATGAGTGCCGACAATAGCCTGTAACAATATTATGCCCCTGTGTTTTCTACATTCCTCCAGGTCTCCTTTCTTGTGTATTGGAACTATTTTACCAATTTTCCATTCGTCCGGCATCTCTTCGGTTCTCCATATCTCTACTATCAAGTCATATAATATTCATTGTTGTATACTCTCTCCAGCATTTCTTATTATGCATTTCTCCATGTATTTCGTCATTTCCTGGTGCTTTACCAATCTTTAATTTTTTAATTAAATATTGGTTCTGCTACTCTTCCTTCATCCTCTCTTTTTATTACAATTTGCTTTGTAATTTTTTCTTCTACATTCTGGTTTAGCAATACCTGGAAATGGTTTCTCCAAATTTCTTTTATGCCTTCTTGGTTGCTCACTTTTCTTCCATTTCTATCCTTCTTAGAACTGGTCTCACGTTGCATTTTGTTTTCTGTTGTTTAACCTTTAAATAGAACTTCTCAGTATTGTTATTTCTATAGTTATTTTCTATTTCACTCATCAAGTCATGTAACCAATTGTTTTTCTTCTTTTGCAAATTTTGAAAGCTTCTTTCTTTTCTCTATATATTTATTCTTGTCTTCTTCTCTGTTTGTTGCTATCCACTTCAATCTTGATTCTCTCTTGCTTTCGACTTTCTCACTATAATCTTGATCAAACCATTTCTTGTTTTCTATATATTTTTGGTGTCCTATTGTTGGTCCAGCGGATTCTTTCATTGTTATTTTTATATTTTCCCATTCTTAGAGCTTCTCCAATGCTAATTTTTTCTTGGTTTCTTTTCGTTTTTCTATTGTTTTCTTTAATTTAACTTTCGTTACTACTAGAAAATGATTGGCATCTGCATTTGCCCCTCGATAAGTTATTGATTGCTGTTGAGTTTTTCTTTGACTTCCTTTCTCGCAATTTATACCTGGCTCATCCATATTATTTTGTGCAGTGGCTTGTGATTAAACTTTGTACTACTTATAACTAGGTTCATTGCAGATGCTAGGTTTTGAAACCTGATAAAAAGAACAATTATAAAATGCAAGACTCACGCAAACTTGTTGGTCAGCATTTATCTTTTCTTGCACAAGAGCTTGTCTTCGGATACCCTTACTAATATACATCTTCCCAATCCGATTTTATAAAAGTTGGTAATAGACCAGCAAAATAGAACACAACTTCTACTAACCACCCAAAACACAAAACAAAGGCAAATATAAATTGGAAACTTGCCTTGAAGAACCAAATCTCAGGCGATTAACAGGAAATTGTTACTTCTCGTTGGAAATTAGAAAGCTAGTCCAAAAGTTCTAGGCCTCTGAATGGAGTTGTAGCGGACACCTCAGCGCTACTCCGTATTGTCAACAAGATAACAATTTTTTCATCACAAAATTCAGTGGTCCACGTCATAAGAATTCGAATGTTGTTTTCCTAATTCTTATCCTCCTGTTTTATGATAGGGATCGAATAAGATCACTAAGACATCAAAGCAAAACAAAACAGAATCAAGCAAAGTTCATTAGCCAATAATTGTGTCATCAATCTGTAACCTGCTCAGATTGCATCTAGCACAAATTGACCCGCAGTGACTATATATAATGTATGCTGTTAGCAATTTAACGCTGTATAAAGAGGAAGTAGATCCTTATTGTGTAGCCAACGTAGTTCTTTAATGACTTGGTTAAGTGTGAGCTTAAAAAATTGGGATACTGGAAGTTCATCAAAAAAACGTAGAACTTAAAATACACGAATTTATAATATGACGTTAACTATTGTACTTCTAGAAGGCAACTGCGGCCGGTCTAATTCATTAAAATTTCTTGCTACAACTATTTGCAGCTTGTTATGCTATGAAATTTTCATCAACATAAAAATCTGTTCATTAATTGAATTTAAATTGGTTAAAAAAAATTAAAATGTCTTTTAGGGCTTAATAATTATTGAGTAATTAATAGAAATGAGTTGTATCTGTAGTGTAAGTGTACTACAATCGAAATTGCATTATTTGTTTTAGGTACATAAATTATATTACCAGCATTAGATAGAAGGAAAACATTAGCAAATATTTTAAATAAGCATTGATTGCAGTTCTAATAATTGAGAAAGGGTGAACGCAGCAGAGAAAATGTAATTTCCCATACTGTTTGTGTTGATCAAACATGACCATGACACCATTTAAATTTGTACTACATCGCCAATGTTCAATATGTTTTGAGAAAACAATAAAATTGGGAATCGCGTTAAATCGTTTAGCATTATTGAAAATCTCGTTAATCCATTGACGACCGTCCCTGGACCTTTTAATAAGTATGTTTATTAGTGAGTTTTCTTTTCTAGAAATTCGTTGTTCAACGACAAACAAAGGCAAACGACATTTTTTTAAATTCTAACTAATTATAATAATTACCCATGTGTAT
Organism: Cantharis nigra; assembly: GCA_958510845.1. Classification (NCBI taxonomy): domain Eukaryota; kingdom Metazoa; phylum Arthropoda; class Insecta; order Coleoptera; family Cantharidae; genus Cantharis; species Cantharis nigra. The sequence continues at coordinate 1,695,851 of OY294034.1, read as the reverse complement.
AATTATGCATATCTATTGTTATCTAAGACCTTATTAAAATGGGGTAAAGGGGAAAATCTTTATCGCCGCCACTGATTCCGACACTGTATTAAAAGAAAAAGTAATTCAACGAGAGCTGAGTTAATATAATTAATGTCTTATAAACTCGGTATGGGATATTAAAGTAATTAAATGTATAACCCAAATCACTTTTATAACTACAAAGAAGTACATTACCGTAATTAAGTTATATAATTTTGAATTTTTGAAAATATATGATATGATCTTACGCACCTGAACAGATACGGTCAATATCAATTTTCTGTAATTAAATTTTGTCATACTAAAGGGTCGATTGACGGAAGGGTAGGTATTTAGAAGTCATTGAGTCGATACGCGAATCTTATTAGCTGTATGCTATTATAATGAATTAATGACAAAGTAATAATAACTTTACTCTAACTTTTTCTTAGGGTTTTTGTTTTTTTCAATTGTACAGGATTAAAATAGACTTTTAGGTTTATAGCTGGACTACCATGTATGTTGGTAGCTCTCAAGTACAGAATGATAAATATAATGAAAGAAGATAAATATGACGTACTTGTATGAGATGAGTACGTAGCTTAGTACTTATCTTTGTCTAGCTATTGCGATTACTTATGCATAGTCTTTTGACAGGGGTAAGATGGTACCTATATAGGAAACACTAAATTGAGTTCCAGTTTCTAATACCGAACCCCGTAGGTATAAGTAGGAAGTAATACACTTAGGCTACACAGCTAATTGTTGCACAGTATATAGCGGTAATAAGACTCGCTATGGCTCTTAGACGGTCTGAATCGCTCTTTGTGAGCTTCGGACATTATTATTGAAGGCTAATGGATTTTAAGAAGGGTTGACAGAGTCTTCACTTATTGGTGCGGGGTAAAGAAAGGAATTGCGGACTGTAGCATTACATTAAGACACAGGTAACCACAGACTATATAATTTTATCTACGCAGCTCTGAAATTCATGCTAAACTCTGCAGTCTTATAATTATATTAATGTTCCTGTATTACTTTTAGAGTTATGCGATTCAAGCTGCTTCATAATCAGATTATTTAGCGATACTTATTATAAAACAGTTCAACATAAAACAAAAAATCAAACATCTTCTAACCTCACTTTTACCAAAAGAGAAAAAGTTTCACTTTTGGTATTTACTTGTTTTGCATATTCCAGCAGATAGACATTTGAATTTCCTAATTCAATTTTATAACAATCTGCGGTTAACAGGTCGTCGTGTTTCCTATTTAGTGTTAATCTGAGCAAAACAGCTATTATCCTATTTACTCTCAGAGGGAGTAATCGATAGGAACTTTTAAAAGAATTTAAATAGCTAAATAAATTTCCATTTCGAAAAATCTACATCAAAGCTCAAATCTAATGGCCCTAACAAGTGGTTGTGGAACCGTTGGTCAATTAGGCTGCATTAGTAAGATGTCCAGAAACTTAATAGTTATTATGATAAACAAGCTTGGTAAAACACTTAATTGTCTTTCAGTAGAAGAATATTAAGAATAACTCGTCTTGAAGACTGAGTTCTCCGGTAACCAAATTATTGCCGGCCCGACCCTGAGAAGGGGATGAATTTCTCACTTACGGCCCTGTTTAGAAAATGGAAAATTTAGAGCACTGAGACTATATCAGTCTAGACTCTGAAGCCTTTGTTTATTAACTTTTTGCAGTCAATATTGTATTAGAAGACTGAAATAATTCGATTAGTGCATTCAAGAGCCTATTGTATGACAAAGGCTAGAATTAGATTAATGTCAATAATTTACAAAATTAACATATGCGTAAATTGTTATTGTAAACTGTAGTAAATAATCAAAGGTCACATTATTTATAAGATAAAGGTAGTATATGGTACATCATTAAATGATAGTTTGTAATAAATATTCAAAACCTGTTACTTTCATTTGCATATCATCTTAGTAATTCTGCTTAATTATGTTTAAAGTAAAGTTTAATTATTGAAAATTCTCTATTGAACACTCTAAAATTATAAATTTGTATTCGTTCAGTTGAAGATTCGAACCCGTAAACGTAAATTGCTTCCAAATTCAAACGTTTAAATTTTCAAAATTCAAATTTTGTTTGCAAAATTTTTGAGTGATGGAATCCTTATCAAAATATTAATCGTAAATCTACCTTACCCTTTAGATCTTTTAAGTTAACTTCTTAAATTTTATAAAGTTCTAATCAGACGCGTCTTAGAGTGTCAGATTAATTAAACTTTAGTTTAAAAAGGAGGCTTACGGGCACGCCTAATACATTACTTAATACTTCGTTAGTGTACCCAAAGTTTTTGCATTTTAGTATTCTGCAGAAAGTTGGAAAATAAATAGTTTTCAAAAACTTACTGCGATAAGTAATAAATTATTTATTTTCAAAAATAAATAAATAATAATTAATTGTAGTACATTGCGATTGGTAGGTTAGGCTCAGCTAGTAAATGCTAATTGACCAATTTTGTACTAAGTAATCCTTCTATTTCATTAATAAACCGGGCCTTAGTTGTATAATGTACTCTTTGCTCTTAATTAATAATCTCTTCTTAGCTAATACAATGTTGCATATGGGTTTCTTTGTAGTGTAATGAATATAATCGATGTATTTTGCATGCATATCTTTATGATATGGGTACAGGAAAAGCGATAATTGCGACTATACTGTCGAACCCTGAGACAGTAAATAGGTGAACCGCATTTATAAGCTAAAGAGCAATCGTCGACTTGACAAATTTTATTGGGACAATTAACAAGTCGATAACATTAATTACTTCAGGTAAAAAACGTTTTTATTGTAATTTATAAATTTTACATTAAAATATATTAAAAATATATATATGGGTTTTTTAAAATATCTAACGACTGCGAAGGGCTCGGGAAAATATCGACGCTGTACCCGCCCGCTATTACATCCGGAGATTATTTTTTCTCTTCCCACATTCACAGATATGTACAATGTACATACATATGTAATAAAACCATAATATGGGAATAATTAATAATTCCAGCTTCCCTAATAATTATTTAAGATAAAAAATGAAAGACACAAAAATAATGCAGATATATAAACTACGAATGATAAGAGCATTAGATTTTGTCTAGCTTTTACTTAAAAAGACAAAAACTGCTTTTGAAATTGTTAAAATTTTCATTTATCGAACTGGCCATGTAATAAATTCAATTTAAGGGAGACTTTGTCCTTGAAATTTTCAAAAAATCAATTTTTTTTTTATTACGGATTTTTAATCTACATGTAAGTAGAAATAAATCTGTCGAAGCGTTTCCCGGATTTCGAACGTTTACGATATTTTAAACGCGTTGGTCCGAAATGGAGATTGCCGTCTTTGGCAATAACAAATATAACAAATAACAAATAACATAACTTTAAACGCGTTTTTCTTGAAAACACGTTTTTAACAATGGCTGACATTCTCCTGACCGCTGTAATTAACATATCGACCTGAAATTTGGAGAGCATACTCAGAAAATATGTCTTCACGGATACATTTTTGCATTTATTATTTATCTTTTTATGCGAAAAAAAAACGCGAAAATTCGATTTTTTTTTAAATTGCCGCCATTTTTCGAAATTTGTACTAAATGAAAAACCCATCCGTCATTCCATGACCAAATGGTCACACATTAATAATATGCTTTGAATTTGTGTTTCAGATCAACAAAGAGGGGGCGGGGCAGTGATGTCAACCGTTTACCTCCCGCGATTTGAGGACTTGTTTTCGCGGAGCTGCAACAGCCGCCATTTTGGTTTTTTTTTTTTTAAATTTTTTTTAACGTTCTGTATATCATGAATAAAAGCAAGAAAAAAACCGCACTCGAAAAGCTTTACTCGTTTCCTTTAAAAAAAATAAAACGTAAACACCTGAAATATGGCACTCCAAGGACAAAGTCTCCCTTAATTTATATTTTCAGAAATAATTTCCTTGGCAACTTACATGGCCAGTCTGATAAATGAAACTTTTAACAACTTCAAAAGCATTTTTTGACTTTTTCAATAAAAACTATGAAATCTAATGCTCTTATCATTTGTAGTGGGCAATTTCTTTTTCCACCGATGGTCAAGGGTTTCTCTAATCCCTTATAACTTTTCCACCACTGCCGTTAGCAGGTGACTGGTCAAAATTTTAATCTTTTGATCATTGAGTTTTTAAGTAGTGCTTAACATAAGACTAGCTGGAAAGCCCGTCCATGGACGGGCAACTAGACGGTAGATATTTAAACATTTAATTTTGTTTCTCGCTACTGGGGATTCCCCGTTTTCTTACATTTTCAAAGCAACACAAAAAGTTGCTACTAAAGTTGATGTACCGTCGACCAATTAAAAATTTTTTTATAACAATAAAAGTAAATTAGTTTTTCAAATTCCAATTTTCTTTTCAATTTCACTTTTGATCAAAAACAAAAAATTTCCGAGCTTTTTCTAACGAAATTTGTATAATTATTTTGTCTTCTGTAAGTATTCTAGAACAGTTAACTTTCAAAGTAACGCCGAAATTACTGCTAAGCTCTGTGAGCAGAGTAAATGTTTTCCTAGCTTTAATTTTTTCTAGCCAAAGGTTTAAGTATCCCTCACTTTTACTTAAAAATTCAAATTTCCTGGTTTTTCCTGACAAAATTTGTAAAATAATAAAGTCCCTGTCTTCTTCGGGTATTCAGGAAGAGTGGAAATTCTGTGATATGTTCTCTATTTCTCCTTTTTGATTTTCTTCTCATTAATCACGTCTGCATCTTCGGGTTTTTCTAACCAAAAACTTAATAAAAACAAGTTCCTTCAGTCAAGCCTTAAGCTGTTTTTAGAAAGTCTGAAAAATAAAAAATAAGTAATTTCTTCATAATTTAAATTTTCTTTTGTTATTTTAAAGTTCTTTCCTCCTATTTGGACTCTCCATTTTTGTTTTATTTGGAAACTTACAAGAAAATTTCTGCCTACCCATGGGATGATCTGATGTTATAAAAAAATTATTTTACTGTTCTCAGTCTAAATTTATACTACTGATATTAAAAAAATAGTATTATTGTTATTAAGAATGTAATGAAAATACTGGTCTTGAGCTCCTAGAGCCTGGAGCTATAATAAAGCAGGAATCTCTGTTTTTAAGTAAAACTCCAAAACCAATCTACTTTAAAAGAACTTCTCTACACGTGGCAGTATCTCAAAGGCCAAGGTCTAGAAAGACAAAAATTTCTGATTTTAAGTAAAACTCGAAAACCAAAATTTCAAATTCGATTAATTCAGAATTTAAAGGAAAAATTGAAAAATTAAGCTCTCTATAATTCAAACAAATTTTAATTTATTGTGAAAATTTAATTTGACAGAGTTAAATTTTGGAAAATTTCAAGTCGAACAAATGGTTATTCGCATAAATGTTAAATCAAAAAGATGCAGTCGAATAACTGTTGGTCGAATAAATGCTGTCGAACAAAGTTCCTATAGAATCAGTATAAATGATTGATTAGGTATCATTTTTATCAATGGAACATACTCTTCAAAGTTTATTAAGTTAAAAAATTGGTCAAAGTCAATATATTTAAGACCAAAAATATTATTAAAGTAGAAAAAATTAAGTAAGTTGGAAGTTTTCTTATTTAAATTAAATGTGACTTTGTTTTCTGGTACTGATAGCTGATGCGACTTAGTTATTTTTATCTTCCCTGTGTATTATAATCTACATCAAAGTAAGTATGGCAGTGCTCTGTCGACTGTAATATTAAAAGTGGGTACAAAATAAAAAGAAACAAGAAATTAATTTTTCAATGATATAGCCTATAGCTTAACACGTGAGAAATGCTGATGAATTTGATATCATTAATGTGCTTATTAACATTTCCGTGATATTCAGGCTTATCAAAAGCTATTCAAGCAATAAATATAAGAAAAAGTTTCAGTCAATTAAATTTCTCTAAATATTCGGAAAAATACTATTAAAAATAAATGGGGAAAATCAAAGACGTTTTCAGTATGTTGTAATTCCTAATATTGAATTCTGTCTTCAAATGTTAAATGTTTTTCATTTAATAAAGATTTTCCTAAAGAAAATCACTTAATCATACTTAATTACTAACCGCCAGGTTAAAATATTGTAATTATACGGTGGATTTCATACAATACGTAGTCAACTTTATTTATATTTAGAATTTGTAAAAAATATCGATATCTGGGAATTCAAATCCACCTACATGGAAAACTCTCCGAAAATAACTTTACAGCGGATTAATGTTTTCCCCTACGGCGTCCCATTGTGTACCGCGTGTAGTACACAATGAAACAACATTATTATCTTAAAAATCAAATTTTTCATTACATAATTTTTACCTAAGACAATCTGAGAGAAATTGAAATAACGAGAATCCAAGAAAATAATTAACCGCATGACATTCTTAATGGAAATATTTTTTAAACGTACGGTGTGTGTGGGGGGAAGTAAAAATAATTTGTTTCCGGTTCCTTTATATTTTTATAACATTTTGGGCAAATTATTTAAATTACAATTATTAAATAGCAGTAAACGTGTAGGACAGAAAGAATGTTGGAAAAGTGATGTCGGAAAATAATAAATTTTCTTAATATTCTATCCCAAGTAAAATTACGTTAAAATTTGAAATATTTTGCTACTTAAGATCTTAAGTGTCATGTAATAGATGTCAAATGTAAACCAAAACCGACATAAAAATTCGTAAAATTGTAAAGCATAAGTAATAAGAAAATTAAAAAAGAAATTAATTTAAAATAAATTGTTGGGCTCCGGTTTATGCATAGAGATGATATTTATGTGGTTTATGTTAACGAGAGTATAATTATTAGCTTAACTTTTAGATTATGGTGTAAGTGTTGTTAGATTACATTTCTTGAATTGAAATGGGAATCGTATTTTGAGTGCAAAAACGATTAGAGTAAAGGGGGCATTTATTTGTCTACAGTTGATTGCTACAAGTTCATATGGGACACCACTTCGGTTAATGTATCGTTTTGAGGTCTAAAACGAGGAAAGCAGTATGTACTTTATTTTGCGGAAATCTACAAAGATGAATAATTTGCTTGAACCCTTTGTTATGAGAAGGGACATCCCTCTGTAAAATCCCGCCTTCCCGTTTAAACAACTCCGCCTACGCTACTCTCTCGCCGTCGCGGCGCATTTTATAAGTAAACACGCAGGCGCTCCGAAATGCTAATTATTAAAAAAAATATTAATAATAAAAGATTAATTATTTTAATTTGGCCGAAATTGGCGCGAGTGCGTTGGTCGCGAATTTTTGGCCGACTTGAAGTTTTGGGCTGGGAAAATTTTTGGGTGGAGAAAAATATTTTGGATCGGTTTAGGAAATAAAAATTAGTCGGACGATGGTCTTAAGACGGTGTTAAAATGTTAGCGTGCAAATGTGGTTGGTTAGTGGGCAGGCCAAGTTCATTAGGCGACCGATGTTTTTTTAGCAATCATCCGGAGTCGAACATAAGTAGGAAGGGGTGGCCAAAACTAACCCCGGAGCATTTACAATGTCTCACGGAGTTCGAGCACGTTAGTCGAATCCGGGCGTTTGCGCGTGCTGTTATTCATTTCGTTGCGCTCCTCGACAACACGCGATTGTTGACGTAGTTATGAAAATATACTAGCCAATATTCTGGTAGTTTTTGTGAAAAAAAGTTTATGACGATGGACTTTCAAAGTGCAATGGAAACTTTTGCTGAAGCTTGGGTTGCCGCCAATACCAAATGTACTCCGTTATCAGAATCATCCACACAGGTATAAGCCAAAAAGTGAAAAATGAAAAAAATAATTGTTTTCTAATAACTGAAGTTAATTACTGCTTAACTTAAAAATGATTTGTTTCGTTATGCAACTTTACTAATCATAATATAATTAACTATTAATTGTTGTGGCCTTAGAGCGTGCCCATAGTTCAAGTTTAAATTTATAATAAATATTAGATGGAATTATTAACGTTTCGTTCGAACCGAATATTCGAATTAATTTAGATTTTATGCTTGTTCGTTAATTTGAGAATTGTAAAAGATTTCATACAAATGACGTTTTATCCGATCAGGACCCTAAATCGAAATATACGTAAAACCATTTCGAAATCCGATCCGCGCTTTCAGAGTTAATCCTCGACAGTAAATCCGGGATTAGCTTAGCTCGTATGCACAAAAGATCGATGAGAAAGAAAACCTATTGGACGTTAGTTGTCGATTTTAATATATTAAATTAACGACATCAATTATTTTTAATCTAATTGCTACTTCTTACCTTTTTAATTTATTTTACCATTACCCATTTTTAAATTAATACCATAACAAATTACTTTTGTATTAAAGCAGCCGTCGGCCTATCCAATAACACGCCTAAATCTCAATATTATGTTATATGTCAGGCATTGCAAATTAAATAATTAAACAGTTTGTCATAAAAAATTATTGAGTGTTATACTTTACCTACCGTGCACCGTACCCCGGTTATGTGCCTTAATTAAAGGCTTGTTTAATAGTGGACATATTATTTCATTATTTATAATTTACTCACCTTTGTTTGTCATGATTATTATTATTAATTTCAATTCTAATAAAATGCTAAACCAATACATACGTACGTTCATTTTTTAACTCGCATGCGAGGGTGGTTACTGCTATGGGGGAATACTGCAGGTGTCTTAACCGGCAGGTAACGAACCGGTCCTTCCGTTGTAACGCTTTTAAAAATTTTATTACCCTACTTAACTCACTCGGTAGCTCTATACTAATACGTATTATTTCTTATACCTAGGTACGTTGGTATACGAAGCAACTTCACCTCGCATTTATTTCAAATTTTTGCAATCACAATTACTCATAATATCCATAAATCGTAAATCTTACTAACCTCCTCCCCCCTCCCCCGATAACTTTTCAAAAATTAATTTTAATCCCATCAATAACTTCCTACCATTTAAATCTCTTAAGGAACCTAATTACCATGTTTATAAAATCGTTTAGATCAAATCTTAACCGCACGTTAAGAAAAATTAACTCCAAACTAAATTACTGGCGCCTACCATCATCGGCATGTCAAAATGCATCACTTAATTACCCCAATTGAAAAAAATTTTCTCTATGAATTGCAATAATTAAATTATTTCTATTAACTTGATTAAAAATTATAATATACATAACTTCTAAGTCTAATCACCCCTTAGATACCCTTTAGGTAATTCAAACATTTTAGCCAAACCACGTTTGGGTTGACTGTTAGTGATTTTCATCCACCAATAGGACGAGGTAACCTCTTAGTAGCCTGTCCAACCAATCCATTTTTTAAATATAAATTAACCCGTAAGTAAGTTTCAAAACAATTGAAGAGAGCTTGCTGAGAGCTAATATTTATTCATTCCATTTTTTTCCATTTCTTGTTAAATAAAAAAATTCTTCAAATTCTTTAATTTTTGAGATGGATATTTTTGTACAGTCTTGATCTCTCCTGGAATTCCTACGAAGAGTAATGTGAAAATGTGATAAAAGGAAACAAAAATGAGCTGATGTGGAAAAACTTTGGAGAAAACCCAACCGGAAGCTATTAATTAGATCTGCATGAGAGCGAAACTAAAACATGAGGGAAGCAATAATGTGGTATTGAGCTTCATTGCATGGAATATGGTCGGAAAATTAAAGTTTATTGATGACACAATTCATTCTGACTTGTAAATTATCTAGATAGCTTAGATTCTTCTTTTTGTTTAGAATACCAGTGATCTAGGAAATTTTTCAAAATAAGAAAGTAAGAGACTTTGTTTTGCGAAAAGAGATTTTGTAATAAAACGTTGTTATCACCAGGCTAGATGAAAAGAGGTAGTTTAGTGATTTAGTGCAAGTGGTGCATAAGGATTTCGTCAACGAATCTTATATTAGATCAAAAAAATGTATACCTAAATCTATATTAGGAATTTATAATATATTCTGTTCTTGAAACTTACGGAAACTTCAAGACAAAATAAGAAATTTTCACGATTTTGCAATTAAGCATAAAATATCAAAATAAATGTAAAATTAAATTACTTAAAGCGGATTACCTATAGTTTACATTACAGACTCTAAGTATAAATTCTAGACAAAATTATTTTTATTATTATCAATAAAAAGAGGGGTAGGAAGAATTTTCGAATTTCAAATTAGTCAAAAAATTTTAATATTTTTTTACTTGACTTCTACTACTTCTAATTTGAAAGTATTTAAAACTGTTTTTCTTTAATCGATTTACAAAATAAATTAATTAATTAATTTTCGTAGCTAAGTACAATTTTTAAAAATTAAAAATCAATTTTAAAACAACTATTTTTAAGTTTTCACAAATAAAATACACTGTAAGCGTCATTATCACAAACGTTTTCACTATACTATGGCATCATCAGACTAGAATGAAAATGTAGGAAAAATCCGAATATATTAATATTGTAAATTATCAAAATATTCCTATTTTAGACTTTTAAAATTAAGCATCCCCCAAATTTAGTTATTTATCAAGAAATGTTTGCTCAGAAAACCAAAACCATTTTGTTTCAACAAAATTTGAAATTAGTAAATACTGAAACTTTAAAAATTTTCTACTTTCTAAATGGTGAGAACGAGAGTACCCGTATGCTATTTACAATTATCATACAACCCTAGTATCTACAATATTTTTATGCAGTTCTTTAGATTTCGAAGCTTGTGTATATTATACTGCATCCACTTAGCGTTAGTATGCAGTTTGGTGTTTGGTCAGTCATCCACTTTTGGATGGATCCACAGTTTGGACACTTTTCTGTCTACTACGAATACATTTCTCCACTCGATGAAAGTTTCCAAAATTGCCGGGATTCACTGCCGAGAACTTAATAGTTTAATAATTCCGGCCACAATTGTGTGGGTGCTAGCACTGTAATTCCTTTTAGTGCCCACGTGCAAGCTAAATCAGCAGCCATTCAGTATTGTTCGTTTGGTGAAAACAAAATTAAAAAATTTGTAAATTTTATGTTATTTGCATTTATTATTGTTGTAATTTATATAATACTATTATGATTGATGAAAGTATTCAAAACATAACTTTTTTGTTCGACGAAATTACCCTCTAATGTTACCTCAGCTATGAGAATACTTGGAACACTTTCTAGCTCTCCACTTTTCTTCTCCCAAAATAGGACTAGATAATGAGATGAAGAGATAAAAAGTTTTCTGCCCTTGCAAATTCCTCCTTAAATCTTCCTGAAAATCGAACCAGATTAATTTCTTTCTACGAAAAATTGAACTTGTGTATAGTATATGAGCAGTAATTTTTGTAAATTCCCAAGTAGCACAAAATATAGCTGCAATATTTATATTTCATTGTTAAAATATTGATGCAGTATTGATTTCCAATTATAGTTTAATATTGAAACATCAACATTTTGTAATGGGCACTGATGTTGCAATACAATACAGAATGTTGATGCAATATTTATTTGCAATATGAAACGAAAAAATGTATTTAAAAATATTATTTTTAATTTATTTAATATATAAGAGCTCATAAAGCTCTGAAGAATATCTCGATCTTTTCTTCATTTTGATTTTGGTTTTTGAAATTCATTTATTATAGTTTTAAAAAAATAAAGAAAAGGTTTATTTCAAAAATTAATTTTAATTTTGTAAATGAATTCATTAAAAAAATTCTATTATTTATTTGTTGGCTCATCTAACAGGCTGATTTGGAACTCGAACTCTCAACTACCTATCGTTCTCTACAATATCACTCTGCTAGGTTTAAAAAAATAATTATTAGAACATTTCAAATTTGAAATAATAACTTAGCAATATTGCAATATGTAGAACATCAACATTCACACTTCTTGTTTATACCAATATTGACTAATCTTTGTAGAAACTTGGTAATATTAGTTCAATCACGCAATGCTGTGTAAAATATTAACCCTATAATGCCAAAATTATGTGCTACTTGGGTCAGAACAGAACTACTGCTCGTTGTGGTTGTGTTTTCTATATTTGTATATTTTGGGGGATACCCACAGGAGTTACGAATAGGAAATTGCTTCGTTCGATTCCGTTTCTGTCAATAAAATATGACAAAAATATTATAGAGATATAAAGAGTTTCTCATCGAAATTTTTTTGTCATAACTGTTTAGTTACACCTCTCGTATTTTCTTTTAGTCAAGATTAGTACAATTAAAATAACTTAAAGTGGAATTTATTGTTTACTTCACATTTTATTATCTTTAAATTACTTTTTACTAAAAAAGCTTTTACTTGCAAATTGTAAAGTAAATTTAAAATCTAAAAAGCGTTAAATCTAACGTTGTAACAATTTATATTGTTATCTAAGCTAAAAAGGTAGAAACTACACTTAACAACAAAGTAATGCAGTTGTTAGGATTGATAGTAGCGGTTTGGTGTGGTAATCATCAAGTTAGAGAACAAAATCGTAATTAAATGTTCTTCAATATTATTTTTGTTGAGAATGGTTACGGTCTGGGGGTTCTCTGGTTCAAGCCCGACTGAAACAAGAACTTGGCAATGGCAAACCACCGAGGTAATATTATTATCATGGCTTTGATCGCTTGGATTGGTTGTCGTCTCAGGGAATCAACGCGCAAACAATTTCTAAATTCAAAGAATCGGTTTGTGGATTCAATGTGGAAATTCCGCTTCCATCTTTTCCATCTTACTGGATAGTTTGTTATTATAAATTGTTATTAATTTATAAATTATTGTAAACAACACTTAAAAAATTAATTTGCTAATTGTGGAAATTCATTAAAACGCAAATGATTTTCTGTATACTTCAGCGCAAGTTGTCTCGAAATTTAAGAATGCGGGTTAATCCAATTGTAAACTATTTAAAATTGCTTGGCAGTTAAAGAAATTAAAGGAACTGTAATTTAATAATCTGCAGCTTCTCCACAAAACAAGATAGCTTAATCAGTGAGAAAATATTAGATTTAGCTACCTATTTCTCAAAAAATTATATAATAATTATGTGAAAAAACATTTATGACAGAAACAAAATGAATAGGAATTTAAAGTTTAAGCGGAAATAATTGTTATTATACTTTGTTTCTGCTATTTATCAAAAAATTTAAACAAAACCGGAACTTCATAATTTTATTTTTAAGTAGACTTTTTTATGCAGACTAAAATTTAATAGATATTATGAATTAAAGAGATAATTTACTATTAATAATGATTAAATTTTAGCTAGATTAAATTTTTAATTATTTTTTTATATTTACTTCGTCAATTAGCTTACTTATATAAACATAGAATTAATTCTGTAATTCAAGTGTCGATGTATGATAACATGCTAATTATTAAGACTTCTTTTCAATTTTTTTCTGGATCAGCTTAGTGTTAAAAGTCTAAAACTTTGTATAGAATACTGAAAACTGGGATGTGGGACTTGAATCATATTTAATTTTAAAATTTAAAAATTAAAATATAAAACAAAAATTTAAAAATTAATATTCTGAATAATTCTATTCCTTTTAACCTGCGCATTTTTTTTATGTAAATGTATAACTATAACCAAATTATGATGCATCGATAGATTTGTTGCAATAATTGTTTGATTGATTTATAGTAAACTAGTAAAACAAGGTTGTAATTAATTTAATTAATTATACATAATAGATATGATAATGTAAAGAGAATATAATAAATGTTTTTTAATAATTTATTTTTGTATTTTTTATTTCACGTATTGAAAATACTGCGTTAGCGCTCGAAATGAGAATTAGAATATGGGAGGGTTGAAAATAAGATTAAATAAAATTTTTCTGAATTTCTCTTTGAGTTGGAAGATTCAATATTTCTGTCTATTTTTCTTTCTTAAATTCTTATTATTTATTTAACTTTTGTTAATATTTTATTTCTTTACCACCAATTATTTATTGCTGAAAACAGACTTATGCGTTTGCATTTATTCATTTAAAAAAAATTTTTATTAATCTGTTTTAATTTCCTCCGAATAAAACGAAATGAAATCAAAAAGCTTGGAATTTTGGGAATATTATTTTTTTAATATTTGAAAATGTGACTTGTAGATCAGAGTTTCTTTAGAATGACTCGCTTATCACAATATCAGATTTTAATTAAATTATAGTACAAACAATTTTAATTGTTAATATGTATAATGGTCGATTAATATTTAAATTAATTTAACCATAAGAAACCACTAATGCATAATGGTAAAAATATAGGTTTACCGTAATAAAAAACTTGATAATATAATTAATTTCCATTTACTTTATTATTTTTTAATTTCATTTTATAAACAAGCAGTCACTGGTTTAAAATAATCGGTATTAGTTGACGCGATTGAAATAAATTACGAGGTCATTTCAATAAATAAGGTAACATTTGCTTCTATAAAATTGACGTAGGCTATTAAAAATTTTATTAAAATGTAATTATATACCGATACAGATGAGCAATTATAACAGAAACATTATTTTTTGTAATGTATTAAGTGTGCGTAAGATAGAAGATAATAAAAGGTTTTCCAAAACGCTTAATCATTTAAATATTTATTTAGTGATAACACATAAATAAATTAAATTAAGACGGATTAGTAATTGTTACGTTTTTATTAAATAATAACTTTTTGAGTTAATGCTTTTCTCATGATAATCTGAAGATGTCGGGGAGCTTTTGGGTATTTTTGAAATTTAAAATTAGAAATGTATACATTTTTTCTTTATTTTGTGCTAAGCCGTTTTCAAGGTGTACTAATTGTTTTGATAATGAACATTTACTGTATCGTTTAACACTACGAAATTACATAATATAAAAAATTGCAACTAGTTATTTAGTTATGATTTACAATTAAAAAATTATTAAATGCAAAGATTACCTACGTGATCGTTTTTTCTAGAACCAGATAATAAACAGAGAAGGTTTTAATTATCTTTGAAACTGACGATAATGTTATGGAATTACGGAATATTTATAGTTCAACATTTATTTCATTTGATTAAAATTATTTTATCTTCAAAAGTATTATTGTCTCTGATAGGATAGGATTCCACACAAAGTAGAAAATATTTATTTAGCGGCCTTGAATGCTATTCGAGAATCTAAGACATTCAATTGGAAATACCTTCAAATCAGCCATATTGAAATACTATTATTCTTTTAAATTCTTCTTCTTTTGGGCCATATATTATGCTATGCATAGGCGATCACTTGGCTGAAGCCAAAATGACGTACTAGGGAATTTAATTAATGGGGTAGTTTCCCGTTGTCTTCTCCATCATAAATACAAAATTTAAATATTTATTCCATTAAGGAAATTGCAGATTCCACCCTGTATACGTTTACGATAGGTATTTTGTGACTCCATACCCTTCAATGTCTGCTATTTTTTTTTTTTAATTTAAAATGGTGGCAGCAGTGGCACAGAGGCTCTCAGCGCTGATCTTTTAATTTTCTTAAAAAATTAATATAAATATATATATACATTTTTAATCTGCGAAGTTTCTGAAAAAATTTTTATTTTAATGAGGCAAGGGGCATGGGGTCTTTGGACTCACAGACAGGGAGCTAGTGGGCACGCACGGATCCTTGAGGAATGCTCAAGAAGAGTGCTTCTTTTGGGTCTAGATGCCGACAGAATTTCTCCCAAATATGTGTTTGACAAGAAGTTCAATATCTTGCCAGATGCAACAGGACATTTGTCTGTACACGGATGGCTCCAAAAGAAATACTGGCTCAGGGGCGGGGATTTTCTCCCCTGAACTTCAGCTGGATATAAGTTTAACGCTAGGTAGATATGCCTCCGTCTTCCAAACGGAGCTTATGGGCATATTACACTGTGCGGAAATAGTCCAGGAAAGAAATATCCAGGGTAAAACAATTCAAATATTCACAGACAGTAGAGCTGCTCTTATGGCACTTGGTCGTCATAAAATCATCTCGGGCCTGGTGCTGCAATGCATCCGGGCACTGAATGTAATATCAACACACACTGCTCTAACCCTTAGCTGGGTAAAAGGGCACAAAGGTAATGAGGGCAACGAGAGGGCTGACGAGTTGGCGAGGCTGGGCTCGGGTGATCCACCTTGTGGTCCTGAGCCTTTCATAACGCCGGCCGTTAGAACATTAGATGCTATCATAAAGAAAGAAACACATAAACGGCATGCGGAAAGATGGACGAATGTGATTGGATGTCGGCAGGCGCGGGCAACAATACGCTCTCCCTCTGAGAAACATGCAAAATACTACCTACAGTTGTCCCGGGACAGCCTGCGTACTATTGCTGGCTTTATCACGGGACACTGTAACCTAAATAAACACCTGCACACAATGGGGCTAGTTGATAGCCCAACTTGTCGAGGATGTAATGAAGCAGACGAAACAATGGAGCATGTGCTCTGTAATTGCCCAGCGTTAGCGTCAAAAAGAGGATCCATGTTGGGGGACTTCTGGCCTAGCATGGCCAGTATTAGCGGCACACCGCCCTCCAAAATACTCGAGTTTATCTTAAGTGTGGGATGGCTCGAGGAATAGAGGGGTAGGTGGGCTGCTACTAAACTCGGAGGTAGCATAATGGGTCCGCTTTGTGGCCTGAGTGCATGCAAACTTCGGTTTGCCCTCCACATCCAATCCAGAATCCAGAGGCAAGGAAGTCATCCTGGATCCTAGAGTAACTCATTATCTTTGAATTTTATACTAACATATATTTTATTTTCCACTGATACAATAATGGATATCACAGACAATTTGAATATTGGGAAAATATTAAATTGCATATTGCACTCAGGCAATATTAAATATATCTCACCAATATTGTTTCAAACTATATTACAAGTGATGTGTTATATTTGATAACAAATTGGTACAATCTAGCGTTACTATATTGCTGTTGAATATTGATATTATAATATGTAATCGGAATATTGCCAAGTCGCAATTTCATTGGTAACTAATTAGTGAACTAATTTGTTGCCTTTCAAGTAAATAATTTTATTTTTTCAACAGTTTAAGGAATAGGAAAATATATTATGAGTAATCGTGGAAGTAGATTTGTTGTCCATGATTTTAGTATAAAATTTAGAAACTCGGAATTTAGGATTTTTTAGAATTTAGAATTTAGGATGCTAGATCCTGTTCGCATTCATATACATAGAATGCCCAAATTGATGCTTCCCAATATTGAGTATAGTTATCGGAGACGGAATACCACGATTCAAATTCTTCTAGCATGGGGATACATTGTCGTAACCTAAAGCATAAATAAATGTAAAAAGTTCATGTTTTGCTGGATAAAATTTCTATCCCATCTATTTCTACCGGATATCCGTTTTCAAACTTCTACGTAGTAATTTGAAAAATGTTTTTAACAATTTTTTTCCTCACACATTCAACTTCAAGGAAAATGTTTTAATATTAAAATAAAAATTTAATTTTTTTCATTGATTTTTGTAAATTTAAACATTACAGCAACGTCGGAAAGTTTGGAAACTTATCTGAAACTTTAAATTAGTGAGGTTATGTCCTGGGTTGAAAGAAGTTACAAAAAACCAGGGAATCTGAACTAATGAAAATTATTTAAATGATGCATTTCCAAATCGTTGGATTGGGTAGCAGAAGCTCTAATTTAAATTTTGCGGTTTGTTTTTGCTGATTTGGTTCTGTATTTTACTTCTTTCCATCCAAGAATCCAAGTTCAATTCAAGCTTGTTTCCGTGCACCTTTTCTTCAAACTTAGTTTTCTAAAACTAACGTTTCTGACACTATCCAGAAAGCTAAAATGTAATATCTCAGCAGCTATTGATGAAAGTAGTTCCAATTATTTGAAAGTGTAAATTTTTGGCCCATCCAAACCAAAAAGTCTGGCATGCTGTATGGAATTGGACCTTGATGTTTGGGGATTATGGATTATCTAGCAACAAATCAAGATTTAGCTTTTCCAGCTATGTAGAAAGCTTAGAAACTTCGTTTCAGAACTTCGTCGAAAGTTTTATATTAAGCAGAATGAGTCTTTGAATAATCAGCGATAGCAGACATTCTGCAAAAACATGTCCGGTTGCCTCGTACATACGATAATTATTTTATACTGTTTGATAAGACTAAACCACATACCACTGCAATGAGAGTAATATAAGTTCACGTGGGATGCAAGTTATAAACTGTTCTGCAATAATGGCATCTAAGCTCCAAGAGACATAATGAAAGGAAATCTACCTGTTCCTTCGTGAGGTGGAAAAATGTTTAATTGGCCAAATGAAATACCATCGGTCCGTAATAGATTGGAATTAGTAAAAGCAAGTACCGTCTGCATGATGCATATATGAAGAAGAGAAGAAAGAAGCTTTATTTAAATATTAGGTTACTTTTTTGCCTAAAAATATTTTTTGTTTCATCTTGGTTTTCTGGAAAATTCTCAACAAATATTTCAAATTCTGTAATTTACGGATCTTCATAAAGCTCACTGCATTGTGTTCACCATGCAGTTCCTTTACTTTTTTATTTGTTCTTTTTCGTCCACTGTCCTTTTTTTTCTCATACTTTTAGTAAGGTTTGTTCTTATTCTCTCAAGATTCACATTTTGGGCTTGCAGGCCACTGTTGATCTTATTGCTACGTTGAGCTATATATTATTAATATAATCTTACACTCCTGTAATATATTGTTAATTAGAAAAATAATTAAATATATTATTTAAAAGAAATTTAATTTTTACGGGAGTTACTTCAGCTCAAATACAGCTACAGTTTGGTTAACTTGCATTTTTTATTGTTAAAAGACTTCAATACTATTTCAAGGTCAACTTGGTTCTTGAAAGAGCAACTTATATTTTTTAGTACATTTATATTCTTTATGATAAAAGAAACAGCTTTTCGAGTAAGATGCTTTGAAGTAAAATAAAAGCAAGTCATTGATTATATTGAAAATCCCAATAGTTCAGTGCCTGAAATTTATTATGTCAGTGGGTCAATGTTCATAAGACACTTAAATTGCATAAATTTCATCAATTCTAATTGTTAATTTAGAAATTCAATTGGTCTGATAAAAATTCCAACAGGTTTTCTGACAGATAGGTCAAAAAACAAATGTTTAGGTTGATAGACTTGGTGGTACTATTTTTGATGGCAGTTTATCGCAACAAAAGTTTTTGGGAATTGCTTGAGAAAGCCAATTATCCTTTAATGGTTCATACGTTGGAAAATCAAATTGATGGAGAACAAATAGATCGAACACCTCCTTATCCTCTACCTTAACTTCTCTCGATTTCTTTGGACTGCTACAATCCTAATTACCCAAACTTTGCTCACGGTTGTAATCAAATTATCATCGTATGATTTTGATTTCGCCCTTATGAGTTAGCTATGATAATTTTATTAAATAGCAAAATTTCAAAGTTTTTAAGTACAATAATTTATTAATTAGCATTATGAGAGGTAGCATTGTAGAGATTGAAGACATCACTAGTGAATTTTCACATTTTTGATTAGGTTATCTGGAGTTAAAATTTTCTCAAGATATTAGCCGAGAGATAATTTCACGGAGGTAAAGATTGAGGTTACAAGATTTCCAGTTATTCTATTAATAAAATAACTAAAATCTCCAGTTGTTATTAACATTTCTATTTCGTAATCGCTGTGAAATGTTATCAAGAGTCGTCACACTTTATTTAATCTTTATTTTGAATAATTTAAATAAAAGTTCGCACTTCGGACAATATAATATAAATTATCAATTACTTTTTCACATCACACAATAAAATTCATATGACTGTAGAATTGATTAATAAAAATTAATATAAACAAAATTAATCATAGATATTAATTTAATTTTCTTTTTCTACATGCTGTGCTTTTAAAGAATGAAAAGGAATCAAATATTTTCCACTGACAAATCAAATTTAATTGAAAATACACTCAATAATTTGTAAAATACTTTATATATTTTTTGAAATTGTAATCTATAACTAAATTAATCTAAGCTTCAAACTACTTAAACCAAATATAATTGAAGAAAATTTATAAGTTGAAACGTTTGGATTATCACGTTGTTTGGATTTTCCAAGTTTAGATTAACGGGATTTCGGATTATCGAAGATTTACTGAACATGAATTTATATAACAAATTTTAAGCTTATGATTCTAAATATAGAAAGCACGATTCTCTTGGTATTACAAATAATTCTTAAATTGAACAAAATAAATAATCAAAATATAAAAATTTTCGCTATCCAATTCTATTTACTTATGTATTTATTATTTAATATACCAAAATATACACATAAGTCAATATTATAACATATTTACATTGTTTATTGGCTTATTTTAAGTTGAATAATTATTCACATATCTTTCTTACCTGTTAATTAAATTTATAAATAAAACCAATTCGTTTAATTAACAAATAAAAACACCAATACATTTCAATTGATGACTACGTATTTTATTATTAAATAATATTTTTTTATTAATTTATTACAATACTTTCGTTATATTTCTAGAAGAAAACTGCAGCAATATAATTAAATTAATTGAAATTATATTATATTACATTACATTACACATTATTACTCTAAATTTTAAATATTATATTTTAGATTTAATATTTGAACTCTCAATAAGTGTATCTCTTGGAAAAACTACTGGACATAAAAAATTAAATGTAAAAATCTGTCTAATCCTGGCAACCTTCCCCTGCCTATTCCTAACCAGTGCAATGTTTTTATTTCTAATATACAGCATAAATATTTAAATTGCACAAGTAAATTTTGTCATAAAAATCCAGTTTATTATAAAATTGATATTGATTTGTATAAAACCTTTCAAGTATAATTAACTTAATTTATTTAACATCACAACATTAAATTATTACCATGCAAGAAAATTTTATTCTAATTAAATTATTATATTTAATTATTGAGGTAAATTAATTTATCTTACTTTAATCTCAATTAATTATAATTTACTAGGTACTAATTGTTTTAGTTTTATTAAATTAAATTACACATTCCTAAACATGTGGATTCTTAGGGGAAAAACCGTAAAAAACTGTGCATGTAGCTCTACAAATGCATCTTTCCATATCTTTGCATATTTTTGTCACTTAGGGCAGTTATACAACAAAAGATCATCCTCGTATCAGAGTTAACCGAGGGTTAACTGACATGACATTGAGTAACTAACAGAGAGTTGATCCTGGGTTAACTCTTAACTGGCTTTTAAAGGACATCCACTCCATATTCCTTTATTCTTAAAATTTTTAAGTTTAAACATTAAACTTATATTGTCATCATATTCATTCTCTCAACATGTGAAATACATTGCCTTCCCAAAGATGATCAAGTAATTCGAAACGGCTAATTCAAAAGTTGGCTAGTTTATATATTATATGCTTACCCAAATTAAATTTAATTGAATTAAATACAATATTAAAATCTGCGTATGAATATTACACTATGTATTCAAGTTTCAATTCAAATTCGGTGCATGGACAATTTGGCGCAAGGACGATTTGGCGTGGCCCGTTTTGGTGTTTTACTCAAAACTACAAAATATAATGTGCTGCCTTCTTTCTTACGAGAGCAGAGAGGGCGTAAAACAATATATTATATAAAGTTTAGATATAAAATAATTTATTTAAAGTAAAAATAAATTGCAAATATTTAAAAACAAATTATTAACTTAAAAATTTTAATCTTGCATTTCAAAATTACGTGCTAGTTCACGCAAATAATTAATAAGATCTCTATTTTGAAAATCTCTAAGTATTGTGAAAATTCGGGCGTCAGCATCTCTAAATTTTTTTAATTTATTTTATCAAGGAAATCTTGGTGCCGAATAGTCTTTGCGCCGAAACGGGATTTACCCAATCGGCCTTGCGCCTTAATTTAATTTGGGCAATTGGGCATAATTTGGGCAACACAGACTAAAGTGTCTCCAAATAGATAATAACAGATATGGGGAAATGAGTCTGATAGCAAATATAAAATACTATATTCAAAAAAAATAATAAAATTATAAAAATACAATATAATTATTTACTTTCCCAATTTCAATCTTTAGGATTCGGGCGTAAACGACCGAAAACATGGAAAAAATCTTATATATTTAACTATTAAAACAAATTAGTATTGTTCGTAGAGACGGTGCTTTAACTAAAAAATCAGCATCAAAATGGTTTCGCCGCACCTCAAACCACTTTGCACTGTCCCGTCGCAAAGATGTACAATGTTCTGATCGGATTATCGTTTAAGAAGTCGATGAAATCTTCAAAAAACTTGAACAAAACTGGCAGATCAACACAGAATAGAGATTACTAAGGATCTAAACATCGATTACAAAATAATTTAAACTACAAAAAATTTAATAAACCGGCTCATGTGATTCTCCTCTGAGAATAAAAAGTGAATAAAAAAATCGTGGTCAAAACGAAGATAAGCTCCATGAACAATCACAAAACCCTAATTGGAAAGGATAAGTGTTTATTATGAGATGCTTCCGTATGGCAAGAAATTCTACATAACTGAACTAGAAAAATAGAATGAAAAATTAGTGAAGTAAATCAAGTGTGTTTAAATTTTACTCAAACTTGCGACCGAATTTTTTCCCCCAAATGAAGTCAAATTTGAAATATTTTAAATTTTGATATTCCCATCAAACAAAACATTATAATATTAAATGCTCCAATTGCCTGATCAGCTTTGTTTATTTATCTATTAAAATTTTAATATATATATATTTAATATATTTTAATATATAAATCGTACTTGTTATTAATTACGAGGCACGAGGATACCTTACATAACACGTGTTACCTAGCTTATTTATTTTAGAAGTTGAGGCCTTTCTTTTGTATATTTATAAAAACTTAATTGTTCTAATTCTTGGTTTGCATTAGTGCTGTCTGTTGACAATCTTGAATATCTCGAAAATACGGAATCAAAATATGAAAAGAAAACGGAGCGGGGGTGGAAAATTAAAACAAAAAAATAAAAAATCCATATTAATTAATCCATTCAATAAGCTTCTGCCCAATCATTATGCAATTCCTTTTAATTTATTTATTTTCTTTGTTTTGGGATTTTTAAGAAAATTAAGATCCGAGGCGCTCTTTGTGAATTAAATCCTGTTAATCAATAATGAATTAACCCACAACCAATAAAAAAAGTTAGTTAACAAGCAGTATTAATAATTCTTAAGCTGCTGTACGTGCAATAAAAATTATTTAAGCCATTAATAAAGAATAGGCTGTTATACTCTTTATTGATGTATTATTGATACTCATTATTGATTAACAGCATTCAATTAGCATTTATGTATGCAGCCGTCCTTACAAAAAATGTCGTATCTGCGAATTTTTTAATTCTAAATCATTATTATTTATCTAGAATGACCTAAATTAAATCTTTAGTGCATTGTATTATTTATTTATTTTATTGACATTTTAAAATACTTTGTCGTATTAATTATTTCATTTCGTGTGTCTCTTCATCTCTTACTTTTTGGCACTGGATTCCTGGATTGCAGTGTCTGGAGCTCCGAAATATTGGTATGGCTTCTAAGTTCCAACCAAATCAAAAAATTACTCATAGTGTCACACAACATCTCTGATCCATTAAATGATGTTAATCCAAGCTTCAATTCGCTCAGGTCAGACTAACCTCACTGTTGATCCAATCCGAGTTTCCAAAGCCAGGATTAACTCTTGGAATTCAGGTGGTAAACTGAATTTTGCAGACGAGCTCACTAGGACTCGGGTTAGGTTACTCATTTTCTCTCAGTTACTCTTATTTTCGAAATGTGCGAATTCCAAAAACAGCATTTGCACAGTAGCAGAAGAAAGCATTTGAAGCATTTCATCGTACACTAAAGGATTTGAGAAGAAATGAACAGCTCTTCGGTAGCGTACTCATTTTATTGTCTGGTGATTTTTGGCAAACTTTCCCAGTTTTCCCAAATATCGCACCAAATTGTTATCAATTTCACCATTTAAAACAGAAGTCCATCGGTACTGAAATGAATCAAGGAGAATTTGTCAATTATTCAACTACATTCTTAAATTCACTTGATTTGCTAGGCATGCCGCTGCACATTTTAGCATAGAAAATTGGCGTGCTTATCATTCTTTTCAGAAACATCAATGCAAAAATACCCGGCTTTCAGTGAAACAGATGATAAACAATATCATCAAAGCTAAATTTTAAATGGAAAATTTAAAGAAGATGTATTGTTTTTTCTGGTTTATTCGTGTACGCACCAGATTGAAAAACAAAAGCTATTATGCATCCAAAAGCTCTTCACCAAACAGAATTAAGCCACAAACACTTTCTTTAAGTAGAAAATTGAAGTACTTCAGACCAAGGCAAAAAATTTTTTAGGTTAGACCCCGGGCGAAGTTGGGTACCCAGCTAGCACAAATTTCCTTAAGAGGAAGGAAAAACTGTGGATTAAGATGATGTTATTTTGACAAAAATAAAAGACAACTGACACGGAGGATTACTCTACGCATAATATATATACATTTCGATTGGATTTGAATATCATCCTCATCATCTTCGGGCACTTCACCTTCTCTAGCTTTCAACAGGTACTTTGCAAATTCTTAATTAATAATTATTAAGCAACTGAGTTTGCTGATTGACTGATTGTGAACCAATCTTGATTTTTGATGAATCGGTAAGTCAATCAGTGGATTTTCCTAATCAGGCTTTTGAGCTCATTGATTGATTGATAGTGAACCAATCCTGATTTGTTAATGAATTAAGTCTGTGAGTAAGGAAGAGGGCTTATTTATACCGAAGAAAATTCAATAATCTACAGACTTGGCATTACTCAATAATTTTCTACAAAACTCGGTTTTTAGTTTGGCAGAAAAGTTGACCAGCATTGCCATGACAAACCATGATCAAGCTATTGAGAATTTGATTTTCAATTTTAAGTTAAACTCCGATTGGGTTAATCCACCCTAAGTATTCAATTGTGTGTTTTTGAATTGCGGTAATGACTTCGTAATCTGAAGGTATATTAAAAAATCTTTTAACTTTTGCGCACCATAATTCATGTGGTGTCGTAGAAGTGACGTTCTCTAAGTTGACTGACAAATTATAGCTGCTAGAATTTAAGAACTGAGGATTGGATAACATTGTGTTTTATGAAATCGTAAGGAAGTGCAATTAATTTTATGTATTAAACTAGAAAATTTTATTATTTTAGTATTTTATTAAATATCCAAATATCTGAGGTTAGAACCTCTTTAAAAAAATGTTTTTTAATAATTTAATAGCGATCTCATTAAATTCAATCGATAAAGTATTAAAGAACGTATGCACATAATAAATTACATATAAACGTTTTATGTTTGTTTTTTAATTATTTTGCCCTTAGCTACGTTGCTTCTAAGGTCGGCCCTGCTTACAAATGATTAAAAATATAAATATTGATCCGATTATTTATTTAAAATTAAGAACAAATTAGTTTTATTAATTTTATTTTTATTTATTTAATACAATTTTTGGGTCCAATGGGTGAAAATTATTTGTGGATATCATGGACATATGAGGATTAATAATAAGGGTATATACTAAACTTATCTAATAAGAATAAACAGATAAGTAATAAATTTACCATACGATTTAATAACGATTAACTTGACAAATAATGAGTGATGCACATACAACATATCTTTGATTAAGCTGAATTGGTATAATATCTTTTTATTACGGCTTTATTTAAATTGCAGTTAATTAATGATTATTCTGTCAATTTATTTGGGTATTAGTATACGCTGCGCAGGAATTTCTATAATCACATGAGTGAATCTTGAATTATGTAGTTTAAAAAGACTTATTTTAGAAAGAACCTTTTAATTTTCCTTGCTTTCTTATTTCCAAAGCACTCGGGGTGGTCGTTCCGCTACGCGAATTCTGAAAAAAAAAATTCAAAATTCAAATTTTGAATTTTGAATTTTTCGTTTCAACTCTCGTTAGATAGATTTACAAACCTTGAAATATAAATGGGTTTTACACATCTAAAAATAAAATCCTGATAATCTTTTAATCTCAACTTTTAAGTTGAATTATTTATTTATCTATTAACAAACTCATTAAATATCTGCTTGCTAATCGTTTATAAGATTACAATACAGTTTAATACAGATAGAGGTAGATAACCAGAATAGTTTTAGTGATGTTAATACAAAATTAGTAATTTTTAGATATTTTCGTTACAGTTTGTTCGAAAATTCATGGTGTGCGATCATTATACAATTTTATTCTGCACAGCTTTGGAGTTATAACTTAAGGTAATTATCCATTGTTACTTACTAAAAAAAACAACTTATTTTAATTCACAAATAATTTTTTCAATACTTAAAACTTATTAGCATGTTTGATTAAATTGTCACCACAGCAGTAGATTGGTGTGATCACTGGTTGAGTTACAGAGCGGTAATTCTGGGTTCGAATCTCCAACTTAACTGAATTAGCTCAGCCTTCCGGTGTGCATCAATCTGTGTGGATTTAAAAATTGCCTTTATTAGTCTGCCCAATTAACAGAACGTCAAGGCCAAAAAAGAAATTATTAATGTAACAAACTAATAATAACATATTTTTGGTGAAACAAAAATTTATTTGAATCAAAATTAAACAAATTCTTGTTTAACCAAAAATATACAAGCCTTGCCTTGCGGAACGGCTGGAGTTTTGCTTATTGGGCAGCGGGCAAGGCAATTTGAAATTTCTAGACCAAGTTCAAATTAAAAAAATCTTAAATTTAACTCTGAGTAGCAAGCTTAAAGGATAAAGGTTGGTTTATGCAAAACACTGACGTGACGCCAACGATTCTCGATACTGATTGGTCTATAACACGTTTTTGCCTTTCGTGTTGGACCAATGAGTATCATAAATTTTTAGCTTTTTGTCATGTCGACGTTTCTGCATAAAATCAATCTTAATCGTTCAGAAATCGTCAATTGTAATTCAGATTTGTCAATTAAAATTCAGAAAGCGTCAAATGAAAATCAGAAAGCGTTTAATGTAATGTAAGCTTTTTTAACTTAATTGAAGCTTTCTTTGAACGTCTTCAACATGAAAAGTAAAAGAAAGTAAAATTGTAAAATTAATTATTTATTTGTTTTTCGTTTATATTAAAGTCTTATTTCCGATAAGGCTCACTGTTATAGTATATATTAAATTTTAGTTAAGGTATAATTCATCCTAGATCATTAAGCAATCCGAATTAATTACTAATTATTATTTCCAAATTATAATTGACACTTTCAAAATACCAATTGATAAATCTGAAATACAATTGACGATTTCTGAATATCATATAACAAATCTGGATTACAATTGACGTTTTCTGAATTATTTGTGGAAAAGGTGTAGACATTTCACACTTGTATTGTAATTGTTTTAATATTGCTTCTGCAATGGACGCAAAAATGCTACCAAAAAATTGAAAACCGCCCTCAGTTTGGCAGCCGACGAAGTTTCAAATGCCAAACCTGTATTTTTAAATCCAGAGGTGCTGATAATAATCAGGTAAAACTAGGGGGGCACCGTTTCAAAATTTATTGAATGCAGCTACTGTTCGCAATGAAATTTTTGAAAACAAAACGGAAAGAGCTAAAAAAAGATAGTTATTTTTTGTACCCCCCCCCCCCTCAAATATTGGATATAGTTGGGTCCGATAGAATCGTTGTTGTTTAAAAAGGATTATAGAGAATTAAAGATCATTAAGACTTAAAAATTAAACTGGTGATTTTTGTTGGATTATTTGAACTAATCCAGGGGTGTCCAACCCAAATGATCCAGGCCACTTTGGAAATGCATCATAACTCCGCAGGCCACATATAAAATTATATATCCGCATATTAGATTTAGATATACTATAGACATTTTTTTTTTGGTGAAAAAGCTTGTGGGCCGGAAAAATGTTCAATCCGAGTCGCAGGTTGGTCATCCCTGATCTAATCCATCAATAGAAATTTACTTTAACTTAAAAATAAGAAATTTAATATTTAAATTTATTGATTTCCACGTTTAGGAGACGGCCATTGGTTTAATATTTATCACGATCAACTGTTAACGCTATAGTACCCGAAAAATGAGGTAGACAGCATTCATAGCTACTGAGAATCCTACGGATCAATCAAGTTTTGATACTTGCTTCAGTCAAATTAACTATAATTTCCCAAGTAACATTTTAAACCTGGCAAAAACCGCATGTGCATGACAAGTAACTGCCAGGCCCCGGCCAGCAATATTTGGGTAAGGCCAGGTAATTTACAGGGAAAATGTTACTTGGGTTTCTAATTCATGCAATTCAATTTTATCTTCTAAATCTGCTTAGCAAATTAATTAAGCGAAAATATCCAATTTTGTTCAAATATGGAATAGTTTAAAATTCAAAATCGCAATATGGCCACCTAGGGAGCCAGAAACTTGGTTTCCCCGCCTAATTGTTGCCACCTCAACTAGTTAACAAGAAAACCAGAAGATTCAAAAATCCAAAATATTTACTCTTAATTTGCTTATAATTTTATTTTCTAAAGAAAATTTTTTTTTATTTAAAAATTGGCTGGTTAGATTTGTGGGCTATGTATCTAGCAAGGCTAGAACCCTACTTGGTCAAAGAACCAAGAACATTAATGGAAGAGGAAGAAGATTAATGATGTTGGTGTGAAAATTGCAATCTTAAATTTTGAGAAAAGTTTTAGTTTTTCCTTCAAGTTTTTAGTATTGCGTATTTTCTATTTTTTCTGTAAAGACGTAAAATTTTAATAATAATTCTTGTATTTTCTTATGTATTTAGTTTAAGCCGATTATATCCGAAGATGATTTTTAATATTGATTTTTATTTAGGAAAATATTTAATATTGTGGATAAGAGGTTGGATTAAGTATTATTTTTAATTGGATATTTAAATTGGTCTAAGAGTTAATAAAATGAATTATCGTTAATTGGATAGATTAATGAATTAAATGTTTTATTTTTGGAATATATTTTCTTAAGGTAATTTAAATCAATACGCCTGATGAATTTGACTGTTATTGAGATATTCATAACAATGCAACCAAACCTAAGAGAGCTTAAATGTAGAGACGGTTTGTATAGATGCTTGTTATTTTCGGATTAAGAAAATTATGAGTCATCCAAGCTTATGCAGTAATATAGATCTTATATATCTAAGTCGGGTACTTCAGAGAGAGTATTATAACTAAGGGAAGGGTGCAATCGCATCTATAGAGATAGGGTTACTAAGGTGCTTCTCGTTGTCACTGCGACCACGAATAAGCGCTCTTCCAATGTCTGATAATAATCTATTACGCTCACAAATTCTGTAGCTTTTTGACCCCACTTAACCTAGATTAAACTCGCTAGCATCAGAACTGACCAGTCAGCTGGCGAGATTTATAATTTGTCTGTCACGTAAATTATAGCGAGAATATTTAATTGCAGAATCAAGCCATGGCCTTGACAAAGGGATGTAGAACACCGCCGTCAGCTACTACACCCGTAGCTACAGGAGCTACAAATCGCGATTCCGTCGAAAGGGCCACTACTCCTGCGTTGCCTCGTTCATCGGCATCGCACGAATCAATCGTCTCACCTCCTGCTAAAGACGATTTTACCCACGCCAAGTCTTCTACCGGTAAGTAATTTTTAATATATTATATATTTTCCATTGATACTTAGTCAAATCTGAGTCCGGGAAGACTCCTCCGTGAACGGTTTATTCGTTAGTATGGTGAGCTCAAGTTATTCTCCGTGCCCCGCTGCCGGTCGGATTGCAGCGGATTGCGCGGCGTTAAGCAGATTATCTTCTCATGATTGATGAAACGGCTGCATCGCAGTATACGCCGACCCAAAAACATTCAACAGCTATAGCAGGTATGCACTTGAAGGTCCATATGGCATCGAGATATTTAGTAGCGATAGTACAGTGATGGCGGGTTGGTTAAAGCTGGATTAAGCCAAAGGTAGGGAATTAGGGGAAGTGGGATTAGATCGAGGGACTCTGGCCTGTTCGGAGACGGGAAACAGAGGATTAAGCAGACGCGGGATTAACATTCACGAGGGATCAAATATGAAAAGAAAAAAATTGAATATAGTACGGAACTTTTTATTCCAATACTCGCGCTTATATGAGCATAGCTTTTAAGCTCAACACAAAACAATTATAATACTTTATACTAAAATCCTAACAAATTCACACAATTTGACAGTTACGCTTCATCTGCATGAATAAACTACTACGTATACGCATACGCCAACAAATATCTTACCTGTTGCTTTTGATTTAAATTTCCAAAATTTACTACGTACAAACACAATTACCTTCCCTTATGTAAATTGAGACGCGTTAAACTGGCGTTAGCTACTAACTATACTAACTTACCACTTAAAAATTATTCAGTTAATGAATCATAGTAGATTAATCGTAAGACATTTTTTCTGAAAAACCGATGCCAACTTAAATCAGCGTTTAAGCAGATAGATTGTATCGTGATTGTTCTTAGTACTAAAATTAATTGTAAAAGTTAAATTAGCTGAAAATGATCTGAAACGCAAGTTAAATTAAGACAAGAGTTAAACTAATGGAAAAACACACGCTTATCGCTAGAAATTCAAGTTAATACAATTTTCAGAAACAAATCTTCATTGATCGCTCGGTAAGTTTGCGGTTTTACTCAAACTGCTTTTTAAATCGATGAATCTAATTAATTTTTTTAAATAAACCCGGTTTACAATACAGGGTGAACTATAACTATCTACCTTTTAATGCGCAGATGTCGCGAGTGAATAAAAAGGGGGAAGTGATAAAACTGTTTCTACGTATGCAATTTAGTTATCATGCAGAACTGGTCACGAATTCAAGTTTTTCTATAAAAGTTTTGTGCGTAAAGTGTAATTTGATATAAACTTCATGACTTAAATTAAACTAGACCACGTCGCTATGGATAGTAAGTTCTAGCTATTAATTCGAACCGCATGCTCTCCCACTTTTAAGGTAGATACATAATATGTTACATTATTTCAGCTCACCCTGTATTTTTAAACACAATACAACACGAAAATATCTAAAAGAATAGCATTATTTTGACAGCCACTGCTACTTACGATCGATCCTTCTTTATTTATCTTTTGATTAAAATTTATCACAATAGTTCAATTAGTTCAATAACTATACTAGTTTTACTTTTTCACTTGAAAAACTAAAAATATTCTTTTATAGAATTAATGTTATATCTACTTTCAAATTTAAATATTTATTAATATGGATTTTACCCTCTCTTCCTCTCCAAAACGATCATTTTCTTTCGGTCAATTTTTAAATATTCCTATTTAACGATTTTTTGGATAAGTCGTAGACTTCCTACACGTCAATGTTGCCCAAAACCTGCTTCTATTGCCAGATTAGTTGCCGAAGCAATAAAATGTATTTTTCTTTAATTTTAAGACTTTCCATCACGTGTTTCTTTTCGTTTTTCATTCTAGAAAATTTTTTTTTAAATGAAAATTTTATATTACGAAATAACTCTCACTTTTACCTGTTCGCGGAGATAATTAAGTACCTAGATTTCGCAAAAACGATCTAGTTTTGAATATGGAAGTGATTTTCCGTTTTTATTTAAGAATTGAAAGTTAATAAAGCAAGGTTAAGAAAAGGAAATCATTGATTGTATGTGTGTATGTATACGTGGGTGACATAGGAAGTACGGATTTGTTCTTGCAGCATCTAATCGTTAACGATAATGTACATTGTTTTACTGTTATTTCGAAATAAGTTATATTTGAAATTTTTTAATTGTCAAAATGTGATTCTAACCTAAGTTCCAAAGTTTTGAAGTAAAAAAATAAGGTTAAGTTTTTGATTGTTGCCTTCTTAGCAATATTTTTAATGGGTTAAGTTTATAAATTTAGGAATTTTCGGGTACTAACCCCAATCTGGTTTTCAAGGGGGATTAAATATTAGCATCTAGTTAAAATTTAAGGGAAAGTTATAGAATAGGTCTTAGCCTGTCGTTAACATAAATAATATTAGAAAGTTGACCTTTACGTTAAATCGATAATCTTCAAACAATAAATTATCCGACGTTGTTTACCGAATTTAGTTAATTTTGTTGGATGCAGTAATGCGGAACACCCCGTAAAACCAAATTGAATATTTAAAGCATTTTTTCGAATGTTATCGTGACTAATATTCTGTAGAGATGTTTAAATTAAGTATTAGTTGGACATATCAGATTCGATTAACTAAACAAGTCAGTCAAGTGTACAATCGAAAAATGGCGTAGCCCTGGAGAAGCGTGATAACACGCATCAATAGTTAAACTTAATCCGCTATGGATTTAATCCTTATATTATTTGGATTAGCACAAGCAAGTCCAACAGGTTTATTATATCTGTATATTTATTGCCGTTATGGATAAAATTTTATTAACATAATTGAAAATTATGAATTCTGCTTTTTTGCGTCATTCCGAAAACTAAAATCTATGTTATCTACAATCTAATGGTTCGTTAATCACACGCAGAAAGCGTAAGCAACGGAAGGAAATGGATGAGCGATGCGAACAAGATACGCGCACCGAACGGATTAGTTGATACATTTGCAGTACCCGCGAATGAACTTCAGATCGAAGGGGGTTCCAGGGTCGGAAGCAGATAAACGTTTGACAGCAGAGAGCACACAGATTACCGACTGTGTGATAGTGCACATCCGCCTTCTAACCGATATTCATTAAGTTTTGTTTCAAACGACGCTTGTTGCATTTCCAGCGATTGGATTAAACTTTAAAGAAAGGTATCTACTTCACTATATAAAAATTCCAAATTTAATTAAGCCATCCTAACGTAATCCTGCTACCTCGTCGAATGGAATACTTCCAAATTATTAAATGACCCAATTTCCGTAATGGACGTGCAAATTTTTGTCCAGTTACCCGCAAATGCTTCTTTATTATTTAAAATTGTCACAAAATGTGTTATACGCGAAGAATTTGAAATGGGAAGCAGGAAGGAAGCTTTTGGAAAAATTCAACTATATTTTAAATTTCGAGATCAAGGGTGCGATATCGCTCACTCAACATACCATATTCTTGATCGAATAGAAGCTTATCCGCAAAATTGGAATAAATAAATAATTCTTATTCCGACTCGATAATTGGGACGTGGCACGGCCATTGTAGATTAAATAATAGAAATTTACAAAATGCTTTGAAGCTATTCCGGAAAAAGAATTTGCGTGAATTTAAAAGAATTCTTTTTGGTTTCTCTTTGTTAAGTATTCGGATGCTTATTCAATCTTAGGAGAGAGTGTTGTCAATTATGATAAACATGATCAGCGATCAAGGGAGCATAAACAGAGTTCGAAGGTTAAAGACATGTTAAAGCTAAACACTTTTCACCCTTAGTTATAAACTCAGTCTAATAGGAAAATAGTGACCTTCCCTCTTAATAAATCTCTATAAAGACGACAATTTTATTTAATCTCTTCTGCACTTTTAAAAATAGCAATGAATTAGGAGCTTTTACATTTCGGAAGATATCTCGGGAAATGCGTTCATGGTGAAAGAGCTTAATATGTAGTTTTTCAAACCGCTTCACCTGCAAATTAATTAAATCGCTCATTTAAAAGAATTCTGATAAAAGTTTCTGACTTATTAGTCGTCATCAGTACCGTATAGGTACAAGATATTGCAAAATTAAGAGCTTTTTATCTTGTATACGGTACCGAGACAGACTGTTTATCCTTAATTGTGCAAAAGTTTGATGATATTATAATGAATGTAAATTCTTAATCATTGGGCAACCCAGATCCAAATAACACGCGAAAATTAAATTTATTCTAAAACCGATACTACATATTATGCTTATCATTTCTAACTATTTGCTATTCTCGAAGAAGTATATTCCATTTGACATATCAGTCAAAAAGGTTTTCCTTGTTGCTTGCCACATTAAATGAAGTTTAAAACGTGTTATAATTTCAAACTAATGTTTTCATAAATGTATCCACTCCGAACCCAAGTTTATTTAGCAAACAGTTTTCAATGAGAAAACGGTATTTTATTCAAATGTTGGGACATAGCTTTTTCTTTTTCATAATCATCTTGTAATCGTTGAAGTAAGTAGTTTTTAATTAATAAATATTTTTAGCGGAAAACTTCCAGCAAGAACATTTTGAAATTTAAACGCCAGATAAAAAAATATTTCGGACAAAAATTTTTTATTAGTGAGTCCATTCCATGTCAAACCAACAAGTCACTCAAATTACACTCTGAAAAAAGATTTGTCGTCGCAAGAAAATCTTAGTAACTATAGCCTCAACAGAGTTTTTTGCTGCTACAACAAATTTTATGCTGCCACAACAAAGTTTTTTGTGTTCAGAACAAACTTTTTATTCCAAACAGCATACAATTTGTTCTAACAGCAAAAAAACTCTGTTGAGGCTATAGACAAATCTTTTTTCAGAGTATAACTATCACAGATTTCTTTGAAACTATGGTTAATTATACTCCTTTACATCTTGAATTAAAATATGGCCTTCACATGACCATAGCTCCGAAAAAATATTGATTTTTCAGTAAAAATGGTTTAGTGCTTTGGGGTTGTCCTTTGATCACGTGAGGTTCTAACAGGGGGGTTCGAATAACATCACGATTGATCACGATGGGGGGGGGAGGGGATGCTGTGACAATCACGTGTATATTTTCTTGCTAGCACGTGAAATCCCGAGCGAGGATATTTATGCCTAAAAAGCAACATAACAACAATATTTAGCTCTCAGCTGGCTTCCGCCACTGGACCTTGTGACGCCACTCGTCGTCCCGCTGCCCGCGGCCTTCTGTCTCGCCGTCTCTACTTGAAAACATTAAAAAAAAAATACACGTGATGTTGGGAAGGGGGGGTAGGGGTAGCCTAAAACCTCACGACGTATCACCACAGGGGAGGGGGGTAAAAAAATGGCATAAAAAACCTCACGTGATTAAAGGACGGCCCCTTTTATGAAGAGCGTGAAATCATCTACAAAAAAAATTCATACTTTTTATGGTCTAAAATTAACGGCGTTCGAGTTATGAATTCAAGTTATTAAAAAAATTTTGAAAAATTCAAGCTTTCTTTTTTTTGGTTTTTTCAAAACCTTGCCATTTTAAACACTTACTCAAATTTATAGTTAATAAAATAATTTTTCAATAATTATAAAAAATTTGTAATTTTAATTTTTTGTTTTGTAGCTGCCTTGTTTATTATTTTCTGATTTTCTGTGAAATAGATTAATTTTACAAGACAAAAGTTGGGCGTCAAATTTTTGTAAAATGTTTTGTTTAAAAGATACAAGGTTTTGAAAAAAAACCAAAATAAGAAATAGCTTAAGTTTTTCAACATTTTTTAACTTAATTTAATTCATAACTCAAAAGCCATTGATTTTAGACAATAAATAATATGAATCTTTTTTGTAGATTATTTCACGCTCTTTAAAAAAGTACTAAACTATTTTTACTAAAATGTCCATATTTTACGAGCTATGGCTATGTAAAGGTAAAAATTTAAAAAAATGCTTTAAATAGGCCTAACTCTCGAGGGTTTGAATTTATAAAAAAAAATGTATTAAGTATTTCATTTAATAAACCGATGAGGAGGAAACCGCTGGGGAAATTTGTTGTACAAGTGAAGGGAAATCTTAGAAATTACAGATAATCTTGCTTTTTACCTTTTTTGAAAGGAAATCATGAAACAATGCAAAAAAAAATACAAGATAATTTTTGGAAATCTGGAGAAATTTTAGGAATTCCGGGTAATTCTACAGAAATTCAAGAAAATGCCATAAAAAGAAATCTGGTGTATTGGGTCTGTGCTTTCCTTCTCGTAATAAGCTATAAGAAAGTATGTTTCTTTATCTACTTTTACCTTAATAAATACCATTCGAGTATTATTTGTACGCAGGGTTTCCATTCGTCCGAAAAACCTGGAAAATCTGACAAAGTAAGAGAATTTAAGATTTTCCTAATTTTGTCAGGGAATTCCTCATTTTTAGTGCCAAGTCAGGGAAATTAAATTATCAGTCAGGAAAAGTTAATTAAATTTTCTTTTAATTTTAAATACATTTGTTTTAAAATTTAATTTGTTTATTTAAAAAATATTATTAATTTAAATTGAATTTTATTAAAATTAAAATATTTTTACATTTTTATTTTCCGATTTATCGAAATTTCAAGGAAATGTTTTATTCTATGCTAGGAAAAACTTGGAAAAGGTATAGGGAATTTGATTTGGAAAATTTAGTGGGAACCCTGATGTTAAGATTTTAATAGGTTTATCATAACTGCTGCTCCCATCATGGTCCCACTCTGAAATTTTTATGATGTATTCACCAAGTCACCATTATAAATATATATCTTATTTTTATAATTTTCAAAAAACGCCAACTCAAAAATTTTTTCGAAAACGTTTTTTGAAGTTTTCAAAAAACAATTATATTAGAAAGTGGTCAAGATTAGTATCAAATTAAAGCCCTTTAAATCCTCTTTAAAATGAGCTATCACACAACTCTGTAGGACTTATAGAACTGAAATTATAACATTTTATAATTTATATGATTGTACGTAGACTAAAAAGTGTCGTTTTTGCGATTTTTATAATTAAATAACTCAAAAACTATAAGAGTTAGAATTTTTTAAAAACCATATTTGAATTTAAGATGTGAAACAGTATAATTAACCAAAGTTTCAAAGAAATCAGTGATGGTCAATTTGAAAACTATATTTATTTTTGGGTGATTTCATATGGAATGACCCTGGTGACGGAAAAATCACATTTTTGAAGTAATTTTAAGGCTATCCTCGGTTTTTTAAAGGGGAATATACCGGATGCTGAATAAGTTAGCCGAACAAAGGAAATTATCATGTAAAAACTTATTTATGCAAATTCTTGCTTCCCTAATTATTTTAGAGAAAAAATGAAAGATACAAAAATACTGCAGAAATATAAGTTATAAATGATAAGAGCATTAGATTTCATTTAGCTTTTACTTAAAACTCCAAAAAATGCTTTTGAAATTGTTAAAAGTTTCATTTATCAGGCTGGCCATGTAAGTTTCCATGGTAATTATTTTTGAAAATAGAAATGAAATTGAATTTATTACATGGCCAGTGCGATAAATGAAAATTTGAATAATTTCGAAAGCATTTTTTGACTTTTTAACTAAAAGCTAAATAAAATCTAATGGGTCTTATCATTCGTAGTTTATATTTTTGCATTATTTTTGTGTCCATCATTTTTTTTTTAAATAATTAGGGAAGCAGGAATTTGCATAAATAAGTTTTTACATGTTAATTTCCTATGTTCGGCTAACTCATTCAGCGCCCGGTATAGTGCATTGGAAAAGATGAAGATTAAAATTTCCCAAAAATTTTGAATCCCGCGAAGGATTTCCATTCTGTAGTTCTCGGAGCATTTTCGTTTTGAACTCCATACAATAAAATTAATTCGTTTCTTTCTTGTGCAGTATAAACCATTCTGAGATGTTATCTGATTTCAGACTTTTATCAGATCTAAAGTTAATGGGGCAAATGAAAACTCACTTAAATAACAATTAACAAGACTGACAATAGTTCATTATGGTGTAGCATGAGTGTAAATTTTGAAAATTTTGATTAGCCAGCTCGGAGCTGGATGGTGGAAGGCTATGCAAAGGATTTTTGAAATGAACGCCGGGTATATATTAAAATATACATAAATGAGAAGAAAATGTAGATTGAAACTTGTTACTTTGGAATTAAAGGAGGGTTAATCTTTAATAAGTGTTGTAACAAAAGTTATAAGGTAATCTGACAAAAAGTCTCTATATAAGATTTAGCCGTGTGCGCTAAATAGTTGTTGACATAATCTGGGCTGTGGTGGCGATTGTGAGTAAGTTAAAGTAGTTCTCAAGTCGAAAATCAGAATCGTGAGCAACAACGTTGAAGATATGTTTATCGACATCGCACTTTAATATTAGAGTTTAGTTTGAGAAATGTTGATGGTATTAAATTATTTGTTTAGAAATTTCTCTTTAATAATTTTGTAGAGGTTATAGTGTACGATCAAGTAGTCATTCTAATAGTAGTTATTAGGGCTAGTAGTATTATTTATAAGGTTGCATTATTGATCAGTCGAGCGCGAACAAAGGACCGGAAGGCAATATGAACCCGAGTTAAGACGTTGGTCAGCTCGCCTGGATTAGGGTTCGTAGGATTAGCGACTGCTGGACTATACACAGCGTGGTAAGCCGGTAGGATTAGGTTTGGGTTGGATCCGGCGGGCTGCTTACGAAGTGTCCCCGAAATTTAGAACGGAGTTTGGGTTTACCGCATCTGCATCGTAAGACCGGTCAAGACGCTGGTCTAATAACAAAAATAAATCTCGGACTTAGAAAGTAATACCGGAGCTTAACTCTCATGACGTAGCACACATAGTTCTTTGTATGGCAGCCGTCTAAGTAAGCTCAAGTCGAGTCAACTAATCCTTAAGACGCAGAGCTAGGTCTGGGTTGCTCCAGTTAAAGCTCCGTAATATGCAGAAACGTTCTTTACCTAACAGGATTAACATAGACAAGCGTGCTCGTGTGGGTTCATTGTGCCTACTACAAACAGCGGTGTAAGAATTTTTATCATCGAAAATATTTTAAGCGTAGATAATCGATTAATATTTTTGCGATAGTTTGCACTGTTTGTCGTTTTTCAAAGTTGCAAAAGGAAATGAAGAAATCATCGGTAGCGCGCAACATTAAATGTCATCTGTGCGGTGCTATCAATTGATCTGTCTGTCTTTCTTATCTCTGGATACTTTTCCGCTTTACACGTTTCCATTAAATTCGTACTGACTGAAAAGATTTTGTATTACAAGTGTCGTGAATCTGTCGCGTTGCCCTCGGCTTCGAAACCGCTTACGTTCCCAAGTATTTATCTACTCATCTTTGCAAAAATCTTTCCAACATCGTTAGCGAGAGCGCGACAGTTAGTGGATCATTCGCTTAGTTTCATTAAAATTTTAAAATAATCGTCATTGCGAGTGTTACGTACGTATTTACCTGCTGCTTTGTTAAATAAATTTTAATTCCAACATATAATGAACTATATAAATAAATCCTAAAATAAATAGCTTATAAATAAGCGTTATGCGGATTAAAAACACGTCTCGAAAGATTTACGAGTTGAAAGTTTTTGCTAAGTTACTTTCTTAAATTATAATTTTTGTATAAATTTTGCAGGTAAAACACTACCCGTACATTGTATAATCGAAGTAATCACCACCTATGAAGATAGTCGCTTATTGCATCAATCGCCATGGAAAAGAAGATCCTTCGTCGACTCGGATTCATATGTTATTATCCCCACCTCCACACCTTTCCATCAAGTTGTTAACACAGTTTTGATTCATTTGGGCTATTCGCACGATAACGTACTTACAGCTAAGGGATCAGTGGTGATTAAGAATTGGAAAGCTTTAAGCGTTGATCAAATCTCGGACGATCCTCACGTTACGGTCGAAGATATTTTAGGGGAATTAACCACCGTCGCCACGCTTCGCATTCAGGTGTCGCGGAGTCGTTCCACCGTCTTAATGGACATGAAAGAAAAATTACTTTGTTTTTTCATAAAGCAATCGCGAGGTCTTCTTAATTCATCCGGCTGTCCTATAGACGAGGTACGTCATTATTATCATTATTATTATTATTATTATTTTACTCCAAAAACATTTTAGTTTAAATCTTATTTGCTTGTAAATTATGAATATTAGGTGTACGTCTTACTTAAGAAATGGATAGGAATGAATGAATTAAGGGTGCAGAGAATAGCAGTAACCTCGCTTTTAATAAGATTATGTAGCATTATTTTATGGTATTAATGAGATCAAAAGCCTTCTACATCCAGCAATGCTGAGCGGATCCGAGGCCTTGTGCTTTCATTGTGTCGCTTCTATTCTCAAATTGTTGATATACTCAACTCCTATTTCTTTTTAAGTGCTAAGCCGAATTTTATCTTACGTTTAACCTTATATGTTAGTCTATTCAAATTACAACTTTTTTTAATTTTATTTATTTTTTATTTAACGCACGCCTGACGTTATACATTGTTACAGCATCTTTTATCACAGATTTGCCGTTTTGGATATGGAAATGAGATACCCGCAGCCGAAATATCCGAAGACAGCTTTAGAAAATTCGATCAGTGGTGGTCATCGCAACTGCCGACGCTCTCTCCAAATAACAGAGGTTCGTTAACTCCTTACGGTTGTCAATATCCCCTCGTTCCCTTGCACAATTCAAAATCCTTAGAACGCACCGATCCCCCACATCCCGCAATACAAAACGTTCATAATCAATTTCCCACGCAAAAAACCCGTATGCGTACAAGTTTTGATCCAGAATTGGAGCTGCCCAAACTGCAACAATGGTTTTCCGACAACCAACATCCCAATCGTCAGCAAATTCAACAGTACGTAAAGGAACTCAACAGTTTAGAATCGCGAAGGGGCAGAAAACCCCTCGACATGAACAACGTCGTCTATTGGTTTAAGAACGCAAGAGCGGCGCAGAAAAGAGCAGAAGTTAGAAATATAAATCCAGCAGTTTCATCCCACATGCCAATAAACGGTTACAGCGACCACAACTCTTCGGTTTTATCGATGGCAGACTGTTATTTAAACGCAGAGCGTTCCGCGGATCACGCTAAAAACAATTCGCCAACTTCGTATAAACGTTCCTACCAAGACAGACGTTTATCGGACGACCTTTCCAACGACTCTTCCGAAGAAGAAGATGAAATCGACAACCAATCTCGTAGCCCAACCGCGCCTCTTTCGCTCACCACTTCCGACAAAAACGATTATCCACGTTCTTCGACTCCTTCATCCGAAATTCAGGTAAAATTAAAACGCTCCGAAGTTTAACCTTTCTTAATTGCTGTTTACATTTCAGATAGTAAATCCCAAAATAGAACCCAAAGAAGAACCCATCAATTATCACTCGCCAGAACACAATTCAACTAAAATTAACGCTTCGGACACCGAAGAGAATGGAGAAATGAATGAAGAAAACAAACCGCGTGTTCGTAGCCCTCCAACTACGCCCCAATCCGATCGTTCTGTTCCCCATAAT
This sequence comes from Cantharis nigra, assembly GCA_958510845.1. NCBI lineage: Eukaryota > Metazoa > Arthropoda > Insecta > Coleoptera > Cantharidae > Cantharis > Cantharis nigra. The sequence continues at coordinate 1,654,696 of OY294034.1, read as the reverse complement.
TATTGTGAATCTCCCGATTTCGATAGGCACATTCAAAGTCGTGGTCCGAACGATGGATTGGAAAGACTAACGGCAGGTTTTCCTTTAGTTCCCTTTAATCATAGTATAATGTATATGAATCAATATATTCCTGGTCTTCCTCATTCGACTGGGGCTCCTTCCCTGTCGGCCGATGAACGTAGAAAACGAAATCGCACGTTTATAGATCCAGTTACCGAAGTACCTAAATTAGAATATTGGTTTTCGGTGAACACTCATCCGACTCATAACTCAATTGTACAATACACGGACGCACTTAACTGTATGAGTTATCGTCAAAAATTTCCTCGTCTCGAGCCAAAAAATGTACAATTTTGGTTTAAAAACCGACGGGCCAAATGTAAAAGACTGAAAATGTCGATGTTCGATAGTCAATCGTCTGTACATTATCATGAAGATAGGGAGTGAGCTCATAGTGTAACATATAATTATTTTAGTACTTATATGTATACCTAGTGTGAAAAATTACCAAAGATATATAACAACATTTAAAATGTATTGTTAAATGTATGCTTGTAATTAAATAGCAAAATTTTTATTTAAATTCGACATTTTATTACTTAATCAATTTTAAGAAAATGTTTATAAAATAATGTGAATGTAGTTCATGAAAATTTTGTTTCAAGTTTAAATCAAAAAATGTTATGTAACTATGTTTAATGTTTATATTATATTTAATTATTATTTAATATAATTCCTAGAATGTTACAAAACTGTTGTTTGTTTTTGTGAGATCGAAGAAGGGCAGGGAGGGAGGGAAGATGGGCTTGTCGAGAAAAATATTTGTTTTGGGAAGCCTTTATCAAAAGTAGATAGATGTTGGTGTAGAATTTTGATTGGCTGTTCTACTTAGCGACATCGGGCATCATCACCCAGCCAGCAGCAACTTTTAGGCTGGTGTGCTATCCTGATGCTATCGTCGAAACGTTCGCTTTAAATATCCGTGTAGTATGTATGTGCTAGGAAGACGTCTTTCAGATGTCCGCTTCTCAATTCATTACATCTGATACGTGACAATACTAGGGTGTGTGACAATGAGCTCGTCAACGAACAAGTTTACAAGTCGGCAGGAAACCAGAAGCAACCAATGATTATCTTTTACCGGTTTTCCGATAACGCTTCCATCGTAGAGTAAGTAAGTATATAATTTGGATAGCACTATGTAGTAGGAGGTATATGAGTAGGTATTATCTTGCACCCCGTCTAAAGTCTTTGAGATCAGATTTCCTTTATCAGGTATCCGATTGTTTTTAAGTTGGAGCATTTTTAATTGGGAAAATCGGATTTTGTTCATTATCCTTATTTCGAATATAAGACAATCTCGTAGAGTCGACATGAAAGTAAGACAATGTTATATTATATAAATAATTTTAACGCGTAACCGACTTCTTCTATGCTTCCAAACAAATTAATAATATAATTGCAGAGAAAGGGTGAACGAAGATTTCTGAGCTTAAAGGTTGTGTTTGTTTCTTTGACTTTGTAATATCCATTCGTTTTCGCGAACGGAGGTTCGTTTGGTTATTTTATTAAGCTACCATGGCGACGGCGACGTTAAAAAGAGAGCTATTAAAGTGAAAATACGTACTCGACAAAACGATTACATGCTCGAAGGATAATCTAAAGAAATCAGTTTTAGTTACATTTAAGGTTGACGTTGCGTTTAGGTCTCCCCAATTATGAATGAGAGTGCCGAATGTAAGTATTCTCGTGGGGTGTTAGCATTATCAGAGCTGCGATTAATTAAAGATAAAAATACACCGTCACGTTCATTTTGAGTCGGCTTATTCAATTTTCATTTTTGTCGAGCGCGTGGTGCCGATATGTGAGGTTACGATGAAGGCAAGCGTTCGGGGGAAATCCTTCTCGCATCTCTTGATCACGTTCTTAAAGGGCCCGCGTTGTGATCCGATTAACTTTCCGGCGCCACCGTCGCAATCTCGGTAATGATAAAAATGACAATAAAAATTAGGGATAATGGAAGGGACAGATAGATATTCGAAAGCGACGATGTCACCGCAAAAGCTAGGGATAAACGAGAATAAAATTAAGACTAGGGTGATCGATTATAGAAACAAGTCTCGATTTGAATTTAAAATCATTTAAGTATTGACTTTGGATAAAGCTTCGCGCTTTTAGATGGCTTATCTCGTGGTAAGTGAAAAGCACGGTTCTCGTCAAATCCACTTTACGTAAACTCAAAACAAGTGAGGGTTACTAGGAAATTTGTCGAAATTTAACATCTAGGTACGAATTACCACTCGTAAGTACATTAAGTGTACTTACACTTACTACCTTAAATGCAAAATTAAATTATTTTACTACAATAAGTAGATTGCCAGGACAAAATGCGACGAGAGGTAAGTATCTATATCGCGTGTCTAGGTAACTTTTGCTCTACGCGAACACAGGCGACACGGAATAATATTATATGCACCGGGTCGTCTAAACTTTAGCTCACAATATTATACAATGATGAAAAGCATCTATGTATTGAGCATGTTTAAATCTGCGTGAATACCTTGGAGGTGCAAATTAATCCGGAGCGCGGAACAAAAATATCACAGTTTAAACTTGAATGATTTCCCCTAAACGATTAAACGTGTTCTGCCATACAACAGAATGGGCGATTGTAAATACGACATGTAAATTCCACCGTTTGCTTTTGGCTCACAATTATCTCACGTATAAGTTCCACCCATGGACGGTCAAGACTATTTAAACCTTTTTATTTTTTGGCAATACTGCAATACCTTTTTGGCCAGCGGCAGGATTAAAAACTGACCATCGGTGGAACTTACCACCGTCGAATGATTGGTGCAAGTTGAAGGAATTGTGGTTGATTTTCATTTAGGGAGTGAGCGGAGTGCGATGAAAACTAAAGTAGCGTAAGAATAATGCAAACGAACGTATTTATTTGTGCGAAACGATAACCCAGAATTTATTAAAATGAAATAAGAATGTGTCGTTATCAGGGTTGATTTGTCACCACACAGACCGCACAAGCAAGTTTCATTTTTTGAGAATTAATTTCCTGCCAGCATTCTTTAAAAGGGGAGACAGCGTATTGCATTTGAGCTAAACGCACATTGTTTGCGATGCCAACGAATAAGAAAAACTCTAACTGCTACACGAGGACGCCTATCTCGAGTATATCTGCGGAGAGAAATTTAATTAAAATTCAATCAGAGCATTACAAGACTGGTTCTGGCGTTTATCACAGTGTTATCTCTGAGAAGCTCTTCCTAAGAAAACATTTTAAAATAGAAAATTGTCAGCACTTATGACGCTACCAATAGAATAATGTATCTTAAATGGAAAAAGCAAAGTTTGTTTATCTGATAAAACGGTTTCCTTCGGCCATTTGGCCGCCGATGTTTCGTAATTGTCACACAGCAAATATTTTCCGCCTTAATTTCCTTAGCATTGATAACGTTTCTTGACTATATAGATATTCCTTGTCGAAACTGAGGTGAAGGGCATTTACTCCAACCTTGGAGCTTTTACTAGATGGATTAAATTTAATATTCCTTTCCTACCTAAATACGCTACAATATCGATTAAATTATGTGGATTATAATCATTTTTAAGAAGATAATCTTTTTGAAGATTAAAATTTCAAATTCAATCTACTACTTATTAAATACCAACCAAAACATTTAAATTAAAATAAAATAACAATTTATAATTATATTCCAACCTTACTTACAATAAATACTAACTTAATCACGACATACCACTCGACAACCCTTATTCAACTTTTTCTTTCGTCCTCGCGTGCATTTTATCCTGCTCGCTTCAGTTCTAAAACAAATTAAATTCCAGTCTCTCAAACATCTTAATCTTTAATCCTAACATTTTTTTATGTCAATTTATTTATTTTTAAACTTCACCTAAAATAAATTTGTAATTGGGTAAAAGCTACAGTTAAGAATAATGAAAACATACATAAAATAATAATATACTCGAAAAACTATAGTTATTGGACAATTTCCATAGTAATCGGTCATGGAAAAGACAGTTATGGGACGCTTTATTTTTTATTATAACTAAATCGTTTTTTAATTTTTAAACGTAGTATCATTGCAATACTAATTCAAAAAATCTACTCTGCAAAAACTGCAATAGCTTTTGAGTATTATTTTTCATCAATGATCATTTTTTATTTAAATTCAAAGGTTTCTACTGGCAATTCTTGCAATAATTCTCAAACAAAGTTATGGTAGATCTTCAAATGCTGAATTTTATGGTAATACTGTTCCATACAATTTTACTCTAAAATATTTTGAATTAGGTAATCCTTCACGTCTGAAACAAGAAACAATGTTATTCAGATATTAATTGGTATATTGTAAGGGATTACGTGTTTGCTTCAACATTAGGGATAATCGAGTTGGTCATGGGTCCTCCAGTCTGTTTGCATAGCATCCACATTGGTTATATTAGTTCCAAGCTAAATAATAGCTTCCCTGTTATAGCTGTTACAAGAAGAAATGATGAATAAACAACAAAACAAGAACGTGGATGAAGAATGCAACAAAATTAAAGAAAGCATACTGAAGGCAGCTGAAAAGACAATTGGACAAATAAAAAAAAGTGAAAAAAAAATAGTTCGATAAAGAATGTGAAGATATGATCGAGTCAAAAAGAGAAGACAAAGAGAAATACAAGGAAATGAGAAGAATTACTGTTAAAATGTGTAAACATAAGAAGACACCCCAGAGAATTTTACAAAAATATAAAAGAGCCGAAAATCAACAACAAAACAGAAGTGAGAGGAATGAAAGACAAAGAAGGAAATGTGAAATATGAAGATGAAGAGATTAACAACATATTGAGAGAGTATTTCAAAGAACTACTGAACGAAAAGACAGCAGAAAACACAATAGATGATAATACAACTCCCAACGAAGAAGAACCAGTGAAAGAATCAACGTATGAAGAATTCTATAAAACGTTAAACTCCATGAAAAATAGAAAAGCACCAGAATTGGATAGTATAAACGCCGAACTAATGAAAGCCGGAGAAGAAGCAATGATAAGAAGAATGTATGAACTAATGATGATAGTATGGAGAGAGGAAATAATGCAATAAATTCTATAAATCCTTATTGAAAATGATTTTTATGATATTGAAAAGGTTTAAAAGAGAAGCAAAAAAAACAGAACTTCAAATAAGCGATTCAAAAACCAAATTCATGATGTGTTGCAGAGGAAGAAATAAAACGTTGAAGCAAATACGAATACAAGATTGTACTTCTGAAGAAGTAAAAACCTTCGGATACCTTGGGACGGAAATCAACAACATTAACGAGAGAGAAGACGTAATCAAAAATAGGAAATGGCTGGGAACAAAGCGTTTTACTGCAACAAGAAGCTAATCATGAAACAGCTACAAAAAAAATACGAAAATAAAAATATACAAAACCCGTAGTAACGTATGGAACAGAAATAATGTGCCTAACGAAGAACGAAGAGGAAAAACTGAAGATCTTTGAGAGAAAAATAATGAGAAAGATTCTAGGGTTAATTAAAGTTGGAGAAGAACAATACATGAAGAAAACCAACGAAGAAATAGAGCAAAAGAAACAATTAAATGTGCGATGAAGTAGAGACCAGACATGGGGAAACCGAGAGGAAGGCCGAGAATGAAATGAGAAGATGAGATAAGAAATGTCCTAAGCATATTGAAGATCAGGAATTGCAACCTAACTGCTCTGGATAGACAAAAATGGAGAAGGGTCGTGGAAGAGGCCAAAGCGAAAAGAGGATTGTAAAAATATTGATTAACCGGCAGAAGAAAACAGGGACTAATCCACCCTAAAAAGCGGATTGAAAAACGTCCAAGATGTGACGATATTCCGTCAAGAAATGGAGTGCCGTTTTAGATTAGATATAGTTTTTGCTCCCATAGCTCCTTCTAAAATCAAAATCAAATTTTCTACGTCGTTTTTCATGCTTGAGCTCCTTCTTTTTCAGTTTTGCTGTTAAGGAATCATGGTGATTAAATTTTCTGTTGGATTTGAAATGCTGGTGAGCTCTACAATAGCTGATGAACTACATAAATATAACTCGATAGTATTACAGTTTAAAAAATTCTCTAACATTGCCATGACAAGCGAAGATAGCATCGAATCTTTTTGTTCTGTAACATCTTTTCGGCAGGAAATAGTAAAAGACACTAAAGTCTCATCTTTTCTTTTTCAATTGGATAATTATTATTATTATTATTTATATTTTGTAAAGTACGTAGTACCTCCATTATGCATAATTGGATTTCATGGACAAAACTTCATAAAATTTTGTCAAACATGTACATTTACATTATTATTATCTGCAAAATTATTATATGTAGGTAGATAATAGTATAAATATGCAATTATAAAAGCTGTAATTTTAAACAACTGTTTGTTTATGCAATTGATAATAAACGTTACATCAATCGCATTGGACATTGTAAATATTTTATTGATGACGTCTTCAACACAAAAAAAAATTTGTAGTAGTAAATAATTAGTTTTTTATTAGAAATTGCACTAACGAAGCTTTTTTGTTACTATAACTAAATTTTTTGTACTGTAAACTAACATTTTTGTTTAATCAACTAATTCGTTTGTTAGATCAAGTAATATGTTGTTGTTGAGGTCGTTTTTCTCTCATCTGAAAATATCCGTATTATAAATTACTTTTTAAGCAAAAGTATTACTTAGAAGGTTACTAAACTGTTCATTAGCAAGAAATCTTCCCTTTAAGAAGATTACACAAATTAGGAGTTAAATCAGTCTGATTAAAAGAAAATCCAATACATTCCCAAAAAATATTTTGTTATTTTATTTTTACTTTAATTTATGTATCTTAAGTAAATATTACTCCAATTTAGGCGCCACCTGAAGTACATTACTCAATTATCCAGTATTACATATTATTAAGTAGTATTTACTATCTTTTAAACTTATCTTAAAATGCATTTTTATTAAGGAAAAATAGTTTTCCTCAAATATCTATCATATTATTTTATTTTATTTTAAAAATGGAAACTTTGTGAAAGGGGAGATAGTTTTCCTTTTAGTTTTTCCAGTTTAATTTTTCGCTGCGTCACAGGAACCTAGTTATTTTTGCAAATTAGAAATAAAAAAATAATTAAATACCAGTTACATAATTATTATATTGATTTTGAGTTTAAATTCTAAAATTAAACTGCTTCACCTTCGTTAATAAAAGTTTTACTTATGCAACCAAACATTCACATGGAAAACTTTCCTCATTCAACTTCTTCAGAGGAACCTGAAAAATAATTTAAATTAAAGAAAATTAAGAATAGAAAAAAAATTTATTTATAAAATTAAATTAAATTATTTATCAATAATCGGATTTACGTCAATTGTTTGTTAATAGGTAATAGGTATGCAACGATAACATAACAAGACTAGGTGTTTAATTACTAAAGAATTTATTGATACTGAGTTACATTAATTCCAATGTCTAATACAATAAAAATTTAATCAATAGACAATTTCAGTGGTCGCTTGGCTGTCCGATAAGGTCTTCTAGTATTCTAAACCCATATACAAAATTCCAAGGAGTAAATATCTCAAAATAAATTTGTACACAGGACTCGGAATTCCAATTATTTCCATGGAATTCCAAAGATTCTCGAGAATTCCAACAAGGGGGGGGGGATAACGGGGCCACTGCCCTGGCCCCATGACTCATCTAAACCAATAAAATTGCTAAATTTTCTTAAAGTTTAAAAAAATATGTATTTAGTCTCATTTATTTCACCTATGAATTTCTCCTGCATCTGCTCTTGTGTACAACTGAAAGGAAATTTGAGGAAGTCTTAAAAAATTGGAAATAAAGGTAATTAGAAAATCTTAAAAATACTACAGATGAGTTTTTTAATTTTTTCAATTTTCTGAGATTTTCTTAAAGTATCCTAGAATTAACCACATTTTCTGGGATTTTCCATTTCACAAGATGTGAAACTTTCCTGAAACTTTCTAGATTTTTCTGAGATTTCTTTGGATTTTCCCGAGTTCCTAAGATATCCTTGGATTTTCTACATTTCCTTGAATTTCCAAATATTTTCAGATATTTCTATTTCTTGCATTTCTCGGGATTTCTTAACATTTTTACGGTTTTCTGTAGATTTCCTTTCACTTCTACTCCAGACTTCTCTCTCGATTTTAATTAAGTGGAAAACCAACTGGAAATCGTCATATACAAAACTAAAGGGAAATTTGAAAAACAAATTATTTCCTTCGATATTCCTCTTCCTCAAAATTTTCTTAAATTTTTTAAAATTCAACTGAATTTCTTAAAATCTCAAAATTTCTTCGGATTTTCTATTTACTAAAATGTCTTAGAATTTCCTCGAATATTTTCAAATTTGTCTTCACTAGTACCTATATACTAGAGTTTTTTGATGATGTCTCCCTAGTTTGGTGCTATATCAGAAAACTGAGGACAAAAGTACAATAGAAAAGTGAAAGAAAATCTCATCATATTAGGAAATCTTAAGAATAATCGAGATAAGTTTTACTTTTTAACTTTTTTAATTTTCTGAGATTTTCTTGGCTTTCTAAGATTTTCTCGATTTCCTAAAGTCATAGAATTTTCTCGAATTTCCATATTCTTAATTTGCCCGCTTCAGATGTTTGGAAGGGAGGAAAGGTAACGGGGCTACAAATCTAGCCCTCTACAAATCTACAAATCTTTTTTTTAATTTTAAAAATATAATTCTAGAAATTTCCAAGAGAATTCCAAAAAAGTGTACACAAAATTTTCGAGATATTTACCCTTTGCAAAATTCTGTTGATTATATTAAAAAATAATTTTTAATTTACTTATAATTTCATATAGAATGAGTTCACCTGTTGATGACCTTTTCTGATTGACGTCCATAAGTTTAAATTTTTCAAATGTGAAGTCCTACGCAAGCAATGGCAAACCTCCGAAGTATAATCTGCCTTATGACAGCTTGGCATTTCCATTTGAGCTATGTTTTGATTTGTATACTGAAAGAGCATTTTATGTATAGCTGGGATTCCCCTTCAGGGTATCTTGGCTTTATTTTTAATTCGGCAGGTTGGTTGCAGTTTATGTTGTCACTAACTGGTCCATTTTAGCTTCGATTATGCCAGATTTCAGGAAGATTTGGATCTTCAAATGAAGTTTTCTATTGATGATAAATAAATTATTTTTTGTTTAATTTTTTTTATTTATCTGGGATTTATTGAGAGACCACGACTCAGGCATACCTTTGGAACATGGCCATTAAGCCATTAAGGGGCAAGGTTTTTTTAGATTTACAAATATTAGTAAAACCTTGAATAATAATTGGCTTATATTGTGTTTTTTATTTGTTTACATACTACTTCAATTACAGGATACATTTTTTAGCAAAGTACTAAATTATCAGCATTTTGAACTAACAAAGTTATTAAATAATATTTAATTATTACAATAATTAGATGAAAGCCGTTTGAGTGTATAGAAGTGCAGAGATAGCAAGCTTCTTTGAGTCTACATCATACGGCAAGACCGTATCTTCGCCTTTTCTCAACAACTATTTGTCCAATTTTAACGAACAGTGAAATGAAACAAATTGTGAAATTTAAAAAATTTACTGCTACCACAGCATTCACTTCGGGATGTAACACAAAAAGAAAGATTGCAGTTCCCAAAAAAAAATTAATATGTTTTAATTACAAATTCAGTAAATATGGACATATAGTAGGATCGATAGTTCAACGTGTAATTTCCATCACGACAGAAATAATTTATGAGTAAGCGAAATCTTAACCTATGACCATGGGGTTTACAGAGTCCAATTCCCTGCACTACACCGAACTACCCTACTCTTACCTGTACTGTATTTTATAATCCAAAAATTTTTGCGTTTCCACCCAAGCACAGGTGGACGCATGCAGGATTCAAGTATTATATTATTAAAACTACTACATATACTGGTTAAGTATATTTACACAATTATAAATCAACATTAGAAGAGAATAAAAAAATTTTCGAAATACCGGTTGGGCTAGTAGGTATCACGAGGTTATTTGTAGTAAAACTAAAACTCAAAGTAAGTTTAAAAAAGTTTAGTTTGAATAAAAATAGATTAAATATTGGAAAAGAAAATGCAATTTTGAAGGAAGAAACGAAGAGAGAATAGTTACGTAATGCGGTTAGGTTAATTTAAATGCAGGCGAAATGACATAATAGTAAGGAAATTTGAGTCCATTATTTATTAAGAAGACGCAAAGGCATACGCAGTTGAATAATGATTGCTGAAATTTTATAAACAATAATAGATGTACTTATTTGTACAAGGCCAGAGGGACATTTAATTTGACGTTTAGCGTGCGGGAATGGTTGTACACTACACAATTATCATTTTTCAGTGAACGAGATTACGGTGCACCATAAAGCTTTCGAGCATCGAGTCTCGCCCGCCTGTACAGGCAGAACTGATAACGAAGAAGTAGCACATAAAGCCCACATACAAAATGAAATATGTTCGTCTTTGTCGGGAGTTACTCGCGAATCTGCAGTCCCTAACTTTCTCTTAGAGTGATATATGCAGTTGAGTATTATTTCGCAGACCCGGTTAAACTTAGCTGGGCTATCTTTTTCTATGTTTAATGGTTATTGCCGATTCTTTGCCTTCATATATGAGAGATTAACGCAGATATAAAATAAAATATGAATACATTTATGGGGTTACACTAGGGAACGAGTGAGATACTTGGAGATACATACATCTTCTGCAGAGAAGTAGGTATCTGCGACAGTAAGTATCGACTAACTATACTATACCTCTAGTATATATAGTATATGGTAATACGTAATACCGAAACCGCACCTGGACTTAAAGGAACGTAAAACGCCGATTTTAAGATGCATGGCCTACGGAATCTTAATTAATTGTGTAACCGTAATCTCAAGCAATTAAATGGCAATTTCTTGGAAAACAAAGGATTTTTGCGGAGAACAGCGAAGCGCGAAGCCGAGCCGGGAAATACTGCCATAATTCATCTATCCTATAAGATTACTGATCTTTAATCCCCTTCCCTTCGTACTCCTCTTTCTGTGCCAGGCCGCGCTCCTAAAAGTTGAGATTTACGGCGTTCTTGGAATTATATTGTTGGCTTGCACAGCAGCGTGCGAGCAGGCGATGCAGTTAGCTAGGAATTATTAAGATATATCTGGAGGAAATCGCTAGCACCTAGTATATGGCATCATTAGATACAGAGCAGTGCCGTGCGAGCTTATCTTGGCGCTCCGACGGGCAACCGGCCGGCACTACGAGGCGGCTCACGCGGCATTACGCCAGATAGGGAGGATATAAAATATGGCGTCCTTTCATGAATCTTATTAAGATATCCGTAACACCGAACGATACCAAGTTATGCGCGTCGGAGAGAGACGCGCTCCCGCGAACTTATGAAGAAAGGAGTAGGTGTATAATCCTTATAGCTACACAGCTATATATCACACCTAAGTCCTGTAAGGAAAACAGGATAGATGTTTATAAGTTACGAGTTTCTCCCTTCGAACTGTTTATTTAACTCAATAACCGTATATCACTGCGATTTTTCCACTACTTAAATTTTTACCGTCTTAATTAATTATTCACTTTTTTTTTGCTGGATAATTTTTTTCGCAGTTTTTCGGCTACTTCCTAACTCGTCAATCGATTTAAGACATCGTATAGTTAGTTCTAAGAGGTAGTCACCCGTTGTTAATCCGAACATCGCATAAATATGATCAAGTGTGAAGTTCGAGCCATAAGCGGTAAGCTGGGCTTACAGTTTGGCGCTTCCTCGCGAGCATCTGAGGCAATAGACAAACTCGAAAAACTATTCTATAACTTTATTAAGTAGCGCTTTATTGATTAAATAATAAATTATTGCATCTATACTTTAATCAACTTGTTCATTGGTTATAAAATGTTGACGTTTATAATTCGACTGACTATGGGGGCGGTTGGTTTGTCTGATGCAACAGGTTAAACCGAAGTAGTTTAGTTGTAACTTGTTAGAAATTAACTTAACCTTCGAGTTAATTCGGGAGAAGTAAAAATTTCCACTCATTCCATTCGAGTTGTATAATTGACCGTAAAGTCCACTTACATAGTGTTTGGAGCTGTCTAGTTTTGGTGTTTGTATGTATGGTCAGGTGTCTTTATGTAACTCGTTGTCGGGCAACATATAAGCTTTTAGTTGCTACGGTTTAGACTTGGTGGTCATAATTAGCTAAAAGCGAACTTTACTTTGTGGGGTCTTAAACATGTATTGAAGTGAAGACATTAATTCCATTTAAGTCAGTTTGCTGAATGACCACATCGTCCACATCTACACAACTCCGTATAGGTATACCAATTAAGGGCATACTTTCTCATGTGAAATAGGTTAGAGGGTGCGCCTTTTAACGTTCAATTCCCTTGAGACGAGTACACAAAGATAATGCCTTGTGACAAACCGAAGTGGATGGGGTCGTCGTTCATATCCAGGATGTTTGCGATTCGATTGAAATGATTTGAAAGCCACTTCACTTGTCATCTACAAACCCCATACGCCAAGAGAGATCGTGACGCAAATAAAGCCGCATCTAAGTAAGGATTACGTGTGTGTCGCGAATCCTTCTCGTTTAAAGGACATCTTTCTATCCCAGAGGCGAACTTCCTATACAAAGAACACGAAACAAGTCCAGTTAAGCCGGACTTCGATATAATGGCAAACTTATTGAACAACAGAAATGATCTCGCAAGTAGCTTAATAATTTAGTCCTGTAGCTTTTAACTACTTACTTATTTATAGTGTTTTAGAATTTTTCAATTTTTATTTCCACAATCTTTTCTTTTTCTTAACGAAATATTATGTATATATAAAATATTGCATTAAACTATTTAGTTGATTTAGCAATTTAAATTAAATTATCCAACTGATTGAACGACTTTTAGTATTAGGAATGCTTCAAATTCAGATGACCATTTCAAATATAAGATTTACGTATTCTAAATTTGCTGATGCTAACTTACTCAAATTGATTTTATCCATATTACATTATTTCATTTTTTATTTTCATAATTTTTTTAAATTTAAATTATCTACACGACTTTTTCTTTCATAACTTCTCTACTTAATTCTAGTTTCGCACTCTTCTTGTGTATTTCATTTTACATCCGTTATGACCATCAACAGAGCCTATTTTACCACTAGGCGTATTAGCCACGTGCCTAGGGCCCAAGAGAGAACATAAAATCGTAAAATAAAAATCAAATACAGTAAAAGCCCTCGTATCCGAAATGAACGGGACCCATTTCCGTTCGGATAGGCGAATGTTTCGGATAAATGGAAGGTTGTAATGAATACCATAACATAGTATAATCATGACAAAACCATAACAAATCTTCAAACATAGTATCATATTATTCTTGATTACGATAAGAATTTATTCGTATCACAGCAAGCTTGATGATTTTATTTAAATATACAAATTTTGTAAAATGAATTACACCTTTTTGGCAAAAATGTTATTAGATACAAATAATGTTTAAAGTAATTTTATATTTTAAATATAAAATTTATAAATAAATTCTAAGAATTTTCGGATACGAGGGATTCGGATACGAGGGCTTTTACTGTACTGATAAAATAACCCAAAAATTGGGCTTGGGAATAGATTAAAATTCTGACCCTGTTATATACAATGCCTGGTATTTTTGATTGTGGGGTGTCCTGAGCGAAAACCATATACTATTCGTTAGGATCAGGTCCAGCGCTAGGCACTAGGGAAACTAGGCAACTGCCTAGGGCGCAAACCAGATCAAGGTGCAAAAATTAAAAAAAATAGCAACTTTTGCTGCAAAAAGGCCAAATTATTTTTTCTGAAATTTTCTGAAGCCTGGAGACCGTAGAATATTCTTAGCATTAATTTTGCTGCGCGACCGGTTTACCAATAGCTAAATTGAAGCTCAATTATTAATATTTTAAGTTATAATAATAAATACGTTTAACTTCATCAAAAGTTCAACAACAGCTTGAAGTTAAACAAACTAACCATACTAAAGGTAGCTACTTCTAAGACATGCAAATATAGAATTACTTGTGGGCTTGGCAGCGGAACCACTTTTATTTTATTGCTTAAAATTAAACTTAAGTTTTAAAAACACAAAACAATAATGTATACCGGGGGGTCTGGGGTGTATGGAAAACCCCCCAGTGCACTCGATTCTATTTGTGAATTATTCCAAAATTTTTAAATTAGAGATGGAGGATCCCTAAAATTGGATAAATTGGAGCCTTATGAGTCTTTTAAGTTACATCTTATAGTTATACTCATACTTAACCGACTATTGTAAAAGCGGACCTTAAGTAATAGTAGTATGCATTTTTCTGTGAGCTTGTAGGGAGCTGGCAACAGGCTAATAGGTCAGTTTCTAGTTCCTTTTTAATTTTTTCCGATATATGGGAATCGTAGAATACCCCAATATTGGTTTTTTCAAATTTTTCAAGAGCTAAAAGTGCATTGGGGGAATGGAATACCCTCCAGATCCCCCGGATTGCCACAAAACAGTTTTATAGTAGCAGCTGAACTAAATCTCAACAAAGCTTCACAAGCAATTTAGAAGTTTTAACTGCTATAAAAATTTCTAAAATCTGTTTACAAAACTGGTTTAGACACAAAATGTAAGTGGCAATCCGGGGGGTCTGTGTAAATTCCAGCAAATTCCCTGACTATGCAGGGATATTTAAAATATAAAATAACCAAAATAGTAAAAAATATGCAAGATTTTAAATTCTAAACAGTAAACTGTGCACTGGGGGGTATTCCATACCCCCCAGACCCCCCGGTTTACCAATAACTACATTGAAGCTCAATTATTAATATTACTTGTATTAATATTGCCAGTAGCCGATAAAGTGCACACAATTAAGTGATTACAACAAGTTAGTATGCGATACTGATGACGACTAATGAGTCAGAAACACATGTCACGGTGTGATGGCTAGGAAGTCGAAGAAGCAGTACATGTGTCTATAACTGACTTGTGTGGCTTGGTAGTGGAATCAGTTTTTATTGCTTAAAATTAAACTCAGGGCCTATTTTACCATTAGGCGCATTAGGCACGTGCATAGGGCGCAATGGGCAGATGGGTTCTAAAAGAAGGAATATAAAATCGGAAAATAAAAATCAAATAGTGATAAAATAATCCAAAAATTGGGTCTTCGATGCTATTAGTTGAATTAGTTGAATATGCTTGAATATAAGGGGCCCGAAAAGTTGCTAAAGCCTAGGGCCCAACTCAGTTAAAAATAGACCCTGACCATCAAGATCAGCTACATCAAAATTAACTAAAAACTACATCTACCACTTGTTTAGCCGTAGATGGACTTTACGTGTTAGCTAGCTTTGTTACTTAAAACACAGTTCTCGAGAGAGTGGGTTTCGAAAAACATCGTAGATTCGTAAGTTCTTTCAAACTCAGATCTAAACTCAGCTAAATGAAAAATACGATGGTAAAGTGGACGCCAGCTAATACAAATAAAACTAAAAAGAAACTAAGAGTCGATTTATTGAATTAACACAGATAGAAAATAAAGATGTCGACAAGTTTAATTAATTAACTAATCAAAACAAAATATAAAAATACAAAAGTAAAAAACTAACATCCACCTGAGGGGTAGATTCAGTCATGTAAAAAAATACAGTTGAGTATCCCTGAACAAAAAGAAATTATGCCCAGCAAAGATTAATTGCACAACGGATTTTAATATCTCGGGATACAGACCAAGTAGATCCTGGCATACAGCATCATTTAAAACAAGTACTATATGCATCTCTATGAGACTACCAACTTCACGACTCGGCAATTGTCTTTCCTTCGTCAGGACCTTTCGAATTGAATAACATTACTTCATCCTTCCATTGGTCTACCATCCAGGAATGAAATTCTACAAAATAGGGAACACAAAATTCTCATACAAAATCAACAGCCTGCCAGTTTCAATACTCATCAACCGAGTTAGTGTGACTACAAAGTCAATTAATCCCTTGAACATCTTCATAAAAATCTAATCATCCGCTTGGTTCGGTTTATGGAAAAAGTATCTACCTAAAAAGATAGATCATTCGACTGAAGCCACAAACCCTTTTTTGAGTTATTTTAACCGCTTCCCTCGGCAGGCAATGGCAAACCACCTAGGTAATCTGCCTTGAAAGATTTTCATAAAACTAAGGCCAAAACCCACCCTGGGTTGTAGCGCACTGTATAAATTTGAATTGACGATTTTCAAAATTTTCAACTTTAGAGAAGTTTACTCTATTACTTCAGAAACAGTCGAATACTAAATTTTATAACTTCAAAGGTTATTTTGGAAGTCGAAGAGATCATAAAATTTATTACATACTTAAATTGTTTTAATTTGCATTACTGTACATCTTTTCTTATTGTACACATTACATAACCGTAATTATTTACAAAAACTTGTTACCTTCGTTTTACGATAAGCAAACATACAGGGTGAACTGCGATGAATTTGTATGTACATACATATATTACGCTTTAAATACAACGTTTCGTAAGGTAAAACTGAATTAAGTTTATTTTTCTATCTTTTAAAACAAACATTTTGACTAAACCTGCGTACAATGGAACAGTAATTTTTTACAATAATCTTATATATTATTATTTTTAATAATATTAATTAATTTTTAGTTAAAAAATTCAGACAATGCAAATGAGGAACATCCCAGCTAAGAAACCTTGTGATTGGTAATACCCGTAGGCATAAATTTGAAAAACTTTCAACGCCTTCTCTTTAGCTACCAAAAACAGGTAATTTTAATGTAGTAATTAATTTTTAATAGTAATTGTGCATATTGTCCGTAATTGGTAAAATTAAAATTATGAAAATTTATAAATCTCAAATATTAAGTTTAAAAGCATACATAAATCGTTTTAGTACCCTTTGCTACAAATAATTAACATTAAATAATTATTAACAGGGGCTTAACTACCGGGGTGCGGTGAGTGCGGCGCACGCAGGCCCCCGGTTAAAAGGGCCCGGCTAAACGAGTCCCCAGTTCTGCTGCGACCTTCCTCAATCTTTTCCAAAAAATGTAAAACCAAAAAAAAAAGAAATTTAAGATATCTTTAATTTTGTCAGTCAGGGAAAACTATTTTCCGGAAATCGTCATCGAAACAACATTTCCCTGCTTATCTACGCGCAGGGAAATTGAAAGTAATAATTGTAATTATATTGTTTGTAACTATGAATTGATGTTTGCTCATTTTAAAAATGTTTAAAATGTTGATTTTTTACGATTTTCGGAAAAATTTAATACAAAACATGTCAGGAAAATTTCTCACTTTACTCGGAATTCGAAAATATTCGGCACATATTGGCTTTGTCAGTAATTTGTGATTTTCCTGACTTTTATGTAAATAACTATTAATTAAGAAAAATAATTAATATTAAAATATATTTTTTAATTTTAAAAATAAAAATGAAATTTTACATTTCAAAATTTATTTTTTTAAATTTTTATGCATTAAGTTTCTTCTTTTTTACCTGTATATCTTTTGATTTATCGAAATGTCGGGGAAAATTTTGATTCTTTGTCAGGGAAAACCTTGAAATGGCATATGGAATTTGCTTAAAAAATTTAAAAAATAATTGCTGTATTTTTTTATTCTATGGGCGCCTGTTTTACAATAGTTGGTTATACCTGGTATAACGTTGGACCTAGTATTGTCATTAGTACCAGTAATAATTATTACTATACCCGGAATAACGTTATACTAAGTATATCCGACTATTGTAAAATCGTATACGTTATTTATTATTTTTTTCTGGTTTTCTCTTATTGCAAAAACACAAGAACTTAAATTATTTATTAAAATATATAAAAGTCTAAAAGCTATTATTTTTGCCATATATAGCCCAGCTAGAAAAACTCACAAAGCATCAGCAATAATAATAAGAAAAAATATTAAACACCAGAAAATCAATAAAACTCAATTTGGAAAATGGTACTCCACTTATCATCGTCATCAGGTGCCAGTATGTTTCCATATCTGTCACTATATTGCTTATCTGCTGTTAATTCCATCCATATCAAGTCATCTCTTCATATTGCTTGAGGTCTCTCTCGGTGTCGTTGTTCCATCATTTTCCGGTCTGCGATTTTTCTGCTTTACCTACCATTCTCACTTTTTGATTTATTTGACTATTGAATTTTATCAAAATTAGCAAAAGACAAAAGCTCAAAACTCTCAATGAACATGGATACGATGAGGATTTAAAAATAGGTTTTTTTTGGCCAATTAACCAAAAAGGTCAGAAAAGAGAAAAAAAAAGCATAAATAACAATAAGACTAATTTTTCATTTCTGAATCAGAAATTTTTATCACTGAATTTGTCAAAAATTAAAAACGCTGCGTATTTTCGCATTGCTTATCCAGCATTCGGTGAATATGTGGGGGAGTTTGTAAAATTCGTGTTCAATTGTTTGAGAAAACAACGGTTAGAGACTCTATAGATAACAAAAGACTATTTACCTTTAGTAATTTTTTAGTTTGGAAAGTTATCCGATTTATTATTAGTGGAGTGAAATCTTTTTATGTAACCGCTTGTGGTGTTTAAATTAATACATTTTGTGTATAGGAAACCCAACTGCGAGTCATCATCAGATTACAATTCATCTAGTCGACTACACTTAAAAAGATAAGATGGTCCCTCTTTGCTATCGTGCGTGTAACCAATGTAACAACCTCTTATCAGTAAATTTATCATTAAAACTTGTATCTACTGTTGGGGCATTATAACAGTGTAGGTATAAGTAACAAAAGCACAGCTTTTTACTACTAAGAACATCTTTCTATCTCTTCTTCCTGACAATTCTAAACCTTTTAAATGAAATTAAGTACCTATTTTATCAATAAAAAATAAACTTTGAATATTCATAACTGCTAACTTCAATTCGAATAAATTAATAGATACCAGTTAATTATTTCACGTCCACAATGCACAAAAATAAATAGTGGCCAGTCAATAGCTTTTCGTTTTGAAGCTTTATAGCCTAAAACTTGGAATTCAAAAAATCTATTGAAGATTTTTTCTTTTGTCTTTGGGATGGTTCCGTTTGTGCTCATCTGCTAAAAATTATGGCTAGCTGAGATGGTTTTACAATTATGGCACTGCTAAATTTTGATCTCCTCATCTGACCCAATTATATGGAGATTCTTACTGAATTTGAATGACATAAAACTGCTATTCAAGTGTTGAGTGTGAATATTGATTTTGTTGCATCAATTTAAATTATTATTAGCTGATAACATCAGTAGATGTATGCACATCTTCTTCTTCTTCTTCTTAAGTGTGCCGTACCAAGTGGGCGTTGGCGATCAAACTTGGCTAAAGCTAAGATGACATACCAGGGAATTTACTTAATGGGGTGCTTACCCGTTGCCATACTGATGGTATTTACCTAATGGCAAATTTTCACCACACCTGGAATAGGTATTCTCCAGTAATAAAATAATGTGGCGAGACCCACGATAGAATACTAATTCTTTTTTTTTGAACAACGAAGGCCAAAGAGCGCAGGTTATGAAAAATAAAAAAATTGCTTCCTCTCTTATTCAAATGAAACTCAGAAAAATAATTAATAGTATAATGAATTATTTCCAAACACTTGAACTGCATCAAATGAAAAGGCAAAATACACATACCCGGTACCAGGTCAAGTTTACAACTTAGTAATATGACAAAGGATGCTTCCCACTTTCGTGGTATGGAGCCGCCAACAGTTAGCTGCTTGCTGGTAAAATGTGACTTCCTTGCACGCTGCTATAGATGGCGAAAGAAGGAATAGCGAACCAAAACTTCCGGATACACAATCTTGAATCCAAAAACAACACACAGTGGCAGTCGACAGTTGACGATGAGATACTTGCTGGCCAATGGTTGATAAGAATTGAAATCACAGGTTACAAATCCCAGAAAAACCCGGTAAAAAATTGGAAGAAGTATAGCGCGAATCACTCCAACTCGATACAGTAGTAGGCCTACTTTGAGCAAATATTCAGCCACAACCAACATTGCACTAACTTCTCCGCGAAACCTGACAAACGTTCTACTAACTTGCCAGTTTAATCAAATCTCCTTCGTGGTTTTACCACCGGCTTGAGCAAAACGACATAGGCGTACAAAAAACAATTTATTACAGGGCAATAAGTTATATATTATTGGAATATTTGTATAACTTTAAAAATAATTATCAACTGCAACGTTATCTTTCGACTAGCTGTCTTCCTTCAATACATTTTTGAATACTAAATCATGTTTTTGTACAGGTGCTGTTTTGTCCGACCAACGCAACGGTGAGTCACACAAATACTTTTTACCAACGTCACCTCAAATGAATTCGAAATCTGAAAATATAACATTATGCACTATAGAAGGGATCGGAAGGAAAACAAGAATCAGTTGATATGGAGTCTTGCATCCTATTCAAGTAAGTATTTCAAAATTTTCTCTGTGTTTGTTTTACTTTGTATTTCAAAATAGTACCGGTGCTACCTAATAATAGTATATTATCTTTGTATTTTGTATAGAGGTACTTTGAATCAGACCAAGACAGAATTCCGGTCAAGTCTTGAGATCGTCAGACAGGACTGAACCATGTGATGTTACTTTTTTATTGGAGAACAATATTGCACTAAGCTTTGGCTAATATTGGTGCGACATTGAAAAGTAATATTGCGACAACATTATTAAACGAAAAAAACAAGCGAAGAATTAAGTAAGCAAAAATTTAGCAACTTCAAGAAGATTGGCAACGCGACAAAGAGAATTGACCCATATTCGCATGTCGATAGTGCAGGTGGAACTAATTTTGATTTAAAAAGTTAAAAACAAGACGATTTTCTTCTTCTTTGAAATGCACCAATAAAAAGAATTGATTGCATCCAAATTGCCGAATAAAAAAGTCAATCAAATAAAAATCAAGCCACCCGCCACCATTCCTAACGGAATATGGCTACTTTCATAAGGTTGATAACTTCTCCATTTAAGCTAATGTTTTCCTATACGTAAGCTATATAGCCGTGGAGCCGGCGCAATGTTAAAATTTAAAAGGCATAAAATAAAATTTTTTACTAATTAAATTATATCGGATTGGCAGGAATGGATTTCTGCAACCTAATGTTAATGGCATGTAGAGCATTATTAACACGTTTATAATAAAGGTCAACATTACAAATAAATTATTTGATCTTGAGAATAAATCCAATTTATACACTAATAGGTTAGAAACTGCTACATTTATTATGAAGGTCAAAATCAAAATGTGCATTCAAGTGATTTGAATTTAAATATCAAATAGGACATCGTGTACACTCAACACTTATGATTTAAGTTATTGTTGCAGCAATAACTTGATTTTATAACTTCATAGTACGGTTATAGAAATTTCTTCAGATATCTATGTACATGAAAGTCTCGAAACATCTTATTATGTCGGAACTTAAATTAGAGAGCGATTAGATCGTCCGTTCTAACTTTTTTTAATTTTTCATTAAAACATTTTTAATCCATTTTTTTATGAAGTCCAAATTTTAGTTTAGTTGATGGAAAAACAAAGAGAGTTTCCACTCTTATCATTAAATGTATTCACTTTCGCTTCGTTTTTAAATTTAAACAAATGCAAATTTTTTGTCCAATGTCCAAAATATCTTTCAAACTCTGGGGGGGGGGGGCAAATGCCAAAAAAAGTAAAGCATTCTCAAAACTGATTATTTTGCGAGAGTGTCAAGAAATTGAAGTTTCCCCACTGTCAAAAGAGCTAACCAATTCTTCAATTGGGGGTTCGGCTTCTATCTTAATTTTAAATTTTAATCTAGCAATAAATTTTTACCATTAGAACACAATATTGAGGGTTACTTGAAGCCAAAAAAAAGTCAAGTAAATTACGAATTTTTGGGTTTTGAAAATCTTGAGACAAGGTACGGCTGCTCCAAAAAAAACCTGCCTAAACCCAAAACATTAATTGTTTTTTTTTTAACTTTTAGATTTCAAATTATTGTCTGAATATATTTAATTTTTCACATTAACGGAATTTCGACCTATAAGTTAAATATGTGCAAAATTACAATTCTACAGCATACTATGATTAATTTTAGTGATTTTTAAAATTATTTTACGCTTATCGCGTTCAGTGAAACGAGACCCTTCGCCTAACAGTTTATAAACCAGTCGAATAATTAATCAAAATTTTAACTTGCTTAATAATTTTAATTGCTAATTTTTTAATTGATCTACAAAGTACAATTAAATATTTTACTGTTATGCAGTGAAAATATGTCATATGTCTTACTGACTAAACATAAACCAAGACTAACAACTTAACGTGGAATTCAAACCACGCCGCAAATAATTGGGTAGCATCGATCCCACTGAGTCTCCAAAAAAAATCTGGTAGAAGTATGCATGCATACTTTCAGATAAAATCCAAAAACCTAGTAACTAAAATATTTGCAAAATTGCAGGTAAAAATTAATTAAATTTTTTTTGGAGTATTTTGATTAGTTATACTATCATTATATTATCTCGTTCAAGTCAATAAGTTTATCGGGGTAATTTTTTTATCAGTAATTGGTTCATCATTTGCTATCGGTATCCTCATTTTGAAAAATAAAAAAATTTGGAAAAACTCAATTTTTTTCGATAGTTTTGGCTAACTAAAAATAGAATGAGATTATTAAAAATATATTGCATGTTTATTATAAATATGTATACGCTTGATTTATAACGTTGAACTGAAACAAGTTTTTATGATAAATTTAAACCTTTTTAACAGTAAAACTGCATATAAAAACAAGATCCAAGTATAATTGAAACCGCATATTATTAAAATAACATATTTGGTTTGATTGTATATTTTCTATTAGCCTATTATTTAAAATTACTTTAAAAATTATATAGGAATATTATCCATAGATTATAATCTACTATATCTAACTTAGTATATTATGTATGTTGAATGTATATACTTATAGATAATACATCATGTAATGTATATTAGTGCAAAAAACAAAATAGAATCTCGAATTTCAATTTGAGGTTATGTCAGCATTATTTAAATTGTCCTAGATTTTTGCCAATTAATCACAAAATAAATATGTCAATGCAAAATTTTCTGGCGCAGAAGTTTCCAAATTTTGAGTAATTTTTTCGGAAGTTGACTTAATAATTGTTAGCTCTAGAAAGTGGGTTTTTAAGTTAAAGAAAATAACGTTAAAAACGAAAGTAGCAATGGCGTGATTTTTAAGTTTTAAACATGAATTCTACATTAAATATCCTTGCAATTTATCAATCTAATCTTACAGAATATATTATGTACTTACAGTAAAGTAATAAATATTGTTTACAATACAGCATGTACCATTTATATTTTGTTAAATACTGTTTAAATTGATATGCTGATTTTGGTTTCTACTATTTGCTCAATGCAAGTTGCGGTTTGCATTTAGATGGGTGACCATTTCAAGAACACTCATGAAAAACAAACCTACTAAAAGCCTAGACCCTAGAAATATCCCCGGATAGCAACTACGATATTCAAAACCGAATTATAGATAATTTCAGCGAAACAACTTTATCGGAGCTATAACAAAGTTTAAAATAAAACAATTAATTTTTTTAATGTTAATCATAGCTAGTTAACCTTTGTTTTTATGTGTAATATTTTATAACTCGATGAAGTATAACACGCGATTAACTTTTGCAGATCCAAAAGCTTTATCGCCAAATTAGCTCATTGTTATTTTTCGGTAACTTAGCTTACTTAGGGTGCAATCCTGTTACATACTCAAAAAAATGTTAGATTATTATGTAAAATGATATAAGGTAAAAAAAGTGTAAGATTAGTTTAGTTCATTGAGCATTTAGAATTCTACATTCATTTGTCATTGAAGTTCAAATTACGCTAACGTAACACGTATCGATCTTTTCTAAATAATATACGGGGTGTCCCCGGATACACTTTACATAATTTCAGTAGTGATAGAAGACACTATTCTAAGAAAAATATTTAACAAAAATTTTTTTCTAAACTCAAACCTTCGAGAGTTATGCCTCCTTAAAGCATTTTTTTTAATTTCCACCTTCACATAGCCATAGCTCAGAAAACATTGATTTTTCAGTAAAACTTATTCAGTGCTTTTTTAAAGAGCATGAAATAATCTACAAACTAGATTTTAACCTTTTATTGTCTAAATTCAACCGCTTTCGAGTTATGAAAAAAAGTAAATAAAAAAATGTTGAAAATTTTGAACTTATTTGAACTGAATAATAATACCAAGGGGCAACAACATCTTTTAAAACGATCCCGACTGTGTAATGAAAATGAGGGTAGTCATTTTGGACATTTACTTAAATAATGTAATGGTTAACCTTAATTAATAAACAAATTTTTCAATAAAAATTAAAATTTTGTGAATTTAATTTTTTGTTTTGTGGCTGCTTTTTTTATTATTTTCTGATTTTTTGTGAAATAGGTTGGTTTTTCAAAAATTTTTACTAGACAAAAGTTGTAGTCGGTTAAATTTCCTATCCGGGAGCGTCAGATTTTTTGTAAAATGTTTCGTTTAGAAGATACAGCGATTTGAAAGAAGCCAAGAAAAGAAATAGTTCAAAATTTTCTACATTTTTTTACTTACTTTTTCTCATAACTCGAAAACCGTTGAATTTAGACAATAAAAGGTTTAAACCTAGTTTGTAGATTATTTCACGCTCTTTAAAAAAGCATTTAGTAATTTTTACTGAAAAATCAATATTTTCTGAGCTATGACCATGTGAAGGTGGAAATTAAAAAAAAATGCTTTAATTTAGAAAAACATTGTTGTTAAATATTTTTCTTAGAATAGTATCCTTTATCACCACTGAAATTTGTAAAGTGTATCCGGGGACACCCTGTATATAATTTATTAGTAAAAATTTTTAACGATAAACATAAAATAAACAGGATTTTTATTGCATTATAGGTACTAACTACTAACGGTTACAATCCGATGAGAAACCACTCGAAGTTAGCTACCTACTAATGCCAATTTTATTACAAAGTGGGAAAACATAAAAAGACGAAGGAAAAATGTATTTTTTAAGCAAAATTGTTCTACTTACTTTGCTCAACTTTTGCTCTGTTTTGCACAATGTTCTCATCTATTGCTGTCATCTTTATTTTCTTTTGGTATTTACCGAGATTAACCCAAGTGAACTAAAATTGAATTCGTGCAAAATTCAAAAGTTAGCTATCGGCTTTTCTAAGGAAGCTCTAGTTTAAAGTGCACGACTACGACTAGAAAGGCGTATATTCACCTAACCACCTGGTTGTTTGTGTGTAATTGCTTGTCGTAAAGCTGAAAATTAATTACTCCTAACGATGTAAAGTGCCCAAAGATGCGGGATTGCACACTGGTTTTTCACATAATTTTTTGACCTCTCTCCTCAATTAACGATAGTGTGTTTACCTACTTATTAATTTGGTAAATCTATTATAAATTACTTTGCAATTTAATTTCTAAATTTAGTATCACGTAAACGATACATCTCATAATACTAAAATTACCATTCAAGGTCAAATATTAAACGGGTAGTTAAAACACGATAGTTTAAACGTAGCCGACTGTAACTTTTAAAAAAACAATATAAACAAATGGAAAATAAAATAAATAAAATCCGATGAATAAACTTTCGGTCTGTTTGAACTTGTGAATTTTGACTGTTAATGTAAAGTGGCCCTTAGATGTTGTGCAGGTTTGAATTAAAACATTATTAAGTAGAAATGGTAATTTAATTTAAATATAAACGATTTAATACACAACAACACATAAACATAACATAGTAACTGTAATACAAATGTATGAATTAAAACTATTCGAAGATAAAACGACAATAATCTTTAAGATGTATTAAGATAAAACAATGAAACTCTAATTAGCTTCCTTTGGTAATACTAGATATATAGTTACCTAATTTTTTAAATAAAAATAACAATATAAAAGAACGAGTTTCAGTCGAATTCTAAATAATTTAAAAATGGAAAATATGTTCCCAAGGCAAGAGACACAAAATCGAGGAACAATGTGTTCCCTAGGAACAAAACTTCTATAAATTATAAAATGCTTTTATCACAAATAACATTAAATGTACCTACTAGCATATAATTTGGCCTCACTAGATTCATTGCATCTGTTGGTCAGAATTTGGAGTTGTGACAATACTACCATCGCTATTTAAATGGCGAGTTACCAAAATAGGTGTTTTGGGTGTCGAATTGGGAATTTCACTAGCCTTAACAGTGACACGCTTAGCTTCTGGAGTAAGCAATTTCGTATCGTCCACATTCTTCTTACGTACCTCCACGTCTTCCTCGTCAGGTTTCTTTCCATTAGTTAAATTAGCGTCGTTTGGCTCGACACCATTTTGCTGATTATCGGTGTTACCGTTTATCAAAGCAACAGTTTCGTTGGTTCCATTTGGTTTATTATTTACTTCGATAACCGGTTTCTTAAGCAACTTCATTTCTTCCGCAGGTCCTTCAATTTCTTCTAACTTCTTCTTCCTGGCATCACGCTTACGTTGTATGGAACGTCTTTTAAATATGGCAAAAACAATCAAAGCTATTACTAACGCTAATAGTACGAACAAAAATATGTAAGTGCTGCTCGATTCGTTCACATCGCCACTCTTCATTTTTCCCTTTACTTCACTGGTTTCGTTTACCCCAGTTACCGTTTCGGAGTCGTTATTAAAACTCACTTCTGTACTTTTAACTACAGTCACAATATCGGCTGCTTTTGTAGTTGTGGTTGTAGTCGTCATCACTGTAGTAGTTTCGCTCTTATCGTCAAAAATATCTAAATCATTGAAGAACATTTTTGCTGCTTCAAGCAAACCTGGTGCAGGGCTAACTTCCGTTTCGTTTGAATTTTCTATTGGTGCCGGAGTTGAACAATTAAAATTGCACGCACTTGGCAACGACATATTAACCGCAGTGATCGGTTCTTCAGTAACATTCGATAATTCTTCGTATAATTCTGAATATGCTTCCTCATCGGCGTCATCGTCATCCTCATCTTCAGCATTGATGAGGTTAGGAATTGTTGAATTTTCATTAATTATCTCACCGAATTCATCGTCACTGATACCGCTACCTTCGATTTCAGTTGGTTGGGTAGGTAACGTCGTCGTTGTCAACTCTTCGTGTTTTTCTGGAGCTTTGTGAGTGGTTGTCGATTTTTCCATCAACATGAATTCGTCTTCGATATCTGGTTCGGGATCTAAGTGGTCATTATTTTCAATGTATTCGTCGTGGTCCGCTATTTCTTCCTCTTCCTCAAAACCCGAACCTTCGTACGGAGCGTCACTTTGCATACCAGAAAATAATTTTTCGATATCGTCCTTTTTGCAATAAATGGATAAGAACGATTTTCCATGTAAACTCTTTGGCGAATCGCATTTCACATTTGCATCGAACAAAACCTTTTTTAAAATTTGATCTCTCACGCCCAAAGACTTGCAGGTACATGAAATCGGGTTTCCGAATATATGAATCGTCTTTAAATTAATTAATGATGTTAGGTCTTCCGGTAAAATTTTCATCAAATTGTGTGATAAATCCAAATAACCCAACGATTTGGGTAAATTAGCAACGTTGATAAACTTAAGTTTGTTAGATTTTAAACGCAACACTTTTAAATTTTCAAACTGAGTCATATTCCACTCGATTTTGGTTATACCACAATTATTTAAGGAGAGAGATGTTATAGTTGCCGCTAGTTGTGGAGATAAAGCACTTTCCAAAAACTGGGTTGATTTGCACTGCACATCAAGGTTATTATCAGATGTCGTGGTACAGGAACAAGACTTTGGACACAGAGATAATGGTGCTCCCAGAGCTATGCATGCGTAACTTAGCAAACATAATACTATTGGCCACTTCATGTTGTTCTCCTGCAAATAAAAAAATATGATAAGAATGCAATCTTTGGAGAAAATTTTAAAAATGTTGAAAAGATTAATTACAATTTTTTATTTGACTGAGCAATGCTCCCATTTTAATATTTATAAAATAAATTCAAACCATCAGAAGTTTTACGAACACCGAAAATTTAGTCCGCTAAAGTTTACAATGACCGAGAACTACTAGTCTGTTTGCAATAGCATAATACTTTCTTCTTTCTCTCAGTGATCATGATCTAGTTCTGAAGTCTAGAGAGGACCAGTTTGTCAACTTTTCTATAAATAGTTTGCAAATTATAATTATCTATACAACAATCAAGTATAATATTTTTGAATTATGCAAAGTATTAAATCATTGGCGAATGGCAGATCTTTCACGGCATTAAAAACAGTATAACATTGGGAGAAGATAAAGCGATAAGAAAAGAGGGTCATTTCACGTCAATTAACCAAATAAAAAAATAACTTACAAAATTCACGATTTTTAAGGTTTTTCAATGAAAAATACTTTCCAGAACTCAAAACACGAGTTTTCAACAATAACTTTTGGGAAACAAACTTCTTCATCTGCAGGACTACACAGATGAGTATGTAATTTACTACTGGCGAAATAATATTTAACTGACGTAAATAGCATCAACATAAATTTTCGTCAAAAAATTCGAACAGGTTTTTGGGCAAGATTCACGTCACTAATTCCTTAAAATGTTCTTGAAAAATAACATTAAAAAGTTGTACTATAAAAATAAGGAAAAAAATTGACCTCTAAGTTTCTTATAAGTTTAAAAAATTAATCTAAAACGGAAATGCAAAAATTAAAGCTTGGTCAAAAATATTCCATCGGGTGGAGTGAGAAACCGTAACAAACTGATTGATGAAAATACATACTCAAGTTACGTATTTTAGAAATATTAGAATTATGACCTTGAGTAACTACATTTAACTTATATCATCGTCAGTGTCTTCAGCGTAATATCCAAATGTTGGGCATGACTTCCTTTTCTGCGACATATTCTCTAAGGTTGAGTGTGGAGGACAAGATTTAGAGTGGAGAAGGGTTTTGGCGTTTAGAACCTGGCATTTGTATCTCATCAGTAGTTCAATATGCTAATCATACACACCTTAATTTACTTTAAAGTAAAAAAACCTTAATTAAATTGATGTTTTGATAAACCTTAAATATACAATAAATTATATAATATAATTAATTTAATTTGAGGATATTAATATGCAGGAACACGTGTGATTACGTCGTATTAGATGGGAATCTTGTCAAAATGATTAAACGATGATCAACCAAAAAAACTTTTTTCTAATCTCAATTGCTGATGAATGTCACAACAATAACCCAAACAATAGAAAAAGTGAATCAGATCATTTTTCCGGTGTTAACAAATTTTTTGCGCTCCGAATGGTTTTATTTGCATTACTACTATGCAAATTGCGAGTTTCAAAAATTCATTAATTACAGAATGAAAGACATTTAAAACCTGCAATTTTCAGAACTGCATTGAACATTTCGAATATTTCATGAAGCAAACTTCACGTCAGTGAAACAAACTTTAAATTTTATCTGAGGTTAGAAAATGCATTTGAAGTTAGGTTTAAAATAAAAATTTTTACTTGCCCGAAATATGGAGGAACTATGGACTTTTAATATAACTTTTAATGAAGAAAGTTAATTAATTTAAACAAAACAGACATTACGAGGTCTTAACTGGCAACACACTGCTAATTTAAAAAATTATGGTGTGGTACCTACTTTTTAATTTAAGAGAAATTTAAAGAAATGGTTTCACATCAGAATATTCCAAGTTGATAAATGGTTCAGAAAATATAAACAACTTTAATTAATGCATTCGTTGAAATTAACATTATTTGTACCTACGTAAGTGAACTTGGCATGGAAATAATAATTTCAAGTTCCATGGTACAACGTAATCGGTCAGTGTGTTGGGATTTTTTTGAATTTATAAAATTAAAGGAAATATAAATTTAAAAAAAATTAAACAAGTTCTCACATACGTCAATGGACTTCATTGAATATGGTGAAATACTTAACCGACGAGCATTAAACAAAAAAATTGTATTTTAAGTGAAAGTTAACCGTAAATGTTGAAATGTTTTTCTATTGCGTAACTTGTTTGCCAGAATGAATTATTGTAAAGTTATTGATTAAAATTTGCAAATATGAGTGCAAAACTAATAAAAAGTTACTTACATTCGTACGAATGATAATCCAAAAAGTGATATTACTGATTACTATAGTAGAAATTTATAAATTTTAATAACCACACTAATATTTCGACATCAACAAACTTAAGATACGATAACCGGTCTGATAAGATGACGGTGTAGTATCTAACGGCATTGATAAGAAAATGTCCCATATAATAAAAAGATTTACATAAATGTAATGTGTATTAACAAGTTTTTCGACTCGTACTAAACCAAGGCAACAAAATCGAATGAAACTTTGGACGATAATCTTTAGGTACGGGGATCATACTACATTTGATTGTGTGTAACCATGCATCACCTCCCAACATACAATTCGATAAGTGACTAGAAGTGACGATTGTGGTGTCATAAATGATCAAAATTAAGTATGTCATGATATAACACACTAGGTCGCTTCAACACAATTAGGTCGATTTACCTTAACACTGCTACAATTAATCGCTCGCTACTTTGCCGCTCACTCCATCACAATGCAATTTCAAATTTTTATTGCACTTTAATTAATTTTTTTTCCTCTCATCTACCACCTATCACCGATAAGGATCACTATCTTTTTTTCACCCATGGATTTCCTTCAATCTGTTTTGCCCATGACCCATCCAAATAATACGTTCTTCCAAATTTCAATTAAATGACAAAATGATCAATTTTGGGAGCCAAATCCAAAATTTTAAAATAAAATTACCCCAATAGCTCAGAATCCCACACTGTTACACAAGTCAGCCTCATGGATTCTGGGGAAGGCAAAGATTCAACCGAAAGAATTCGGAAAGTCGGGCAAGAGGGAAGCACCACCAAGGAAAAAAAATGTTTATCTGAACCTACAACATCCGTACAATGAGAACGGCTGAACACCTAGAAGAATTAGAAAACGAGCTAGAACATATTATAAAGTGGGACATCCTTGGTATCGGTGCGCCGATTCTCGGGAAAGAGTGTGGTAGAAGTCTACTCACCAAATCTCCACCAAAGCATCGTAAATTGGCATTATACTAGCCCGATGGGAGAATCACTGTCATGCGGTTACTGGTACCCTTAGCTCTGTCTGCTACCAAATAAGAGCGCTTTCTTCTATCTTGAGCCTTTCGATATTGAGATCCTTTTATTTCGCAGAGGTGCAATCGCGCCTGATGTATGGTCTTATTTTCTGGGTAATGTCGGGACATGCAAGACAGGTATTTTTGATGCAGAAGCGCATAGTCAGGTGTATGGTGGGTGCGCATCGCTTGGAGTCCTGTAGGCCTCTTTTTAGAGACTTGGAAATTTTAACACTGCCATGTCTTTACATCAAGTCCATTGTTGTGTTCGTCCGTAACAACTTGAGTAGCTTCCAGACTGTGTCGGCAGTTCATGGACGTAATACCAGATTTGGTGATCAGCTTCTACTTCCTCAACACCACCTCGAGCTTACTGATAAGAGTCCTCGTTGTATGGGCTTTAGAATCTACAACAAATTACCTGCCGACATCAGGGAAGCAGTGACCATTAGGTTGTTTAAGTCAAAGCTTCATAGCTTACTTTTACGCGGCTGTTTTTACGATATTGCCAAATTCTTTGCTTCAGTTTAGCTATGGTTGGGGTTTGGCTGCATTACGCGTCGATTATGTGCCAATTACGTAATTATGCTTTGTATTATATTTTGTAAAGTGTTTTTTTAGCTTATATTGAGTTTTTATATATTGGTTTTCTGTCGATTTCCACTGTGAATGTAATATTTGACTTGTAAATCCATGTACATGCGATTTGTGCAATAAATATTATTATTATTAAAAAAAAAAAAAAACCAGACAACCAGGAGAACAGTATACTGCAAGAAAAACTGGCCATGCTCATCTGGTCACAAAAACACATGCCTGAAATGGATAAGACAGAGATAATGGCAGCACTGAACCAAATGAAAAATAGAAAAGCATGCGGGGAAGACCGAATCACTACCGAAATCTTATAGGTCGGAGGAGAAGAAATAGTGCAAGCCATGGGGGTGTTACTAAATAAATTGTAACAAACCGTCTAACCAACAAATTTGACTTTAGCAACCTGTCGAACAAGCCGGATTCCGTAAGGGTTACAGTGCAATAGATCATATTATCCAAACAATACGGACACTAATAGAAAAATGCACTGAGTATAACATCCCGCTACCTGGCATTTGTTGATTACTATACAAAGCGTTCGATTCCATTGAGACCTGGACTATTTTAGAAGCACTAAACGGGGCGAGAATCAATTCAAGATATTCGAACCTCAAGATAAACGAAGATATGAACAGAGCCCCCGTAAGGGCTACTGGCGCCTGTGTGCAAAAAAGGATTTTGGCGCCCTTTAAGGCATTTTGGATCATGTTTTTTTAATTATGTTTTTGAAGGTAGGTAGGTAGGTAGGTAGGTGCTTGAAATAAAGCAAAAAACTGAACTTTAGAAATCATATTTCAGTCGCTTAAATGCAAAACCCGACAAGTCCAGTCAAATATAAAACTAGATAATGCAGAAAAACTCACAAAATCTTTATCTAACCGAATTAAGCAATGACTTTTTTTAGCATAGTTTCCTACCCATAGATCAAAATATAAAAATCAATTGATAAAATCTGGGGTAGTCAGAAGCCTTTAAGAATTAATTGCTAGAATAGAATTAATCTCCTTTCTAAAAAAGTTTTGACATGTCGGCTTTTGCATCTAAGCGACTGATTTATTTGTAGACTAAAATATCAAAATGAAACAAACTGAATAAAATCATAAAATAAATTCTTGTTATTTTGTTTTTTGTTTTTTTTTGCAAATTTTTTTGCCACTGTTTTTTGACCCTGGGTTTTGGCGCCCCTAAAGGATGGCGCCCGTGTGCATCGCACACTTTGCACATATGGTAGCGGGGGCCCTGGATATGAATACCAGCAAGACACCAGTGAAGAGAGGAATTCGCCAAGGAGATACAATATCGCCAAAGCTATTGACTCTGGCAATGGAGGATATATTCAAAAACCATTCATGGGAAAATAGGGGTATAAATATCGATGGTACGTATTTGAGTCACTTGCGCTTTGCAAATGACATAATACTCATAGGCACGAAGGCTTATGAATTAAAATATATGCTAAAAGAGTTCAGCGAAGCATCCCAACGCGTGGGTATGAAAATATACCCAAACAAGACCAAAATAATGAGCCCAAGTGAAGTGAACGTAAGGACACATGGTCATAACACCGATAATGTGCAGGAATATGTGTACCTCGGACATCTTATCAAACTGGGAAAGGAAAATCAGGCTGCCGAGGTGGGCAGAAGAATTCGACAGAGCTGGGCTGCT
Organism: Cantharis nigra; assembly: GCA_958510845.1. NCBI lineage: Eukaryota > Metazoa > Arthropoda > Insecta > Coleoptera > Cantharidae > Cantharis > Cantharis nigra. The sequence goes on along the minus strand of OY294034.1, from coordinate 1,621,077 downwards.
TTCGGAAGATTGGGATATATCCTAAAAATCACAGATGTCCCAAGAAACTTAAAAAGAAAAGTATATGACGCATGCATTCCCGTATCGTAGCGTAGCTGAGTGGCTTGCTAAGCATTTAGTGCCGGAGGCACTTTGATCTTCTTCGTCTGGTGTTTGAAGGTTTGGCATTGAAATTATTTGAATTACGCTTGAAGTGGAAAAAACCACGGCGGTCTGGGTGGGCTGGTTATGTTAATTTTAAATAAACGTTTTAACAGATGCATGCATGCATTCCCATGGCGCTAACGTTAACAAATGCAAATCGATTAAGAGTCATGCAGCGAGCGATGGAAAGAGCCATGCTTGGTATAGCGCTGAGGGACAGGATAAGACTGGTAGAAATCCGGAAAAGAACTAAAGTTTCCGACGTGATGGGTAGAGTGGCCAAATTGAAGTGGAAATGGGTGGGGCACGTGGAAAAGCTCGACTCTGCAAGATGGCCATATAAGATTATACACTGGCGTCCAAGAATGGCTAAGAGAAGCGTGGGAAGACCACACGACGAGAATGGTTTGGCAGACAGGGAAACATGGAGAGAGATGAGAGAGGCCTACATTCAGGAGTAGATGGCTACAGGCTAAGAAGAAGAAGAAGCGATACAACATAATTAAATACAGAAGTACATATACAGATAATGATAAACATGAAAATGTGAAGAAAAAAAACGGAAAAAACACCTAAAATAGGAATAGAAGAATATAGAAATGAAATGATAAAGAATATGGGACCAGGAGCAACAAATATATTTTTAAAGATCTGTAATAAAGCTTAGACAAAAAGAAAAGATCAGGATCACACATTTACTGTCAATCAATAACACAGAAAACCATGGTGAATTACTATTCACCACTCTTGTTCTACAAGAGGATGTTTTGCATTCGTCGATCTTAAATAGGCATTCATTTCCAGAAACAAAGATATGGAAGGTATGGAATACAAAGCGAAAAGAAATATATAATTCCTAGCATACGGTGACGAGACATGGGTTCAAAATCTTGCATCTTGAGTAACGAAAATGGACAGGCAAAGAAATGTAGACATAAGAGAAAGACAACAGGAAGCTTGGGAAAATAAAAAAAAAACTTCTCTGAGAAATAACTGCAATATGCAAGGGGACGGACTAGGAACAACATCGAAACTAATTAACAAAACGGGTTTTAAATCGATGTTGAGGAGTTATGCCACGTTTCATATCCCCTGTCTTGACCAAAACAAGATTTAAAGACCAAACAAACAGAGAGACTACCCTTGTCGAAAAAGAAGTTAAAATAAAATATGTATAATACTATCACTTTTATAATATTTAATTAAAAATGCATAAATAACCGTCGGCAAACCTTTTTTAGTATATTACGTAAAATTATTTATTGTAGTAATCGGCAACAAACCAGTTTGTTAATAAATTATAATAATAAATTAAAATTTTGAAAATTATCAAGCAAAGCAAATATAATAAAATTTAAATTATCTCAAAAGATTTCAGCAATCGGCTATTGTGTTTGCTGAACTGATAAATTTAAAAACTTTAATTTATTTTATTTTATTTAAATCTTAAATTATTTAAGAAACGCCATGCGAAAAGTGTGTGTACACACACATGGCGTATTGTTCAAACTTAACCTACGGCAGCGTTGGACAAATTTCACGTCTCCTACGTAAAACACTACCATTTCCCAACTTGTTGTATAAGTAGCTATTACAGATATATTTTTAAATCAAAAATAGACATGTTTATTACCCAGCAGTGATGGAAATATGTAAAGATACATATCTATACAACAATGTCTTGACACGACTGGGCCTTCGGCCTCCCTTAATGGCTACTTACGGATAAATCTTATTTATTAAGATTAAAATGATTACCCATCTCGAGAATTCTGAATAATTTGAATCTTCAATTCAAAAATATTTTAAACCTGGATAACCTTTGTAATGTAACCTCATTGTAATGAAATTTATATACTTAATAAAACTTAATTCAATGAATTTTGGAAACCAAAAATTAAATTAAAAATTTTTTAAATGATAGCAGTTTCTTTATGATTCTTAAAAACCAGATCAAATTACACCAAAAAAAGATACAAAAATTAAAATTTTTTTTTAGAATTTTATTTGAGATTTTGCGACCCCACTGATATCTTTGTCTCCAGAAAATCAATCTAAAATTCGTCTTTGACAAAAAATGCTAATTTTCTAAATGAAAAAGAATGAAAAAATTATTTTTCACGTTATTTATTCCTTCATGAAATCATGTAGTTACATACCTACACCTTTAAAAGATAAAACAAAAATATGTTTATCGATAGATGAGTTATTATTGTTTGGTCTACTGATAACTAACATAATATCTAACCTTGGTAAATATCGAACTGCTAAAAGATCTACAATAATAATAATAAAAATAATAATCTAATGGCTAATTCCTAATTTTAAGAGTGGAACTTTCCTATATTTGTTCCTATGAACAAAATTCATCAATACTATGAATTTTGTTCATCAGTGAAAACATGATGAATGTTTTAAGTATCTTTTTTTTCAGTGTAGTGGCTATTTATATCTTTTTACATGACATGAAATTGTGCCAAATTCAAAATTCGAATGTTTTTTCCAAATTGATACATCACCAATATTGCTATGGGACGCACATTATATTATTTAATATTATCATATTCTCACATTTTTATAATTTTTATGTATGTATTCATCTTTTTCTCTTGTCTGTGTAACTAAATAATTATAATTTAATTAATTCTGATGGAACGACGTAAATGATAACGTCATTCCTTGTATTTTAGAAATTAATATTATAAGAAAGAATTCAATGTAAAAAAAAGTGTATGAAAATAAAAAAGTGTTCTACCATGCGGTTAACGATCAAAGTTTAAATTGATAAATAAAAAAATTAGAGGGCCCAAAAGCCCAATAAATTTTTTGAAAAATGAAGAGCGAACTTCATACCAGGCAAAAGTCAAAATTGATTAGTCATTTTGGGAGAAAAACATAAAACATCGCAGTTGTTTCTTAGACATCGCTTCCCATTTAACCCTTAGGATTCAAAATATCAAGTTTATTTTTTTCAATTTTATTTGTCCGTGTGGAACATAATAAAAGGGTGATAAGTTTAATCTTTATTGATAGTCTGACTATAAATGAAAAAAAAGATAGGTAAATAAAAGAGATTATGGATTCATATCCGATGAATTAACTTTTACGATTTTGAATTTAGTTTTGATCAGTTTTACCTTTTATTCTCACATTTTTCGTGCATTTTCGGCAACTCACAGTGCAAAAGAATATTATTCTTCTGGCAATTTTGACCAAAATGATATCCAAATGTCCTTATGACATTTTGCTGCCCAGTTGTAGACTGGCAATCTACTGTACACCTTCCCAAGGTCTGAACTTTTCGTTATCTGGAAGTTCGATTCTGGGAAGAAAGGAAACAATTGCAAAAAGGTAGCTCTTTCAATTTCTTTTGTTGTATGAAGTATACCGATTTAAACTAAAAAACCGGCTACTATTTTGAATCCTAAGAGTTGAAATGGGAAATTTGATGTTCCTCCTCTTTCACCCCAATTCCAAATTTTGCATTAAACTGCTGCCACTATAAATACTCAAGAAGAATAACATATTTGGGAAAAACAAGATGTGTCCAAAATTATAAAATCAAATCGTAATAATTGTTTTTTCTATTAGCAATAAATGTCAAGTTATTCCAAATAAAAATCATGGATTAATGAACAATATTCCAAAACAGAATTTTAAATTACTTTTTTCACCTAAAGTTATACTGGATAAGATTAATGGCATATTTATTATGCCTTCCGTGTTTAAACAAAGAACTTAACTTTTTTCAAATTCTACTCATAATATAATCATTTATAAAAGGGTTTTGTATAAATTTTGAAATGTATTTAAATTTTATGACGAATAAATTTAAATTATTTATTTTGTATTCGATCAAAATGTAAAAATTTTGACTTTCAACAATTTTTTGATTAAAAGTTTTAATTTTGCATAAAATTTTATGTTGCAATTTTATACAGGATGTCCCTTCGACCAATGTTCACCTCAGAAAATAATTCTGTAAAGAGAATTTAAGTACAATATTTGTCTCTAATTTGGGCGTCGGATAAACTACTGTCTACACTGATACAAAGACATCGGGAAACCCCCTCGTTAATTAAATTCCCTGGTAAGTCGTAACGAGACTCTACTGTATTCTTTATTCTTCTTCTTCTCTTCTTACGCCCTTAAACCCCACGGCTGCTTAAACCGGATTGGGGAATGCCCGCAACCCTGTTTTAAATAATTGCGCAGGCTTTACGTGCCTCCCGAAGCACGCAGACGGTCTTTTAGACTACCAAGTACCTTAGAGATAGCCATTGTTCGGCTAACTTACTAAGCTAATGACCGTCTCTCGTAAAACAATGGTTCATACAGTTAATGAATTTTTAAAATTAATTCAGTTTTTCGTACGGTTCTGATTACGTTTATAATTATTTATATTTAATTACGTTCATCTATGAAGCACAGATTTTTTGCCTTCCTTCACTTCTCAATTTGAAATTAAGTAATTAATACCACGTCCCTCGACTAAGATTTGTATGAATAAAAGAAAAAAATTTGTATTAATAAATTTCAAGGTAGAGTTCGACTTTTATTTGAAAATATTTTGTAACTTTGACATTTTTGTAACAAAAAAATGTTTAGTAATTCCAAGATTTCTATAGAAAGTACACAATAATTATGACTTCGCAGTTAATTCTGGATCCTATGTGCTACCCCTATTGTTACTTACGGAAACAGGTAGTTGACAACTAAAGTTCTTTTGACTAAATATTTCTTTAGACGAATTTTTCGTTTCTCGTAGGTGTGCATTTTAAAAATTAAATTTTTTTTCAATAATTATTGAGTATTACTTCCATAAATATAAATTAATCGTTCGTAAATAATAGTATTTTGTATAATTAGTGGGTAATTTGTAATTCAATAATTGTTTTGATCTAGACATAATTACATGTTAATTAACAAAATTATTATATCAATAACTTCTGACAACATAATCAAGAAGAAGCGCAGACCAGGTAGAATCTTACGGTAATTCCCCTAAAAAATATACCTATGTCAATTAAAAGGCAATATAATATTATTGTTTTGACATTTTCTGTAACTGTTATTTGTTTTTGTGACTGTTGGAACTGTTTGAGCAATAGAGGGGGGGGGCGGGAATATTTCGAACGACCTAACCTTATAATTCGATCAACCCAAATTACGATACGGCTATAATAGCTATTAGTTTATTTGTGTGGTTGGAAATTATTTATTATTGGAAAAAGGTGTTGAAAATTTCTACAACAAATAATTAAATAAATAAGATAACATTACATAAAAGGTAACAATTTAGTACTTACAATTACTGCCCCTACCGCACTTGTTATTCTTGCTGTTTTCAATTGTTGTCTTTTTCCTATATTGACTGCGTATTTGTAATAATTAAATATATTTGTTTAAGTTGGTAGAGGCAGTATTGTAAGTACAGGGGTGTATTCAGGACCACATTTTAAAATATTGGATACGGGGGTAGCATCAAACTGTTATTTCTGTAACAGTGACTGTTTTGTATAACCAACAATTAAATGTTCTTGTATTATTCACAAGAATTGTTTGTTAAATAATTTTTATTTGTTTATTATTATTGTTACAATAGATTAATTATTAATCGGATATTTTCAATTGAATAGGCACTAAATACTGAATCACACAATTTTGTATACATTTCAGCCTCATTCAAATTTCATGCAATCAAAATATTATGGTCTGGCATAAGTGACTAACGTGAGTAAGGAAAGTCCATGAACAATTATTCAAATAATTAAAAAAATTGAAAGAGTTTGTTTTCTCCAATGGATACGACGTCATAGAGTGCCATTATTGCAACAACGAACTTTGTACATAATTTTTTTACTTCAGTTCTAATTATCCGTCATCCAGAAAAAAAATTTATATCTATCTTAAAAATCGATGAATTGATGAGTGGTATTAAAAATCAATTACGTAATAAAAAATAAAAAATTTATTACTATTCGATAAAAACAAATTGCGTAACCATATCTTTACGTATAATTTATAAAAAATTGTATAATTGCTTTAGTCCAACTGCAATTCAACTGATAATGAAAGTCGAATAATCCTAACCTTACATTTTTTAAACTTTGTTTACAGTGGGATCTTTAAAAATATATCTACCGTTAAAATAAGTTAATTTATTTATCATAATTAAATTACCATAACAAAAACTTAAATGCAATTTTTCTACTATTAATAAATTCTCTGTGCTTTATTTGTTTATAACTTAATTATAAATTCCTTGTATTCATTTTAAAATGGAAGATCCTTAATTGAATGATGTAATTTTATTATGTTTAAATTAACTTTATAACATTTAAATGTTATATACAGTGTGTTAATAACATAAAACAAATTCAAAATCTCGGGGAATAACAAAATTTTTTAAATTCCCGAAACCATTTTTGTGATTAAACTTTTAAACCTATTTTGCAGGAATTTTCAGAATTTCTTTCAGGATGCAATTATTGGTGTTGGAGACTATGGGTACGCAAAGTTTTGAAAATTAGTTGAACAAGACCCGGCACCAGCACACAGAGCACGCGTGACTCAGGCCTGTCTTGGGAAAATCGTAACATAACATAATCTGTTTTATCTAATTTATATTTGTCGTAAAGTTATAAATAACTTAATTTTTTATATTTAAATTATCTAATAAGAACAACCTTTTATTGTAAGTTCATAATTAAAACAATTTGTTATTTTAAACTGTAAAATGTGGAACAATTTTTATCAGCATAATGATAGCATTTTTAAACTGTTCAATGCTGATGGAAAAATAATCTTAAAATGTCGAGACATCTTTTTGGCCGTGACCAAGACGATTTTTCTCACAGCTCACAGATCTTAAGCTCAAAATTACAGCTGAAGTTCATGTGTTTGACACAATAATATCATTTTTTGGCCAGAGCAGGGACGTGCCAATGCGGGTGACGAGAAGGTGGAAACTTCCCCATCAGTAATTGGCAAAATTTTGTAAATTAACCAAAAACCAATAAGTTGGTAAATTCAGCGAACAGTTGGCAAAACCATTAGGAGTCACAAATCGCTCATATTGTTGAAAATCAATGTTCCCTCAAAACTGTCGGTTCAGCTCATCCTTGGGTCAGACGGAGTTCAATTTGTCCAATTTCAAAGATCATATTATACAGATTTTTCCATGACAACAGCGAAAACATAATTGAGGCAAATGAAATATATAAAAAAATGTCCGTTTTGGTAAGACAATAGAAAGTCGAACAGGACTCTTGTAATTATTATGGAAAAACGAGGAGAATGATCTGTATCGCCCAAGGGCATCTTCAGAAGTTCTTCCAAAATTATACGCTGGAGTTCCAGGTAGCTGATGATCAGTTCAAGACAATAGAGGACGTTCAGCACAAAAAACGGCTATAGCGGTAAATTCTCAATTAAAACAAGGCCTTGTCGGATCAAGTGCGCAAAGTCCAGAGATTTAACCGTTTGTATACAAAGAAAACCAAAAATACATTAAATTTTGGAGTTTGATCGTAGCAAAACCTTCAACTCAAAAATTTTAGACCGGATAAACGGAGAACGAAACAGATCGTTAGATATAGATAAGACTATCCCAGTTTTTGAAAATGATTTCTATTTGCAAGGAGATAATATTTTTAATTTTATTTGTAATCTACAAATACTCAATTGGATTTCTAAATTAAGTTTCCTGTTGTTTTAATAAAACGTAAATAAATTTCTTAAACCCATCGTCGGCCTAACCTAAAATTTTCCCCAAAAAAATAAAAATTAAATAATCTATATTTGTTAAAATTCTGTAGTAGGGTACTAGTGAGAATGTTTTTCAACAAATATTTGGAAAATATTGACCTTACACTGCCAGATATGTACTTAACACAATTTTGAAAAAAAAATTGAATTCCTCACTTCCCATTCAAGAAATAATATATGATACATATACATGTATTATGTAAATAATGTGCTTCGTATTTATTTTAAAATATTTGATTTACATTAAAAACTTTATTTTGAAAACAAGTTTTGCCAATAGCAATTAAAATTTTTTGCATAATATATGATTTAGAAGAAAAGAACATGAGCTTATATATAAGAACAAATATTTAAAAGAAATTTTTAATTCAAAAGTATTCTCAGGTTTTAAATTTCTGATAATGAAAGTGAATCATTCTATGTCGCTTGATTAATAAATAATTAAAGTATTCATTTGCAAATTATTTTTATAAATTAATTAGGAAATAAGCAATTTAAAAAAGTTGTTTAGTATATGTTTAGTATACTCGGGTGTATAATGAGAATACAGAGAGGCATATACATTCGATTTGCTATGTTAATCTTGCATAATAGCAAAAAAGCAAGAATTTTTGAAAAAAATTCAAAATCGAAAATTTAATAAGGTCAAAATGTATAAAATATTTGAGTGATATTTTGAGTGCAGGGTAGTAATAAAATTCAAAATTTAAAATTTATTTGTTTTTTGATAATTAATGTTGTTTGCCAAAAACCAAAATATTAAGATTAAAAAAACTTACCAAAAAAGCTGTCAATGACTTGTAGTTAATAAGTTTTGAATATTAACTGAAAAAACAATGCGGATTAAAATTGTGCAAATTCAAAATGTACCGGCAATCTTGCCGATTTTTTGGAAATGTCTTCACAGTACTTCACACTTGATAATCATTAATACCGTGATATTTCTTCAAGTAAGTTTGCTACTGGATTCCCCTACCATAAATTATAATACAAATTGCCAGCCCCCGAGCAACTATTTCATTCTAATTTACCTTTTCAAAACGATGATAAGAAAAATTGAAGTCATTACGCACCCCCCTCTTTTTCAGTTTTTATGCAATTTTAACTTATAGCTCTATGGGAAATTTGGCTTCATTTATATTCAGTATATTGTAAAAATTTTAATTCTCAAGTCTTAACCTTCGAGAACATGTAATTTCAAATATTTTGTAATCAAAAATTGGTGAATTTGACGCACCAACTCCAGTGTTGGGGGTTATTACGAAACAGTTGTTTGATAAAACCGATAATGGGAAAACAAATTGAAGAAGGTTTTGGGCTAATGAAAGTTTTTGATTACTTGTGGCTGAGTGAAATTTTCGTGTGGGAAACAAAATTTTGCAAGTTTTTGAAGAGAATAATTAGGTTAAAATAACTTACCGGTATTTTTTTAATATCCAGTTTTAGTAATCATTAGCAAACTTTTGAAAACTGAATTCGCGTGTTACTTATTCCGATAGTTTCGAGATCCGACCACATTACACAGTTAACAGGGTGTAATTTACATTGCACGGTACTACAAGACAACTATGTTGATTTCACGACCTATGCTTTGAATTGATATGATTGGAGGGGGGCTAGGTCGTAATCGAGTAGTATTTATTATGGCAATAATTACCATTCATTAAACTATTTAAAATATTTCAGGACTTTAAATTATTTTAATGAAAATTTAGAGATAAAAATCTACTTTCTTCAGCGTAAAAAACATTTTATTGGTAATTTACTTCAAAAAAATGACCAAAGTCACTTGATCACGTGAAGCAGGTACTACCTGGTCGTAATCGTTCGTTTCGTCTCACCTGAATGTACGTCGACAATGGTCGGCCACCAGTTAGCTTTCATTCCTTAAAATTCACATTTTAGTCTCGACTGTGTGATTACTTAAACCCCGCGCCATTTTTTTTATATATGTGCATCAAGTTTAATACAATATAGGTAAGTCCCGATTACGATTAGTACCAATTTTTACGTGTTTTATGGTACCCTTTTCAGTGTACCTTATGGCCCATCTTGCTTTATTCAAGGACAATGCTACACAAAAATGCATAACAAAATGCAATTCGAGTTTTTTTTTAATGCTATTAAAAAATACGTATTTGTGTTTTTTTCTCCATGTATTGTTTTCACTACGTGGCATATTTTGAGTAACAATTAGCGTTATCAGTCCTAGATTATTCTTTATCAGTTAGGTACATTTTAACTTAATAATAGTCCCATTTAATGGATTTCAACCTTAAACATTTATCATATTTGCTGTTCTATCCTCTGCATTGTTCTTCTAATTATATTTTCAAAAATTGTAAGTATTCTTTTGTTTTTTGAGTTTCTTCGTTCTTCACCTACACAACTTTTTACATTCTTGTAATGCCAGTGGCGTAGCAACCTAGCAATTTATTCGCTTACAATGTTTTATTTTTAGAAGTGCGTCATTACATATTACTATGCAATCTTGCTTCGATAACTAATTTTTAAAAATAAACAAAACCCAAAATACTGTTTTACTCATATGTATTCAAAATTTGATTAATTTTGAAAACAATGTAATTTAAGATAAGAAAATTTATCAAAATATTGAATCAGCAAACTTTTTCCTTGGGTGCACTTGAACAAATATGTATTTTTAAACTTAAAAATTTGTATAATAAGTATTTGTCAGGATTCAAATTTGAATTGTATGTTATGCAGCGGCCCTAACAGTATGTAGTCCCCCGATAGTGCACAGTTGATGGGTTAGCGCGGGTATTTACAGCTAGTACGCCAGGATTCGAATCATAATATTTTTCAAAAAAAAGGAATCTAATGGTGATATTGATATTTCCCTAAAAAGTCGGCATTATTTTATAAAAATAGTTTTATAACTGCCACCCCTTTTGAGAAATATTCAGTTGAAGTTCTTAAATTTCGGCAGAACTAACGGTTTAGGCAAATATGTATTTTATAATTTGAGTTTTGTTTTAAAATCAGCTACGCATGCGTAATATTCTAACCTCAATTGGCTAATTGAAATTTGAACTTTTCCATTGTTGTGCAAGATAATGCAAACACAAATAGAATTGTATATTGTATTTATATACTATTTTTTGTTGTTAACCAAATTTTAGAAAAGAAATTTTAGTGATCGATGCAACCTTCGGCGATCAGGCGATCACATTTTTTATCGATCTTGTTCTGTTATGGAAATTATAAAAATTAACGTACGGATGCTAACAATTTTCAAGTGATCGTTGTGTGTTTTAACACGTAATACGTATTTGTCTTCTTATCTAAGGTGATCACAAATGCAATGTATTGTTGACACTTGAGCATGTAAATTTTTGCTAGACTTTTTTTACCAAGCATATGGAAGTAGCTTCTATAGCTTCTGCTCGGTTTCACTTATCTTGTCTAGTATAGGAACACCCTATATATTACTATATTTAAAAAAATGTAAAAAGGTGATAATCGGCTCGCACAGAAATCTAAATATAAATTTACATTTTACAGTTTACATTTCGGAATAACCTGTACGCCGTATTTGGTATTACAAGGCAACAATTTTTACTTTTAATTCCTCTTCAGTTTCCATCTCTTTCTATGGTAACATAACTTTTATTCAAAATTCCGTCTACTTCGTTTCTTCATCTTCTCCTGTTCTGGCCTGATCCACTCCAATATTTTTCGTGGCCTTTCATCTTCCCTCATTTTGTTAGTGAGTCCGAATCACGTCAATTACTTCTTTATTTTCTTCTGCTATATCTCTCTTTATTTTGTTCTTGATCCTTTCCAACTTCGATCTTCTTATTCAAACTTCACTTATATTATTCTTCTCCCAAAAAAATTAATTTCCAGGTTTAACCGAAATAAAAATTGCAATATAATGAAATAGAAACAGGATAAGGAATACGACTATATCGGAAATTTCGGTTGCACAATTATTTTTGCCATAGATTTCTAGGTCGAATGACAAACAATAACATTGTTTTTCCCAAAAGGTTCAACAAAATTGGAAAGATCGAATTTGCAGTTTGAAGATTTCCAAATGCTTTTTCAAAGTGTTTTCGTTGGAAATCCCGGAGGGATTGCTATCTCAAGAGCAAATAATTTTATGTTATCAAGCTTGACTCCTAACTATTTTATATTTCATTTGTTTTGATAAAATAATTCAAAATTCTTACTAAGTTTTTTGTTTAACTGATTCCAGTCAGTCTACACCCATGATTTTTGAGTTTGAGCAGCATCGGGGATGCTTTTAACAATTGCGTGATTACTCTGTATATAACAATAATATCATAACAATGCAAAAGAGTTTTAAACCTGATTCAGTGAAATTGCGCAATTAGTCCTGAATCAGGTGGGCAGCAAATTAATTAATCATAAGCTTGTTTTTAATTGGCCCTAAATGGTGATTTTTCTACAAAAGTTGCTCGCCATTTTTTGAAAAAAGTTACTAAACTCTAGACTTAATGCACTAGAGCCAGGGGTCTCCAAACTACGACCCGCGGACCAAATCCAGCCCATCAATCCGGTCCGCGTGAGCGAGCCTGATGTGTCTGATATCCAGTCCGCCCTTTAATTTATTTTGATAAAACAAATCAAACAAAATAATAGTCAGATATTTTATTTACAGACTAAAACTAGTTGTCAAAATACAACAAAAAATTGTCAAAAAACAATTAATCTGATGAGCTACAGTGACTAACGAAAATATTTGAACTCTCCTATGTTAACAATGTAAATTGCACATTTTGAAACTGTTTTTTGACATACAAAAATTGCATTTACAGCAAAACTTTTTAGACATTTTTTGTTAAAAATTTTATTGTTTTCAATTTTGTATCTATACATTTTTCGATTTTATCGCCCCGTTTTTGACTAACAGCGACTTACACAAGACTGTAAAACACAAAAAATATTGTCAGCTATATCTCGGAAACGGTGCGACGAAATGAAAAAAATAATAGGAATTTTTTTTTGACAACGCGATTCTCTACATTTTTGTTCATAAGCATTTTTCTATTTTGTCGCACCGTTTCCGAGATATACATAGATGACGATATTTTTTGTTTTACAGAGTCTTGTTTAAGTCGCTACCAGTCAAAAACGGAGCAACAAAATTGAAAAATGTATAGGTACAAAATTGAAGACAATAACATTTTTAACAAAAAATGTCTAAAAAGTTTTGCTGTAAAAACAATTTTATATGTCAAAAAACGGTTTCAAAATGTGCAATTTACATTGTTAACATAGGAGAGTTCGAATATTTTCGTTAGCCACTGTAGCTAGATCTTGGCCTTCGGGGCATTGTGGAGCAATCAGTCTGGCCCTTAGGCTAAAAAGTTTGGAGACCCCTGCACTAGACTAACGGCTCGTCCTTCTGTCCTTTTCATCACTTTTGGTGTAAAATAAAACAGTATTAAACATTAAGCATTAGCGGGTTAATACCTACTTTTTATGACCAAAAATCTACTTACACCTACTTTTTGCAGGTTCTACATTTTTGGATTTTCAGCTTTTACTTTACCCCAATTTCGTCCTTCTTGGTTGAATAGTGCATAATTTTCTAATTCTGATAGTCGGAGCTGAATAAATTTTATTTTTTCGTAATTTTTAAATTAAATATTTTTTTATTTTTTCTAAAAGTAGGATTTCTGAAAATAAAATATGCTAATGAAAATTTGTTGTTTCAGAATAAACAGAATCAAGGAAGAAAAGCGCCGCCATGTTGCGCTCTAAACCATTATTCGTTTTGGTGTTGGCCACACTCGTGTATGGAAGTGTGCCGGATTGTTCAAAAGGATGTTCCTGTTCAAACACGACCGCCGTTTGTGATACCATAAATTTTGAATCGTTTGGAAGTAAAATCCACAATTTAAAAATAGTGAATCCAAATGTACCTTTAGTTCTGAAAAACGAAACGTTTAACGTTCGTGGATTGGAAGACATAAAATCGATCAGAATTGAAAACGCTACAATATTGGGACTCGAAAAATCAACTTTTGATAAAATATCTTCATTGTATGTATTAAGCATAGTGAATTCAAAAATCCCAAGTATTCATAACCCCCACGCATTGCACAATTGCAAAAAATTACAAATAGTAAACAGTACTCTACATTCGTTCCAACATGTTAAATCTCGCTATATGGAAGAATTGGATTTGTCAGGTTGTATGTTGCAAGAGATTACGGAAAACAGTTTTTCTGGTTTTCCCGAGTTATCTTATTTAAATTTAGCAAACAATCAAATCAAAAAAATTCATCCAAATGCTTTTTCCAATTTGTCATACTTGCAGGAAATCAATTTGTCCAATAACACTATTACTCATTTAGACCAGAATATTTTTAAATCGAACGAAGAACTAGTCACAATAGATTTAAGTAATAATCCCTTAACAAACTTAAATTTAAAATTAACCTCCGAAGTGGAATCGCTGGATCTTAGATCACTAAAACTTGAAACCTTAAACTCAAACTTGACTTCGAACCTTATGTACCTTGGCTATTTGGATTTAAGCAACAATAACATTGTTTTTCCCAAAAATATTTTTAATGTGATGCACTTCCTCGAATTTATCAATTTGTCCAACAACAATTTAAAGAGTTTGGATCCCGAAATATTTATCGTAAATGATGAATTGAATAAAATCGTATTGGATAACAATAATTTTACAGTTTTGCCAAATTTTGTTGCCAATTTTAGTGTTTTTGAAACTTCGATATTTTCGTGCAAGAACTGCAATTTGGTGTCCATCCCAGAAGAGGCTTTTGTTCATTTCAAGCCTTTATCTATTCTCAATTTGTCTCATAACCGTCTCAGCGGAATTAATCTTAACGCACTTCAGCATCTCTCTAATTTAGTCGAATTAGATTTATCCTACAATAAAATTGGAGTTATAAATCCACTCACTTTTGTTAATTCTACGAGTTTGGAAAAAATATATTTGGCCGGAAACCCACTCATCAGCTTAGACGCAATGCTGTTTTACAATAACGCAGTTTTAACTACACTCGACGTTAGCTACTGCAACCTGAAACACCTCTGGATTCAACCCAAACGAAAATATGTAACTTCTTTACGAGCATTGATTTTAACCAACAACTCAATTTCTACTATTTCTCCAACTGATTTACAAGTCACACCTTACTTGAAAATATTAGACATAACCAACAATCCATTAAAATGCGATGAAAATCTTCGAGATTCCATTAACTGGTTAAACAAACGGGAAGTGACCTGGTCGTCCAAAACCTGGAAAATGCCAACAGCTACTCACGAAATCAATTCTGATGTTCTAGTATTTGAAGATGTATCCGATTACAATTGGAATAACTTGGCAAAAACCAAGTGTTCAAAGCAATTTTACCAAGAGAACTTTGAAGAAATTATAGAACCCGAAATATCTCCTTCCGTAAAGAACATAATTGAAGAAGAAACTGAACTCAATATTCAAACCTCCAAGAAGGGCTTACTTAATAAGTTACCGTCCCCTATTTTAAACGTGGATGATATACTTGCAGACGAGTCTTACGATGAGTATGATGACGATTTTTACAGCGAACCAGAATATATTAAACCACTTGATCCAGTTGGGAAAGTGACGAATCACAATGAAGTTGAAATCGATCTCGACGATTTAGCACTACAAAGTATTCACTTTAGAACAGAGAAACGTTCCCATTATTCCATTTTATGGCCCACGCTGGTATTTATATTTACAGCTCTAACAGTTTTAGTTATTGCAGCCAACGTGTTACTCTTGATGGTTCGATCAAGAATGATTAATCGTCAAGTCAATCTTCCTCATATTAAAATTCCCCAATGGAGTACAAATGGAAAATTGAAAAAACACAGTGGTTCAGTGTATCAACCACTATCGGAGGAACGTTCAGAAGTAGCGACCCCAATAGTAATAAGAAAAGATCACGTGCCTACTCATCATTTTATGATCAAGACGCAAAAGTAGATATATTTTAGATTAGTTTGGTCTTTTCAAAATATTTTTATATTTGTTGAGTATCATTTGTATATTATTTTATATTTTAATACAGTAAATAAAACTAGACTAATGGAAAATTTACATAGAAGACATTTACACGAACATAATATACCTACTGTGCATACGCGTGCAAAAGACACATTGTAGCTTTAACTATATGGAATATTGCCCCCCTCGTCTCCATTTTAAAAAATGCGATGGCAGAGAGCCGGTCAGAACGACTTTTAAATGTATTTTTTTCAAAGTAAAGAAAATGAAGCCAGTCTTATTGTAATTGGAGTTAACGCTCCACTTCTTTTATTTATTTATTTAGCGTTGATCAGGCATGGTAACACTTGACGAGTAGGCTTAGTTTTGCTTTGTTAGCAATATAGTATTGTACATAGAACTGTTTTAATTTTATACTTCTTACTTTCAATAAATTATACATAATGGTTTATTCATTGTCTTAACTTTGGTTATTCTCGTCCTCTTAGAAATATAAAAACTTTCCGATTTTCCCGAAGTAGCCAACTTTACAATCATATTAGTTGAATTAACAAAAAATTTGTTGTAGCAGCAAAAAACATTTGTTAGAGCGACAAATCGGCGACCCCCTCCGATTTTGTTCAAACTTTGTGAATATGTTCTCTACATTATAAAAAACACTTCCTGAAAATTTTAGCCCTTAATATTCAACCATTTTGAAGTTATGATTTTTTGACTTTTTGAAAATTTTATTTCCTAAGTTTTTCATTAATTTTTTTTAAGTAGAAACCTTTTTTAGAAAAATTGGAAAAAGACAGTTTTATCTAGCAAAAATTTTCAGCTTTTCAATGGAAATATTCATATTTTGTCATACGGAACAGAAGACCCTTTAAAATTCAATCAAAGTGGAAAAAAGGATTTTTGTCACTGTGCGACGCGTGCTACTTCAAATTTGATATTTTTTTCTGAAAGCTGGGAGGTTTTCCCACAAAATATGTCATTTTCACGATGACCATATTTTTAGTTTAGATTCAATTAATTATTGTTTAAATACTTGTCGTTGATTAGATGATAATAGTAGAAAGTTTTCATATTATTTAATTGTATTTAAACAAAAAATATGCACATCGTGAAAATGACATAGTTTGTGGGAAAAACGCTCAGCTTTCAGAAAAAAATATCAAATTTGAAGTAACAGTGAGAGAAATCGTTTTTTCCGTTTTAATTGAATTTTAAAGGGTTTTCTGTTACGTATGACAAAAAATGAATATTTTCATTGAAAAGCTGAGAATTTTTCCTAGAGAAAACTGTCTTTTTCAAATTTTTCTAAATAAGTTTGGTACTTCAAAAAAATTAACAAAAAAATTTTTTTATTTATTTTGAAAAATTAAAAAAATCATAACTTCAAAATGGGTTTATATTAAGGGCTAAAATTTTCAGAAAATGTTTGTTATAATGTAGAGAACGTATTCACAAAGTTTGAACAAAATCGACGGGGTCGCCCCGTAAGAGTGATTTTATTTGGTGGAATGACCCGTTTACTTTTTCCCCTTCTATCTTGATAATTTCTTAGCGCTTTGCCTCAATTAGGATAACCATTAAATTTTTGAAAAAAAAATTTTTTATTCTAGATATCTTGCCAGCCAGCCCGATTACGTTTCCTCAATAATTATCCAAATGCCTAGTGAAAATTTATTGAAATTCAATAATTTTGTGTATGAAGTTGTACATGTAATCCTTTCTAAATTAAGTTTACTTAAAAGTTTCTTCTAGTAAGTATAATACGAAAATTTATAAGGTACCTCTCAACTTTATCCTCAATAAAACAATTTAGTTATAGAAACCGTTTAGATAAATTAAGCCAAAATTGTTACTTGGCATAACTCAAGTCAATTAGTCTCTTAATTCGCTGTAAAATATTAATGGGGGATATCAGTGCATGTTCTTATTAAGCTGTAGAATAAGAAATTATCTAAATAACAATTTATTGCTTTATGAGAACTTTTTATAATCAATAATTTTAATCGAAATTTAATATTACAAAATTTATAGGGTCGACAACATTACGCTCGCACATGATGTTGCTCAAAATTTAGATAAAATTCGGCGACTGAAAAATTGCAATTCTGATTTTTTAGTATAATATAAATTATTCTTAAGGGGGGGCTCCCCCCGATACCTCCAATTTTTAATCGGACAGCTTCCGTGTTGTGGTGACACGCCCACTAGACTTTAGTCTGGCAAAGGTCGTTCAGATTGGGTCGGTTAGTCAAAATATCATTTATTTATAAATTTATTCCAGCATTCCATTTTATCCTATCCGCAGCTATTCTTGCTTCAATATAACATGGCTCTACGAAACAGG
This sequence comes from Cantharis nigra, assembly GCA_958510845.1. Classification (NCBI taxonomy): domain Eukaryota; kingdom Metazoa; phylum Arthropoda; class Insecta; order Coleoptera; family Cantharidae; genus Cantharis; species Cantharis nigra. The sequence goes on along the minus strand of OY294034.1, from coordinate 1,602,814 downwards.
GTGGTCGACTTATTAAAAGTAATTTCTTCGTCCACGTAAGTAACTACCTAGTTTTATTTTAAATAAATAATTATTTTTGACAAATTGTAAACTTAACGTACACTAAACACAATTGTAACTTTGGTTGCGTTACAGATGTAAATGTCCCGCTCATTCCCATATGAATGCAACTTCTGCAGGACTTCAAAATATTTCCAACGACTATGCATTTGAAGTAATTTAATTTATTTTGCTTAATTGTGTAGGTAATTTCGCCAACTCTTTAAATTTTAGATGGCTTCATCCACCGTAAGATACGGAAAAGGAGTTACTAAGGAAATAGGAATGGATGCAGCGAATTTAAACGCCAAAAAGGTTTGCGTTATGACCGACTCAAATTTGATCAATTTACCTTCAGTGAAAGTTGCCTTTGATTCTTTAATTAAAAACTGTATCGATTTTGAAATTTTCAGTAACGTTCGAGTAGAACCAACTGATGAAAGGTAAAATCCTCTTTAAATTTATATGTATTGACTGCAAAATATAATCCAAAACTTAGTTTTATAGAGGCCGCTAATTTTGCAAAACAAAGAAACTTTGATGCTTACATAGCAATTGGAGGTGGATCAGTTATTGATACCTGCAAAGCTGCTAACTTATACAGTTGCGATCCGAACGCAGAATTTCTCGATTATGTAAATCCACCCATTGGAAAAGGAAAAGCCGTAACTGTTCCTTTAAAACCTCTAATTGCAAGTATGTTTAAAGAATAATGTAAATTTTGGTCATAAAAGCTTTTTCTAGTACCAACGACGTCGGGAACGGGAAGCGAAACGACAGGCGTTAGTATATTTGATTATGAGACCTTGCAAGCCAAAACGGGAATATCGAACAGGGCTTTACGACCCATACTAGGTTTAATTGATCCATTGCATACGCTTTCGCTTCCGGAAAGAGTTAGCGCGTATAGTGGTTTTGATGTGTTTTGTCATGCCTTAGAATCATTCACGGCTGTTCCGTACACAGAGAGAGGGCCCTGTCCAGAAAATCCAAAACTGAGGCCAGCGTATCAAGGACAAAATCCCATTTCAGATGTTTGGGCTCGATACGCATTGAATATCATTAGCAAATATTTTAAAAGGTTTTAATTGTTGGAAATTTGATCTTAGAGTTATTTCTAATTTTTTAGAGCTGTTTATAATTCTGGTGACATTGAAGCTCGAGCCAGTATGCACTTGGCTTCTACAATGGCTGGAGTCGGGTTTGGAAACGCTGGGGTTCACTTGTGCCATGGTTTATCTTACCCCATATCTGGAAACGTTAAATCGCATCAACCAAAAGACTACAGCACTGAACATCCCATAATCCCACATGGATTATCAGTGGTGATTACTTCTCCGGCGGTTTTTGAATTTACTGCGCCCGCTTGTCCGGAAAGACACTTGGAAGCGGCAGAAATATTAGGAGCAAACGTTAGTAATGCTAAACGGGATGATGCGGGAAAAATTTTGTCAGACACCATACGAGAGTATATGCACGATATCAAAATCGAAAATGGACTTGAAGCTTTAGGATATACTATCGATGATATACCACAACTGGTCAAAGGAACTCTACCTCAGGTAATTAATTTTTTAAAACTGAATTTAACTTTTATTAGAATATACGCAATGCAGACTATTTGCAATTCAAATTTATTTCCTGCCAGTGGATAAGTATTTCCTAACCAAGGATATGTGGAAGGCTTAAGATTATTAGAAGATCTTCTAACTCCAACAATTATAATTTTATAATTGGCTAGAAAATACAGATCCCTACCTTAACCAAGTGATGGATAAATAAATTGGCATCAATAATTGCATTTCCCTGCCATTAGCAAGGCTTCAAACCAAGACAGAAACTCTAAGTATATTGTGGCTGATTTGAATGCAACACCCAGTGAATGCCGTACTGTTAATGAACCAAAATCACTAAATGAAGTCTGTAGAAGTCTCATGGAGTTTAGCCAAGTCTGAAGTAGTCGAGCCAAGTCTTCATGAAGACTTTGGAACGCAAAATTCAAAATAATTACCTCCGTAACCAAAATAAAATCAACGACAAGTAGTGATGATATATTCAAATTAGACCAGCAAAATATCCTCATAAAGTTCGGGAAAAAACAGTTGACAGTACAAAAATAGACATTCAGAAACGAGAATGGTTAGACATAGTAGTAATGTACTTACAAAGAAAAGAATGTAACTATAGCATTCTATCATTAAAGACTTACAATAGCTGTAAAAATAAAAGTACTAAAGCTCTACAAACAATACAGTAAAGAGGTTTGTATTAGAAATAAACCTGAGATGCAGAGTTTTGGAAACTTATAACTACGGAAACAAACAAAGATTACAAGTTTAATATCAACTCGCCTATCTCTCACAATAAGTTGGTATATCTTCGCAGTTCCTCTTATTTATAATTTATTTCTATTAAAAAACTGGAAAAACTAATAAAAATAAACACCAACCTAAGAGATAATAAAAAAGGTTATTACAAATTTTAGCCCTTAACTGTGACCCGCCGCACCTTACTCTGATGTTAAATAACAGCTCTTACAGAAAAAGTTGCAAACAACTGATGCCAACATTTGTTTTTAAAATATTAAAAGCCAAAAGTAATATTTATAAGACAAAAAAACAGTTTTACTAAGAAAATTTTTCTCAAAATTAAATTTTTTTAATTCATTTTTTAAAAATTGTAATTACGTTAGCACTTCAAAGGATCTACTTTTGCCTATTAATGTTGGATTATTAGATAAAATTGTATAAAATTGTTCAGGGTTAAAAATATGAACTGGAAAACAGAAGTAAAACTTTATTTTTCAAAATAAAAAATCATTTGACCAAATTGGTGAATAAATTTGGCTTATATAATTGTTTATTAGTTTGGTATGTTAGATAATTTTTATAACAAAATTAAAATAAATTTAAATTGATACAATAATTGTTTACAGAGTCGAATTACTAAGCTTGCACCACGTGAACAGTCTGAAGAAGATTTATCTAATATGTTAGAAAATTCAATGAAAATATATTAATTTTAATAATAAAGTTTGTATTCAATATTTTCATCTTGTTTTTAAGTCTACAATACAATCTGACATACAAATACAGCTATTATAGCAATATATTACATTTATTAAAAGCCATATTCACACATCTGTGCATTATTCAATACTGTAAAAATAATTTAATACACAAATACATCCTACTCGAACATTTATCCATTTACCAACTTCTGTCATACATATTTGTTTAAAAGTTGACATACACAACTGCAAATTTGGTAATAACGCAAAATTGCACCACATAAATAAGAGCATTTTAGGGTAAGTCTAAAATGTTTTTGTTAAAAATAATATTTACACACATACGTAACCATAAATTATTTATACTTATTACGCCGCTATTTTTCTAATAGTTTCTCTTTGGTTTAATTAATGTAAATACGATACATACATTTATAAATTAACTTTCTACAAAAATATGGCTATTTACACAAATATGTGCAAGTTTTTTTATTTTAAAGGAGACAAATTTTGAATTTCGTTATTTTAATATCACTGTACATAAAATAACTAAATAAATTCAATTTAGAACATCAATATAGATATGGTGGTTACTCGTAAGCCTGTGTGCCACCGCTACTAACTAAAATAATCTTAAATGTCATTTGCAATCTAAAAAATTTCGTTCTGGGAGAATTAATCACAAAAAATATCAAAATTTGTAGCACAGCTTCGAGTAACTTGCAGTTATTAAATATCGATAATTATTTCATGGAAAGCAATAAAATTTTCAATAAACATAAATCTAACAAATTACATTGAGAACATAATACTTAAAAAAATACGTCATATCAATCTAAATATCTATATGAAGAACTAAAATTTTGTTTCCTTAAATTCTGAACACTCATAGAATTTTTATAACAGTCTTTATTATAATTATACATTTTTAATAATATAAGCGCTACTAATCTGGTAACATGTGAACAAAACTAATGGGAAACATCCCTCGTCTGTCTGGTTCATTTTCAACTATTCCTTCCATCCAGTTTTCGTCGTCCGTGTGTTCATTTATTACTATTATTATTTCACCTTCTTGAAAAGAAAGCTCATCGTCATTATCTGCTTGACAATCATACAATGCTCTACATCTACGTATTCCACCACCATTTGGCACATAAAGTGTTCGAGAGAGAATGGCACGTGGAGAAGATAGAGACCCTGTAGACGCTGGACTAGAAGAAATCTTGTGGAGTGGTGAATCCAATGACTATAAAATATTTTCAATTACAAAAAATTTATCATTTATTGAATTATCATTCAATTTTGTAAATAATTCACCAAATCTTGAAAAAAACTTTCTTCTAACTTCTATTTTCAATTTTTATTGTTTGTGAAATTTGAAAAACAAATCGCGAAAACTTGAGACCTAAACTTTAAATTAATTCATATCACAAATAAAATGTCTTGAAAACCAAAGTGGCCCTAAGAGATCGCTTGGAAATTGCTTGTTTGCAATTGGCAAACAGGTAGATCGGGATCGATCGATCACAAAACGATTTTTAGTGGATTATTGCCGCAGACACTAGACATGACTTATATTATACTGAAGTTGGCCACCCACGCAAAAATATATGGTTTTATTAGCCTATATATTATTATACACAACTCAACACATATAAAAAGTTTTATCTGCGTCATTATAAATTACATATCACATGCAAAACTATAAATGTGTAATTTCATGAGTTAGTATGAACCTGATAAAAAATGTTCTCAAAAATTAGTAAAATGAAAGGTTAAAACAATTGTTGTTCCCCTTCTGAAGTCAAAAATGTTAAAACAAAATCATTTTTCCAATTTTAAACCCTCGGAGGAATTAATCAAGTTAAGCCCCATTCAGATTCGACATTACTCTTGTGTTGCATTTGAGTGAGCTATTTCACTGTTGTATGCATTGTCCTATCTGAATGCGGCTTGTTTAGTTTGTAATTGGAAAACAAAACCTTTTAATGCTTAAGCAAAGTTTGTTATTTTTATAAACCAAAAATCATCTCTGTTAACGTTAGCAAATACACAACATGCAGTGATACACGCAAATTTTACCAGACTAGTTATACAATCATCTTGAGCACAACTCTTCAAACGACATTTGACTCTCTTCTGCAAACGGATCGAGCTCAATAGAAATTTTAAATCATAACAAAAGTTGCACCAGTCATGTCTACTATTTACATTCTCATACAAATTATCAACTCTTACCCTTCGTGGAGGAGGAACGGGACCCCCAGGAATTTCAAAATCAGATGCCATCGATGAAATACTTTCTGTTGAACGACCGTTAGATAAACGGTTATTTGGTGCAGGAGGAGGTGGATTCTGAGGTCGTTTGAGTAACAATTTATCCGAATTTTTACTATCGGATGTAATGACTAGCTTGCTTCCTAAATTGTAACAAATGTTAAAAATTTGAAGTACCTTAACTATTCCTTACTTACCTAGATGACCCACAGATCGACTGGCATTTGAATCATTACTAGGAGAACGTTTATGACTATGACTTAAGGTGTGGTAATTACCAGCAACAGCAGGGTCAGAAGGTGTACGGCTATGATTACTTGGCAGTGTTCCATACATATTTGTTGAACCACTAATTGGACCACAAGTTGTAATTACTGGACCGTAAAGAGTGCCCCCTGGTGGCATGGGAGCTGCACGTTTTTTTAAGCTTCCATGAACATTCACTGTAAAAATAATGCTTTAAATAGCAAACAAAATTTATACAAATTTGTAGGTACCTATCACAGGTTTTCGAGATTGAGGTGGAGGTGGAGGCGGCATTTGCTTTGTTGTGCTATTGGGACTATTACCTGATTGCAAACTATCACATGTTGATGACCTTGAGCGTAATGTAACTGGTGAGTCTCCTCCAGTGTAACTAGGAGGTCTAGAACGATTTTTCTTCTCTGGCGTTAATGATCCATTCTGTAGAATAAAAAAACATTTTCCTCCCAAGTTATATCTACTATTTTTTTTTAATCTTACCCTATCGTCTATTATAGTGTCATCATCTGAAAAATCTGTTGAACCATCGTCGTGTGACAAATTCCAGTCTATATTTACATTATCAAACAAATGCTTTTGCCGGTTTACCACATTTTGTAACTAAAATGGAATTTTAAGTAAAGAAAAAGATAAATGAGTAAGCATTTACCAATTCTTGGCAGGTATGGTGTCCCATTTCTTGGGCAATGTGTAAAGGAGTCTTATCTTGAGAATTTCGTATCGTTGCATCTGCACCACTGCGTAATAATAACTTCATTGATTCTGGTTTTTCATACAAAGCGCACAAATGCAGCGCAGTGTTACAGCCAATATCCTCTGGTGAGCTCGGAGGAGCAGTTAATTTATCTAAACCTTGGGATGGAATATTTTGTATTAGAAAATCAACTGTTGGCAATGATTTTCCATTTTCTTTGACTACAGCACGATGTAATGAGGTTTCACCACAATCCTGAAAAGAAACAAAGTCAGAAATTTAAAATTAGTGACCAAAATATACCTTACAGAACTCGGGAGAACAGCATTTAAATCGACGTTTTCAGCCATCACTTGCAAAAGCAAGCTTAAATCTCCATTATTTATGGCATCTTCCAAATCACATAACTTATCCCTCTCACTTCCGCATGTTTTCATGGCGTAACGTTTTTCTACATATTTGGCTCGAATAAAATTAAATCTCTCTTCCCTAAAGATTAAAATTTAAATAAAAATAATAAATAAATAAAATATTAATCAAAAAGTCACTTACATACTACTGGACGGTGTAGGTTTACTTCCGAACACTAAATTAGCTTCCATAATATCATTGAAAGCCTGATTAGTCATAAAACGAGCAAGTAAAAGTTGACTAGTGCCCAAATTATCTAAAGTTAACGATTGTATTCGAGATATATGAACACCTAAATCTCGATGAATTCCCGAACATTCGATACAAACTATTATACCAAAATTTGTGGACAGCCAAGTTGCATCATTTTGTGAATTACAATCACAACAATGGTCATTTCCTGGAATTCGTTGAACATAACGTATAATAGCTTGTTGAAGTTCAAGTAAACTATGGTTAACTTTATCCCCCCCACTTTTACTGCTATCATCGAACGCTTTCATAAGAGCTATTTCCTTACAATTAATTAAAACAGACATCCAAGCGTGCTGATCGGCTTCGTCCTCGGCTTGAAAGTGATATGTACGATTATCTAATTAGGAAACTTATTAGTAACAATTTGATTAAAATTTGAAAACATATACTAACATGAAATCAAGTCAAATCCTCTTTTATCATCTGGAACCATCTTTATTTGACAAGTGAGTAAATTTACCCGAGTTGGAGGTTTACTTTCGTCTGCATGACAAATATCCAAAAAACCTTCCGCTTGAACTCGACATTTGCGTTTTTGCCATACACGCCGCATTTTTCCTTCCGATTTTTTTAATAAGTGGCCGGTTCTTGTAACCCCATGATGTTTGTCTCCCTGTAACTGGTGTAATGAATATCCCGCACCTTTATCGGCAACAACTGGAACCTAAAAATTTTATTTAAACAAATATATCTTAGAACTCCCAAAATGCAGATACAGCACTCTTGTTTTTGAAGGTAAATGCACCCACTCGTATTTTATACTTTTTCAACAAACAACTACAGGCGATGTTTGGAAACACTGTGACGTCATACTAATAGTGTATGTTATACCTGTTCCGTTCTGTGGGAGGTAAAAATTTTATCGCACAAACTGACCTGAAAGTGACGTGACAAGTAGCTTAAGAGTGAGTAAGTGATATGGGAGCTCTTCTCATCCGCTCACTGGCAGATCATTTGCCACGTTACTTTAGTTAATGCTGTGCAGACCTCTCAAGTATCAAAAATATTGTTTTTTTTATTAAATTGCAAGCATCTTATTTTGAAAATCACCCCCTCTCCTTTACAGTCGAGGTTTAAAACTCACCATGATTATGACTGAAAATGTTTGTTTAAAATCGTAACCATCTGATTTAATTTAATTTTAATATATTTATAGAAATAATACAACACATATGATAATGAATTGCTTATTAAGTACTATATTTTACATAAAAAATCAATGCGTTTGCCGAGGCGTTTGCATTTAAAATGCTGATGAACACCTCGTTATAATGTCCATTTCACTGTATTTGTTCTGCATAAAATTAATCTCATAAATATTAAAAAGCAATTTATTAAAGCTTTGTTCAATAAACTTGCAAAAAGGAAAGACAAAAGTTTTGAATAATAACAATTTTCTCGAAGAAACACTTATAAGATGTTTATATAACAATATAAACCAGTCCAAATAAACTTATTTATTATAATTATATTGTATCGTATTGCAATAATTTGAAAAGAATTTTTTTTATCAAAAAGTTATCTATTACCTAACCACTTGGATACTGTAATCAAAGAAGATAATTTTTATACTAGGAAAGCAATTACAAAATTTAAATTTATAAAATCCCGGTATTCATTTTACTAAAATTATATTATTAGAAAAATTCAAATCCAGATACTTCCCATTTGGAAATAAACATTTGTCTACAAGACTAGTGAAACTGACGAAAATATGAGAAAACCATTATGAGTACAAATTATAGAAAATGATTTTCAAAACTAAGAAACTTGATTTCAACATCCGTTCAATAATCAATCGATAGCTGGTTTGGGTGGTGAAACTTGATATTAACTGTATTAAATTTTCAAAATATATTGAAGAAGTCAAAAAAATAAATATAATTTGCAGTTTTCTTCAAAAAAATGTAAATTGAAAATTATTTAAAAGAGAACACAGGTTTCAAAATATGAATTTTTATTTTTTGTATTTTCTTACTACATTTTCTTAGCTGGGAAATCTTATATTACGGCTCATTTTTACGAAAATGACTTGAAATTCGACCCAGACTAATAATTTTTTTATTTTTTTGCTTTCTTATTAAAAATTAAAGAAAATTATCTACATTTGAACTAATTTTGAAAAATGAAGACGGTTACCCGTGGCGACATTTTTGACATGAATTTGAAAAGAAAAACTTCTTTTATTATTGAAAATAGAGCATTTAAATGACATAAAATTTTATTTAGTTGATATGCTTTCAAAATCTATAAATAAATTTTATTTTATTATGTTGCTAATTTATTATGTTAATTTTTTTAAGGTTTACTGAGTTCTGAACTCTATGGTGTAAAAACAAAGCAGCCTACTAAAAAATGTAAATGTTAACCTTTATTTAAATTTGATTTTAAAATGGTTGCGTATTAGATCTATTTAAACAATTTTTATAGATTAGTGGAATTCAACGAAGGGAGCAACGAGGAGCGATTAGTAGTAAAAAAATACTCTATTATATTTAGTACAGTCATTTGGTGCTCAAAGAAGAGGTTACCTGGAAAGTTTTCCGGGAGTTTTGAAAATTGGTGATTTTATAGATTTCGACATGCTCTTTACGAATTTTTACTTTGCCACCTCGTATTTTTGCCGCTCGCGCCGCCATATGTGAAAAATGGCGCCTAAAAACTGTTTTTTGATAATATCTCATTTCGGTCTCATTTTACGATGAAAATAGTTATGTAATAAATTAAACTAGAGAAAATTTCCTATAATTTATCTAGTAACCTTTTTTTTGTAAAATGAATAGTTTTAGCGTACGAGCGGCGCAAAGTCTACTCCACATGAGTTTTGGCCAGAAAACTCATTTCCTGCGAAGAACTCTACAGGATGTAGACTGTAGAGAGCCGGTTTTCTAATGCGTCGTACAATATTTTTTTAAATATTTTTAAATATATATGTACATAAATCTAGAGTAAAACTAGAAGTTGATTTTCTCAAAACTACGTTTTGAAAATCGGTGACCGCTGTAATTCAAAAACCACTCGATGGATTTGAATAGAATTTTTACAGTTTATGGAAAACATAAAAATCTAGTGCCTGAACGAAGGAATTTGTTTTTAAATAAAATTTATAGATTTTATAAACAATGAACTAGCGATCTTTTCCTTGAAAATCCTTAAGTTAATTATTAGTGGCTCCCATTTTGTTATTTTTCAAGAAAAAAGCAAAAACTTTTAATCAGGCACTAGATTAACTATTAAACTACAGATTATTTTTTATTTGATTGATTTTAGATGAAGTAGTAAAATGTTACGATGGTCACCGCAAAGCACGACTTGTGGGACGGAATCCAACAAATATGGCGATAACTTAGTTAATAATAAATTTTTTTTTAAATTTTTTTTGACAAAATAAAGTTAAAACACAGCTTAATAACTTCGTATTATTTGTTTCATAAAATAAGTTTAACTACTGTCAAAAAAAGATAATTTAAATGTTCATATTGTTTGAAATAGATGTGCTGACGAAGACGATTCTCGAAACTAGTTTACATTAAAATATATAATATATTCTCGAGGAAAGTGTCTTTTATTTTATTTTCATAAATAACCTCGATGGGCTTATTAATATAATATTATTCCTTAATACAATGTGTGTACGAAAACCGCTTGTTGGTGTAGACGTATGTTGGTTTGTGGCACTAGTACGCTGAAACTATTTATTTTACAAAAAAACAGTTAATACATAAATTATAGCAAATTTTCTCTAGTTTAATTTATTACATAACTATTTTTATCGTAAAATGAGTCAGAAAGGAGATATTATCAGAAAACTGTTTTTAGGCGCCATTTTTTCAATATGGCGGCGCGAGCGGCAAAGATACAAGGTGGCAAAGTAGAAATTCGAAAAGAGCATGTCGTAATCTATAATATCACCAATTTTCAAAACTCCCGGAAAACTTTCCAGGTAAAAGTACCAAATGACTGGACATAAAAACTTCAAAATTGAGGCTAAACATTTGAATCAGAATCATCATTTAATTTTAAACAAATAAAAATTATTATTATTATTATAGACAACTGTGAGTAATATTTTTGTGCATTTCAACTCTCTTGTTATTTATAATCATCTTCCCCTTATTCTCCTATCTAATCCTTAATCCTAATCCCCTATGTGCTAAATTTAAAATTTCTAAATCAATAAAAGCTGGCAAAAATAACAAATTAACAAAGAAATGCTACCAATTAATTAGGGTAATTCCCTGAACCTATAGAGGCGAACAGGCATTGTCATAATCACATTAATAGTTTTGTCCAGTTACCAAAATTCAGTATTTTGAATTTAATATAAAACAGAAAAACAAATGGGGACTGACCTCTTTATCGATGCCAGGGACTGATCTAATAAGTGCTCGAAGATCGGTTAAATTTCTTCTCTCCTCTTCTTGTTTTTGTTTAATACGTTGCAGTTTAATACTTAAATCAGCTACGTAACTACCAAAATGTTCTATCGTCTTTAAGCCGTCTTGAAAATAACTAAAACAAAGCACAATCAATAAAAATAGAATTTTGTCGGCTTCGGACCTTACTTTGTTTGTGCATGATAATATTCTACTAAATTTTGTAACAAATCAATCCCTTTTTTGGTTTTAATATCATTAAATTTTATCAAATATTCGCACATTTGTAACTGAAACAATCTGCGCTCCTTTTCCATTTCATCGGCAATTTCAGCACTCGTAACTTCTGCTCTAATTAAACCTGCTTCTTTGGCTTGCTGTTTTTTCTCTTTCTCAATTTTAACGTATTTACTTTCGTAGTCTTTCCACGCCTTGTCGAAGGGTCTTCTTAAATCGCCCTTGACACCTCTCAAATCTCCTTTAAGTAAATTATCGAGTGGAAACATGACGATGTTGTTAATATTTTGCATCAAAGTTTTCATTAATGCAGATAGTTCTTTCGTTACTACGGCAAATTTCATGAAAGCGTTTCCGATATCGTTTTCTTGATCCTTCAATACTGCATTAGTTCCTATTTTTTCAAGTGCTCTTGCCAAGTACATTTCATTGTCGACATGAGCTAAAACGTAACGGAGTGAAGAATGAGGTTGTGTGTGAGGCTTTAAAATTACTTACTGTTTCCCGATGTGTAAATGGCTTTAATAGCCTTTTTCATTTTAGTCAACCCATCTCGATCAAAATCTAGTGTCTAAAATTAGTTAAGCGATAAGATGATTGAGTAGGATGTACTGGTGATAATTTAATCAAAGGAAATTTAAAATTGAAACAGATAACATTGCAAATGTTAACAATTAGGTTAGGCAAATTAAAATAAGTAAAAATTGCAATTTTAAAATGTATGACTATAAGCTTATTGATTATCAAACCTCTTCAAGTGCCGTGATTGTATTTCTGCAGTGCTGCATTCGTGAAACAAACGTAGAGGTAATGGGAGAATTGTAATCTTCTCTCGTTTCGTCCACAAATTCGGAAACTCCTATTAAACTTGGCATGTTGAAAATATTTAGTAAACAATGCAGTGATGAAACATTCGACTTGTGATGAATAAATTTGTCGAAAACAAAACACTCTCTTATTTACATTTCCACTTTAAGCACAAAATTGCATAATTCAAATTAAAAAACTGTTTGCGGTTATTGCCATTCTTTATTTTTGGCGAGACAACATAAAAATTTCTACTCCCTAATTTCAACCATATCTACATACTATCGGTCTACTTTAATATCGGACTTATTTATTCACTCGTATAGCTAACTTCATTACGGACAAATACCGCACGATACGTGTGAACAAAGCAGATAAAACTACTTCCTGCACAAAATCATTGAGACGAGAGATTTATTTAACGTTCTAATTTGACATTTTTAAATCTAAACAAATACAGTTTTTTTAAAAATTATTCAATGTCATTTGAGGGGGGGGAGGCTGATTAGATAACAATAATTTTTTACCACAAAAAGCTAAATAAATATAAAAATCTTAAAATCTCATAGGTATTTAACTTCACTGGAGATTGTCTACAAAAAAATTAAGATTTATTTATACGTCAAAAGAAAAGCGAGCCCCCCCCCCTCGATATCATAATATGAACCAGGCTTTAGCCTGATTGTGTACGTGCACAAATTAATTAATCGTTCAATAAATTGGCTGCTAACCTGAAAATTTCAGATAACAATTATTGAGTTAATAAATTTCGACATGCAGAAAAAACGTATGACTTTTCCTCGTGACAACTGCAATGTCTGAAATTTTTAAAGGTGTGGTGTGTTTATTTAACATTTCGTATTTATTTTATTTAGAAAATATTATTTGCAGAAATTAGCACAATTTGGAATAGATTGTTCGATCACAAGCAGTTTTTGTGTGGTGAAATTCAGTTTACGTTACGTGAATTTGAGGTTAGAAATAATTTTTTCCAAGTTTCAATTTTGACGTTTCAATTTTATAGCAAAAACGAAAAGACTTAGAAGTCGACCAATTGCTGTTACTTTTGGAGAAATTAACCGACATTAGGGACGTTCAGCACAAACGATTGCAAGATTCTATCGGAAGTGGTTTAAACGACACCCAAGAAAATTTGTCGGAGATTGTCAACATCTGTGATTCGCTTACCAATTTAGAAGAGAAATACCAGAAGGTTAGCTTTACAAGCGTAAATGTACATTTAAAACTATATATAATGTAAATTTTAGGATACCACAGTTGATTTACGTAAGAAAGAAAGGAAGCTGGAATGGGAGGCTTTTATTGATACTATGGCCAATTCTTGTACGGAAATAGATAACACATATAAAGAAAAGGAAGAAAAAATTCGTGAGCTGTATCTCAATTTTCAACACAATTTAGATTCATCGTTTTCACAATTTTATACAAAATGAAGGACACGATTAAATGTTCTACTATTTTCATCAAGCCAACAGGAAAATTAATTAAATGCATTAAAAGCCTGCGTGATTACTCCGACATGCCACCAGTTTTTGTTGACTTACGTAAACGTAAACCTGAAGTTACTAAACTCAATCATACAGATCCATTGGATTGTAACTTACTGACACGTTCAGATCGAGAATTTTTGAAAAGTTTAGATCTAAATCCTGCTGTACTTAAAAGTGCTACTGAAGAACCCGAAGGGAAAGATGGTAGCTTATTAAACGTAAAGGACTTATTGTGGCTTTCGAATAAGCTTCAAGAACAAAGAAGTTCAAGTGAGGAGAAAATTTATCTTCATGATCTCTTGATGGGTTCCGATATTGTTCTTCCTCAAAATGAGGAAATTCCTCGTAATGAACTACTCGAGAAAAGATGTCAATTACTTAAAAGACAGCAAGAAAATCGAGCATATAAAGCTATGACCAAAGATGTTGATACGGTTAGGAAGCAGTTACCAGAAGACACAATTGCTTATCAAAGTAAGGAGAAACAAACTTAGCAATCTAATTTTGAATGACTCTTCTTTTCTAGTAAAGCACCTGAATCGGCAGTTGATTGCAGTGGGTCAGTTCATAATTTCTGTATTTGCTGGTTTTATGTTTGGCTTTCAAGGAATTGAACTGATGATTGGACCATTTGATTTTGGTTTTCGTTTACTTCTTGGTGTTATCTTTAGTTTGACCATTGCATTAGCAGAACTTTACTTTTTGGCTAAGAAGCTCAACGAAGATTTGAATTACAAAACATTTATAGAAGAAAAGCAATTTCATTCCAAAATGGATTAGTTAGTATTTTAGGAAGCTGGTAAAGGTAAAGTTTAGTTTTGTCAATCACACTTTTATTTACATATTTATCTTATATATTAATAAAGTATTTGCAACAAGTTTTATTGGTTTCGTTCTCTCCTACATTGGAACAAAAAATTTTAAATAAAATTGATACTTTGTTAGTCCAGTTTATTAGTCAATTCACATTTAATTTTTGTAATCTACCAAATTTGAAATTAAGGTAATAAAAAAAAAATTGGGCAGACAAGTAGTCGCCTCATAGTGATGAGTTTTCATGGATCCATAAGCGAAGCCTATGGATAATTATATAATAATTAAATATGAACTTCGTTTAGCAGAAAATACTTTTTCTGTGCCACCCAGCCCTACAAAAGCTGAAGTTGGGGCTGCAGCCTAGGGGCCTGCACTACAAAGTAAAATATTTAAAAATTTCAATCTTGAATAGATTAATATAGAAAAAAGTCACAAACATGACTAAAATCAAGTAAATAAGTTAGTTTTAGTATCGATGGTACATGCAATATTATTTAGAGTGACTGAAGACACTCCTATGTTAGCAATGTAAATAGTTTTTTTTTAAGTTATTTTTTATCATAAAAATCCCTTCCATTTGAGCGGCAAGCAGTCGTTCTTTGACTCGGGTTTTGAATGCACACATCGTATAATTATGCAGATATAGGTCTGAATATTTATTGAACATACAGTATGCTCTGTATTGGAAGCACCGATAATATTTCACCATAGCGGAGGTTCAAATTATGTCGTTCGTATCTTCGGTGAAGGAAATCTTGTAGGTAGCTTGATAGGCCAGAATGGTACACGTTTTGCAATAGTAAAGCAAATTGTAATTCACAACAAGAATCAATTTTCAGTATTTCCAACAAGTTGTAGGTACATGTGATGTGATCGTGGCGCTCAATATTATAAGCATTTTGAAGGACTTGCAATTTCTTCCTTAGGGAGCCTGGTAGAAAGCCGTAATACACTGGGGAGCAGTAGTCCGCATGGCACAATACCAGGTTCCATTTGATCACAGATGGGAGCATGTGCTTGTATCTATGCAGGGACTTGAGCTTGAAGTAGCCAGTTTTGCAAATCTTATTGACATGATCTTCAAAGGTTAGACCACAATCCCATATAACTCCAAGGTTTCTTGTCTTCGTGCTGAAATCAATCACGCTGTTGTTGAGAAAGATGTCAGTACTTTTTCAATCATTAGCCATTGCTCGACCGTGGGAACTGCCTACACAAAGGCTGATAGTTTTGCTACGATTGAGCATTAAACATTTGGTTGGGTATACATTCCAATTTTTATCTTGCGTTTGTCCAACGTGTTGACTTAACCCGTAGGGCCCGCACCGCAGATTCAGCCTAGAGGCCTAAAAATCGTAAATAAGGCTCTGCAGTGACTTCTTGGATTTGGATTTACTACCCTAAATAAAGCTAAGGTTTTAAATTGCAGATTTTGGATTTCATCTAATAGGATTAAGAATTACTGTGTTGAATTGGCTGATGAGATTGTCTTATGCTTTACTACATTATGTTTTGTTGTAGTTGCAAAGCTTTTTGGCTCTTAAGATGAGAGAAATTTTCAATGTAGTCATGATTTTTACTACAGATTATAATCAAGAACTCTGACCGTAGTTAGACATTGGTCATGGGGTGGGGGTTTTATGGGATTAAAAAAATGGTTGGCATATGCCCGTATTTTAAGTTAATTCTTGTAATGTAGTAATTGTTTAGAATTACTTAATCCATGAGGGAGTTTGAACCCCCAAAACCACCCTTATATAGGGCCCCGCAAGAACTGTTAATCCCGAATAAATCATGCGAGTTGGAAAAATGTTGATATCTGATTAAACAGTAGTTTATTAGCGTTATGTTCCAAAATACACATTTAATTGCTTTGATTATAACTACTTATTTAATACAAAATGTTATTTTGGGGAGGTTTCTTATAATATGTTGTAGGAGATTTCTGCAATGACAAATTTGAAAACACTGACACCTAGATAAACAGTTTTTTTTTCGAGCTGTTCTGAACTTTTGCCTAATTGATCTATATGACGTCGACCGAAGGTGTTAAATCTAGTGCTGGGCAATGTTCATCGATGTTACCCGGTCGATGTTTTGCCATCGATGGCAGACGTATCGATGTTACAGAAAATTTTCAAAATAAAATAAATTCACGTCAAATACTCAACGGTTGGTATTATACCAATTTTTTTTGTCGGCATTGATAAAAATTTTGTAAAAATTACTATGTATTGTAACTTATTTGTAGTTTATTTTTAAATAAAATAACTGTTTTAAGTGTTTTATCATGTTTTTCTTTGATTTAAATTAATAGACAATGACATCGAACATCGATGTTCTTCTATCGATGTCCCAGCACTAGTTAAATCCGATTCATTTTTTTATTTTAATTATTTTTAATTTATTGGAATTGATGTATACTTCGATGTATGTGGTTTGAAATCATGAAAATCAGAATTTTTTTTAAGATGAACCTGCCCGATTTGATATGATTCAGTCAGCTAGATAATTATAAAATTTAAAAAGTTAGTATTTCCGAAACTAATAATACATTTGCAATTAACAATAACAGAAATAACAAGTAGTAATATAAATATTTGTTCATACTTTTCTCTGTAGGCATCGATCGTAGTACTGAAGCAGAATTTCCTCTTTGGATGCACAAGCTGATCTTTTGGATTTGCTTGTCTATCCCTCGAGGCATCGAAACGATCAAAGCCTTCGTTTTCTTATCATATAAATTATAATAAAATATATGATTATATCAAAGTCCAAAAAAATAAACAAAACGTAAAATTTTATATATAATAAATAATTTCATAAATATTTTAATTAAATTGTTATTGTTACTAATATATTATTACGATTTATTTTGCTTGGCGGGTTCGTTAACAATTTGAGAACACTGACCTGCCTGTTAAAGCAACAATCTACTTATACTAGTATTTCAGGTGTAATTTAGAAGTAATATTTTTTTGTCATATTTTATTAGGATATAATATCCTAATTATAAAATAATCCTAATTCTAAAATCCTAATTTATTATAAAATAAAAATTTTTTTTCGGAACCATTAAAATACCGGATACCTTATTTAGGAAATATTTAAAAAAATGTTCATCTCTAAACCTTTTAATTAATTAATTTTGCATAATTAGCAGAGGCGGATTTCGACCATAAAACTTGCTTACAATATTTAAATGTATTAAGGGTGTTTGTTTAAGTTACACGAGCCGCCGCTGTAATTACTCATAAATAAATAAAATTAACCAAATATAAACAAAAGTATATCACGTTCCAAATATAGCTGAGGCCATAAAAAATTAAATTGTCAGGTTTTTCTTATAAGGCATCTCAAATTATTAACAACTTATTTAGCGCAAAATAAATAAAAACTGTTATCTAAGGAATTAAATCTGATGCAAATTGTTGAAATTTTGATAAATTCAGGAATTTTGTGTTTGGAAGAGACTAATCAATGATATAAGCAATTAAATAAGACGAATTAAAAAAATATTAGGATTGCTTTTAAATAAACATAAATAAAGTTAACGAGCTTTTTTGCTTTCATCTATGTTTTAAATAAAATATTTATATTATAAAATACGTTCGTCACGTTATTGGGAGTAAACGTCTCTGTATTGGAATAAATATACGCAGTCTTATTTTTATTTAATCAAAATTTATACAAATCACATTTATTTAGTCTTAAGTAAATTAGTTGTTGAGAGATTTAGGATAATCTGATGTATTTTAAAATACTATCATAACAAAACCACCTGTAAGCTATCACAAAATGTCAATTTCGTTTTTAAAAAATTTAAATATTATATAAACATTTTTATTTTCAAGGATAATTTTATAAATAATTTTTGGACAGGTTGCATTATTTTGCTTTTACTTGTCCACTCAAAATTTTCATTTGCACTGCGGATGTTTTAAATGTTTAAATATAAATACTAATATGCAGTTTAATTTCGGCTGTGACTTATTTGAAAAGAGCAGCTATTTTATTTTTATATCATCATAAACTTTTGTAATTTTTACAACATAAAACGATTGTGCAATAATATTCGTTCAATTATTGGTCTTTCGAATGAAACATGGCCTAAAAATGCTACTAAAATTTTACCGGTTTTAACGACCCAAATGTTACATAAATCTATAAAATAAGAATTGTAGTGGGTATATGATATGACTAAAGCTCATTTCCAAAATTAAATTTAACTTTTGTTCGCGAGATCTTTTAACCTTCCTTTCATACATTTAAACGGTGCTGATGAGGATAACCCAGTTCGAAATCGTTTACAGCAATTCAAAAAAAACTTCTTTAAAAGTTAAAACTTAGGTACAAAACTTGAATTAAATAAATTTAAAAATAAATATTCATCATATTAAATTACATGTTTATTAATAAAAGCGCTGGCTGTAAATTGGCTTATTATTTAAATAGGTGAAATTAATTTGAACTTAAATTTGCAAAAAGCTTGCAAAAAATTTTACATGGTGTAATTTGCAACCTAGAAATATAGAAATAACCTAGTACCTACCTCAACTAATAGCTAATTTGTTAACGGGCACATTAAATATTCTGTTAACGGCACTTCAAAAAGAACAATTATTGGTTTCACTTAGTTGATCTTTGAATAATTTATTTTGTTGTTGCATGAATGTACATTTTACTGTTGAAACTGAACAAAATTCAGCATTTTCAATTTCAAAATGTACAAAAATCTCGTTAATCTATTCACGCACATCATAAAGCGATAATAAATTTCCTAAAATAAACTGCCGTTTTTTTGGTTTCAATCATCCAATTTTCAGTGTATCCTAATTTGCTCATGACTTTGTGCTTTTATAGCCAGTTCGCCTTTAAAGTTTTAGATAAATTAAAGGTAGAAGTAATCGAATTCAAATTAACCTACTTCAACTTTCGATTTTACATGTATTGAAACATATAGAAAACTTGAAATCATGAGGGTACTTATTCTTATTTTATCAAAGTTGTTTGTAATTTTAGAAACCTGACTTTCGACTAAAAGCCATGACTATTTTTGATAATATTTCATTAGATACTAAGTCACCGTTTAACAAGATATTATCTTGTTTTTAGGAAATATGAGTAATGGATGAAAAATATGCTTTCAATTTTATAATATGCTGTACCAACGGTGTTGACGCATAAATATTTACGATTTACCTTTAGATTATCAGTCAAACAATGTACGGTTGTTTTACTTTAGTTGAAAATATTAAGATTAAAATATAAATTGAAATTTAAAAAATTCATTAGTCATCTGGGTGTTGTCTGCGAAGCTACGAATGGGCTACTCCGGGGGATCCCAACGCAGAAATTTTTAATTTTATTTCAACATTTTAATTAACCCAAGGGAGGAGGTCGAGATTTCTATGGCTTTAAAATCATTTGAATACATATAGGAAAACTCGAGGATTAAAGTAAATGTCTGGTTGGATGAAGCAGAGTTATCCTAGTTTAACTCTTGGTTTTCCTTATACCCTAGGAATCGGTAGATTAACCCAGTTAACCCTGGTGTAATGTTTTGATTTTTTCACAGAAAATATTTTTTTTAAATTATAATTCTTAAAATATTTGCTGTTATTCAATCACGTCTATCACAATAATAGTCATAGTCATTGTTATTATGTTGATTATTAAAATTATTAAAAAATTATAATTTTATAATCTCTATTACAAATAATAGATTATCAGATTATTACGATTAAAGTGGTCAGATAAGAAATCTTTTGTTCGATTTAGATTGACAAAACCTTTAGTGCAAATTTATTTAATTTGAAATTAGGCAACCGAAAGCCGAAGTACAAATTATTTTGATATATTATAAATTAAAGGATTTTGTTTAAAATTAAAAAGGTATGCGGTGAGAACGTAAGAGGCATTTTTGGAATTTTCATCAAAAAGTTTTTTTTTTGAAAAATTTTCAATTTTATAATAAGTATGAAATATAAAACACTAATATTATTCAATGTAGCATTAAATACTCAATATAATTAACGAAGGTGACAAAATCTGACGTAATTTCCAAATTTTTAAGTATATAACACTTTAGAAATTAGGATCCATTAACATAAAAATAATTTTTGTTTGTCTGGACCCCTCTCCCCCTTCTAGTAAATGCATCTATGATTTTAGTGCTCCTCTACCTCATCTTATGTAAGAATAATTTTGTTAATTTAAAACAGCTTCCCCTCATACCTTTCAAGTACGAAGGATACTTGCCAGAACCTGACTTAGGGGACAGGCTAAATTAAATTTTATTATCTTGATTACGTCAAATAAAGTGCTTACCGTTTTGAATAATTAACCCAAAAAAATATTTAATATTTTCGAAAAAAAAAAAACCTTGATCCCCCCTCTCCAATAACTCCTATGCAGTATCAAATTTCCCATCGGTTTTTTTCCAATTGGGTTTCTAAAATTTTAAAATCCGACCCTGGTGGGAACCGAGAAGCAAATAATGTATAATTTAGTTGGAGTTAATCATAATTAATTATTTGTGGAGAATTGTGTTTTGAATTACACGAGGACCTATCAAGAAACAAGATAATATTTTTTATCAAAGTTGAAAACGTAATTCTTGGTATTATTTGTTGTCTGGATATTGCACTTTAGAAATGTTTTTAAAAGTAGAACGGTGAAAATTGTTGTATTAAAATGATTTAAACGTGGGATTTTCCTAATAGATTTAATTAAGGAATTAAAAAAATAACAAAGTGATATTTTAACACGTTAACATCCGGAATTTGATTATATAGAAGTTCCCTACGCGATGATTTTCAATAATAGATTTACGTCGTATTAAGTTTATTAAATTAGATAACAAACTGATAGTCTTTTATCTCCCACCTTCAACAACGAAAGCGTAAGAGGAAATTGTTTTTTTACCTTCTTTATTTAGTGACCTCGTGGCTGATGCGGCCCTGTGCTAAAATGATGAGAAAATTGCGTGTTTCCTATTATTTTTCATTAAAATCACTTTTGCTCAATTAAGTTGTTTAAAAAAAGTGGTTCTTGTCGAGATTAGTCATCGGAAAAATGTAATAACATGGAGAATATTTGTGAATAAAAAACTGGTATAATTAAAATTTAAATTTGGACGATATTTTATCTTACACCCACAGTGCATCATTTGATTCCACTCCTTATCAATCTTTATGCATGTTCAGTGACCCATTAAAATATTGAAAGTTGAATGAATTTAGTAAATATGTTTGTTAGTAATAAATAGAGGAATATTAGCTAATCGTAGAGTAATTTAAAATTAACAAACTTCCTGTAAGGCAGATAGATAGGAGAAGAAAGAGAATTATCCTGGAATTTAATTAGTATTAGAAAATGTGTCATTTCGTTGGTTGGCTAATGCAATAATAAAGGAAAACATGAACCTTGAAGCAATGCACTTTTACCCGCAGAGTGAATCATTATTAGAAATGAATAAATATTAATAATAATAAAAAAAATAAA
This sequence comes from Cantharis nigra, assembly GCA_958510845.1. Classification (NCBI taxonomy): domain Eukaryota; kingdom Metazoa; phylum Arthropoda; class Insecta; order Coleoptera; family Cantharidae; genus Cantharis; species Cantharis nigra. The sequence goes on along the minus strand of OY294034.1, from coordinate 1,580,608 downwards.
AAAATAGTTCCACTTAAAATGTATTTATTATAATAGCTATATATCACAAATCCTTTTTGGCTCTCTTAACATACACGCTAAACAGTAACGTTTCCTGGTTTATCAGAAAAACAATTATTTATCAGTACACTCACATGCATTCATCACACATACATCAAGGTAGATTCAGCTTTTTTATACAAAAACAGACATTTGATAAAATTTATGGTAAAGTTATTTACATGGATGAATTGTTTATTACAATGTACACTATAATGCGGATATGACATTTGGACACGACTACAACTGACAGACGCGTCTCTCGTTATTTAAAAAAAGGATGTAAAGACAGTGGTGGTTGCGGTGGTGGATGTTAGGCCATATAGCACCCATGCCTTCGACTTGCATTCATGTTTATTTAGGCACTATTGAATGTGTACGTTTAACCTTATAGATATGATTTGCGTTAAAAAATGTGTACGTAAAATAAAAATATTCATACAATGTTTGTGTTAAGTTTGTTCAATGTATAAAAATATACGTAGTGTGCAGTCCAAGCCATTTTATGATGACATACAATTAAAAAATGAGCATTAATAAAAATTTATATCTGGTCATATAGGACACAAATATTAGATTGATGAAAAGCAGTTCACACAAACATTGTGCTTTGCCAAAACAATTATTGTTCCCACGATTAGTTGAAATGAGGCCGTTATTAAAGCACTGTGCAACAACAGTAGCTTTTCTTCTCCTTTTCAGGACTAAAGTTCATCTCACGTACAATTTCTGCAAATACTTCATTTACGTTGGTCCTATTTTTTGCGCTAGCTTCCACAAAGGGACAACTCCAAACTTGAGCTAAACTATTTCCCTCGAGTGTGGAAACTTCACGTTGATGTTCTAAATCCACCTTATTTGCTACCAGTAAAATGGGTACACGTTCGGTACCTTTAACCCTCGTTATCAACTCTTTCATTGTGCGAATATCTTGGAAAGTTTGATGATTAGTCAGGCTATAAACGACAACGAACCCCTGTCCATTTTTAATATAAAGATCCCGCATGCTGGCAAATTGTTCCGTACCCGCGGTATCCAAAATTTCCAAAACACATGGTGAATTATCCACTTCGATTTCTTTCCTATAAAAATCTTCGATTGTTGGGTCATATTTCTCCATAAAACAACCGGAAACGAATTGCACAGTCAGCGCACTCTTGCCAACCCCACCCGATCCGAGGACGACTACTTTAAATTCGCGCATTGTTCTAAACTCACTTTGTTCACTTCACAAAACTAACTAAACGTACGACTAAATCACTTTTCGAACATAAAATTTTTCTCGGATATTGACTAAATTAAATAGATTGCAAACGGCCATTTCAATAATCGTACAAAATCACGTCGCCATCTTAGCAACTTGACTAAAGTGTTATACTGTTTTTCACTGTCGAAAAATCACGAGATGATAGTTCGGCTCCCTTTTCACTATGGTGGGGTTTTCACTTCCAATAATTATTGTTATTTTGTAATATACCAAGCAGATATATTTTAGGTGGATCTTCTTCTTTTCACAAAAAAAAACAAAATATTTAAATACCTCACTGATTACTCCACTAAAATGTTCGTCTTCGCTAATATAAATACCTCAAATCGCTTTGATATAAAATATCTCACCGAGTACTACAAAATAGATAAGCCAATATAAACACACTGATAAAAATTTATCTGTCAAACCATTGTTTACTTTACGCAGGTCTACACATTCTTTTTTTTTCAAAAAATAAATTATCAGGGCCGGCTTCACTCGAGTGTGATTTACCGTTTCCCAGAGGAAAAATATTTTGGTTAATCTTCAACAATGGCCCCTGATGCTGAGCTGTCTGTTTCTAAAATTCCAAAGTCTTCACAATCAACGTTAAATGAAAAGCCTAAAGTTAAATGAAAAACTGATCTGATGACATTTATCTCATCAGATAATAACTGATTCTGCAGACGGATCTGATTGATGATATCTTTTGCAATATAAGATATTTTCAAAATCTAAATCTATTAAATAAATTTACAAGATAAACAATCAGATTTTTGACTTTAACACTCAAAGCCTCACCTTCACTCATCAATCGGAGAAAATGCCAAAATGTGGTAGGTACCTACCAATTACCTTTGTTTTGATCCCGATTATCGAAAAAAAATTTTAATTTTTATAATCCTATATAAAATAAGACCATGCGAGGCTAAAGGCCGAGCCAAACTTATCAACGTATGAGTGAATAAGTGGAAAATATTTCATTTATCCGGTTAGCGATACAATAAAAATGTAGGTCCTGATAACCATAAAAAACGTGAACATTTTGTTTTTCGCGCTTCGAACAAAAAACAACCTCATCCTTAGTGACGCATTCATTTGGCTGTTTTTATACAACGGTCGTGGGTGACGTGTTGTGATGAAATGGAAATTAATCTCTTGTTTGTAGTGAAGAAAACCGAATTTTGCAAAAAATCATTTAACGAATGATATTTTGTTATTCATAATTTAATCTTGATTTGAAGTTACATTGAAATCCGTTGGATATTTAATTTGCAAAACCATAACCTAACTTGGGCTGCAAAAGTGTTCAGTTTGAGTGTCTTGGTTTTCAGGTCTCTTGAATTTGTGGTAAGAATGAATGTGGGAAGAATATAACAAAGTTAATTAAGAACTCCTAGCTTGTGCAGCCGAAAAAATGAAAACTAACGAAAACCACATGGATGTCGTTGAAGATTTACCCAAGTTATATCACAATCCACATACCCCAAAACCTAATTATTATGTAACGAAGAAATTACGGGTTGTCGTTGTGGTGGAAACGTTTATCAAGGTAAGGAGTATGTTTTTGATTATCAGCGAATTCTGCGATGTCAGATAACAAAACAGATTACCTTTTTTGCACAATTTGTATTTAAATATAAATACTGCTGATGCTTCCCTACAAAAGGCTTATCTGATTTTTTGCCAGGGCTGGGCCCCCACATCTTCTTCATCTGGTTTCTTTACCGTTTTTGAAACGGTGACCTCGTTTGGTGGCGCCAAGCTAAATCGAGGAAGATTGGTCATTTTGAATTGGTGCTTAGCCTGCTATATCTTTGGCTTGGCATGGCAAGCGGCACTTTGATCTTGCAACAAAGATCAATAGTACCGCAAACAAATGCGTTACTTACAAAACATGAATCATGAATCCATCTGAAGATTTGCTGTTGATATTAACTGCATTGTGACTTTTGACGTCAAAGACGACATCGCCAACGTATTTTTACTGTAGTGGGCGGTACATTATTTATAGTTTCGCAACTGGGCAGATGCAAATTTCGCGGCGGCCTTGATTGTGTTACTAATTATTGTTAGATGTCAAAAAGAGACTTACCAGGCCTTTCTTTGGTTAAAGAAAAGTGTTTCATTAAATTTCGTCCCAAAACACTTTATATATTCGGAAAAAACTACTCGTTTTGTATGGAACAAATTCGTAGCACACCTCAATATGACGAATACTTTGTACTTTGCATATCATTCCATAATGCGCTTATGAAGTGCGCACCAGTTTAACTTGATTAAACTGCAACCCAAAACTAAATTTCGGGATAATAAACGATAATAGTTTAAATCTTCTAACATTGAAAACACTTGTTTTGTTATAAAATAAAACATTTTAATTGTGCGGTCTGTGAGACCGGCGCGTGTTGTGTTACAAAATTTGATGCGTATTCGAAGTTAAGGGAGATATATTATTGGGGAGAGGGCAAAAATACCTAAAATTTCCTAACTTAATTTGTGGAAAGCCCCAAAAACTATTTTTTTAAATAAAAGTATATGTAAGTAAATTTGTGTTAGAAACAGAACAGCAGCAAAACTGAAAATTTCAGTTTTATCTTTCCTGATAATAGATATTATATTACAAACGTTCTCAAATATCAAATTCCATACGATAAGCAAGGAATATAGTATACTATAATCTGTGGTTGTAGACATGATTCTTCCACTTTGTCTACTGCGATTAACAGTCACTAACGTGAATTTATAGTGTCCGTAGTTGTAAATCAATTTTTCAAATAAAAATGTTCAAATATAAGTACTTTTGGGTTGATTACGAATCGGTAAGTTTATTGTTTATATCTGATGGAATAATTGTTCATTTTTTCAAAAAATTTACTGAAGGTGTAACACCTGACTTACATATAAGTGAGGTATCTTTAATTTGACGCGTATGCTTGTCTGTCTGTAGCTCATAACTTCTTAAGGGCTGGTCGAATTTTGGCTTGCATCCTGAAAACAGGTTTTTGCGGCGATCATCCTTTTAATACATTAACCGCCATGGCGATCCCCACGGATCGTTTTAAAAATGTCCCCTGTCCGCCACAAAGGTCATATGGACCGCTACTCTCATTAGTATTCCTAGATAAAAAACTCTAAATTATGTTTTCAATGATTTTTCTAGAGCTACTTTATATCAGTTGTTAAAATCATTGTTTATAAACTTCGACGTTTGGAATTCTTAGCAATTTGTCATGACATGTATTTGCACCTGGTGTTTACTATGTATATTTTGTAAAAATTTGTTTTAGATTGTTGTTTTCTTTAGGAAAGTTTATAAAGACTGTTAACCGGGTGTCCAGTTCAAAACTAATACTATTTGAATTTTCAGTTCAATCCTCTCCCCACCAGTTAAGGTTGAAAAAATCCTCGTTCATCCAAAATAAAAAATTGGATTTAGTGAATCTGTTTAGTGAATGGTAAAGTGACCATTCGTACTGGTTTTACCAGGACAGTACTGGTTTTGGAACTGATGTGACTATTGCTCTATTGTTATATCTGTTGTATCGAAAGAAAGGTGAAAATTAGGTAAAAATCGAAAGATGAAATAAAAAATAATGTTCTTCCGAAATAATTTTATTTTTACGACAGCACGTTAGTTGAGGTCAAAACGGTAGTTTCCAAAACTTCCCGAAAATCTTCAAAATCCAAGAATGGTTCCAAAATAGGTAGTACTATTCTTTGGCCAAAATGGAAAACATTTTGAAAATATTATTTCTGGCATTTTTTAAATTGTTTTTTTTTTCATTTTTCAATTTTTACCTCTGGACATTTTTATGGATTCCAAGAATATTTAAAGAACTTTTTTTTTGTTTTGCGTGTATTTAGACAACTAATTTTTTTGGATTTAAATAAATTTTTGTTTGGTCAAAAATATTTTGAATTAAACATTTGTTTGCTTTGAAAAAAATTATTCAAACTAAATGGTTTCTTCACTGAAAAAAAAGTACATAGAAAATTCATCGTTTTTCTCAGATGAACAAAGTTCATCATATTGATGAAAAATTCATTGTATTGATGAATAAATTTTTTCAGTGTTTAATTAAAAAAAAAACATTTTGACTGCCAAAAACAGACTAAATTAATATATTATATAGTTTTATACTATATATGCTATAGTATATACTATATGATATAGTATACTATCAGACTATTACATAGATCCAAATAATATGAAAGACATTAGCATCTCTTTCTTGTTCTTCCTGAACAGTTTCTTGGTGTTTTGATATTGTCTTCATTATATAATATATATATATAGTATATAGTGTAGTCTGTAGAACTACGTCACAGTGTATATTTTGTATATAGCGGACTTGAAAATGGATTTACCTTTTCGTCCTTGCCTAGGTAGTGACTTGCGTAGTTCTCTTTCACCCTACATTATAATCTTGTATTGATGATTACCAATTTGTCATATCATAAATATTTTCAAATCTTTAGTTGAAAAATGGCCGCTGTGTTGGTTTAAGTTACTGTGTTGTAAAAATACGTCGATTTACTCTGCTATAGTTTTTATTTGGGAATTAATTTTTTATACTTTTTATTTATACCGGTAGCGTTTAAAATATAGCAATATGGCTAGTGTATCCTATCAAATAGCCAATTTGCTTGAAAAAGTACGTAATTTACTTTCTGGTTTAAGTTAACTCTTAATTCTTTTAATTATCAATTATCTTTTTTCCTTCCTTTGCAGATGCAATCCTCCGACAAAGATTTTCGGTTTATGGCCACCAATGACTTAATGACGGAGCTCCAAAAGGATAGTATAAAATTGGATGATGATTCGGAACGGAAGGTTGTTCGAATGTTACTAAAACTTTTGGAAGATAAGAATGGCGAAGTTCAAAACTTAGCTGTTAAATGGTAATTTCTTTTAAAACTTACTTTGTAATTAAGTAAACCCAAGTTTGCTTCTTAATTATTTCTAATATTTAATTTATTTCAGCCTAGGACCATTAGTAAATAAAGTAAAAGATTTTCAAGTGGAAACTATTGTTGAAGCTCTCTGTACAAATATGATATCAGACAAAGAACAATTGCGTGATATTTCGAGTATTGGACTTAAAACTGTTATTGCAGAATTGCCTAAAGCTCCCGGGGGACTCTCCTGTACCATATGCAAACGCATTATTGGTCATTTAACAACAGCAGTGGAAAGAGTAAATACATAAGGAATATTCTATAACTTGAATTTTTATTTATTTCTGTTTTAGGAGGACGTTTCGGTTCAACTAGAAGCATTAGACATAGTTGCTGATTTATTAGCTAGATTTGGTAGTGTTTTGTCTTCATTTCACATTTCTATTTTAAGTGCATTACTACCACAACTTTGTTCAACTCGCCAAGCTGTACGTAAACGTACCATAGTGTGTTGTAGTAATTTGGTTCTTTCATGTAACAACACTTTGTATGTTAAATTATTGGACCATCTTTACGATGGACTAGCAGGTAGTTTCAATAACCCACAGAGTCGTACAACTATACAATGTTTAGCCGCCGTATGGTAAGATTTTATTTGAAAACTGAATACATTTTTTATAACTAAATAATTTTTGTAGTCGCCAGTCTGGTCATCGATTTGGCGAACATATCGAACGGTTCGTTCCACTAATTCTACAATACAGTTATCAAGAAGATGATGAAACTAGAGAGTTTTGTTTGCAAGGTTTCGAAGCTTTTGTTCAACGTTGTCCGAAAGAAATCACCCCTTACATACCGGAGATAATCAAACTGTGTTTGAAATTTATGACTTATGATCCAAATTATAATTATGATTCGGATGACGGTGATGAGGAATGTAATAATGCAATGGATATGGCAGATGATGAAGACGACGAGGATGAGGATGACGAATACAGCGATGATGATGATATGAGTTGGAAAATAAGACGTGCGGCTTCAAAATGTTTGGAATCTGTTATTTCTAGTCGTCACGAATTACTACCAGATTTCTATCGTACCTTATCGTTAGCTTTAATTGATAGATTTAAAGAACGCGAAGAAAATGTTAAATCTGACGTTTTTCATGCATACATAACCTTACTTAAACAAACAAAAACATCTGCTGCTGTTCACGTAGATCCCGATTCCATGGAACAAGAAGCCCCTATTTACTTACTACAACAACAAGTACCTTTCATTGTGAAAGGTGTACAAAGTCAAATGAAGGAAAAAAGTATTAAGACTCGTCAAGACTGTTTTCAATTACTTAAAGAACTTTGTAATGTTTTACCCGGTGCATTAACTCTTCATATAGGAGACCTTATCAATGGAATTCAATATTCCTTAGGAGATAAAAACTCAAGCAGCAACATGAAAATTGATACTTTATCATTTATTTATTGCTTATTAACCACACATTCTGAAGATGTTTTTCATCCTCATATGCACGTTCTCTTACCACCGGTGGTTAACGCCGTTGGGGATAGTTTTTATAAAATCACTGCCGAAGCTTTACTTGTATTACAAGAACTCGTCAAAGTGATCAGACCACTAAATAAACAATCAAGTTTTGATTACACTCCTTTTATACGAGATATTTATGGTTGCACCTTGGTAAGACTTAGGGCATCCGATATCGATCAAGAAGTCAAAGAGCGAGCCATCTCTACGATGGGTCAAATCATTAGCAGTTTAGGAGATTCTCTTCAAGACGAACTTCCTGTCTGTTTGCCAATATTTTTAGATCGTCTAAAAAATGAAATTACACGTCTTACCACTGTCAAGGCACTTGCGAACATTGCATCTTCGCCTTTAAAAATTGACTTACCCATTATTGTAAGCAACTCTTTAGTCAAATTTGTACCATAAATTATAGTATTTCTTTTCAGAATGATGCTGTTCCAGTTTTGGGTTCGTTTTTACGAAAAAATCAAAGAGTTTTAAAATTAAGCACATTGTTATTATTAAACTGTCTTATTAAAAATTATCATCATCGAATTTACGTTGACCTGTTACAATATGTAGTTACCGAATTACCACCTCTACTTGACGAAGCCGATCTTCACATAGCACAGTGGACCCTTACACTTTTAAAATCGATAGCACATTATCATCCAAGGGCTTTACAAGATATTTCCACCAATATATTACCTGAAGTTCTCAATTTGGTACGGTCACCATTACTGCAAGGCAAGTTAAATTCTTTCTTTAAAAAAAATTGTTTTAATAACTTTGGATTTGTAGGTGCCGCTTTGGTATCCATGTTGGAGTTTTTCCAAGCTTTAGTTGTTTGTCGTTTACCAGGATTGGGATATAATGAACTTTTAGCATTATTATTGTTACCCGTTTCTCATTCTCCTAACAACCAATCTCCACTTCATAAGCAAGCATATTATTCTTTAGCCAAATGTGTAGCTGCAATTACTGTGAAATGTAAAAATCAAGCACTTCCAATTGTGAGCCAATTCATTCATAATATTCAAGTTGCCAGATCTGATTCTCAACACATATTTTCTCTTCTTATTGTTGGCGAAATTGGAAGGGAAATGTAAGTATAATCGATAAAATTGATTCAAGTTAAGAATATTTTATTTTTGTTTCAGCGATCTCACGTCAGTGAGCAATTTGAAAGAAGTCATTTTGGAATCCTTTTCTGCAATATCAGAGGAAATCAAATCTGCTGCTAGTTACGCTTTAGGAAGCATTGCAATTGGAAATTTGCAACAATACCTGCCTTACATTTTACAAGAAATACAAGATCAACCAAAGCGTCAATATTTATTACTTCATTCTCTTAAAGAAGTGATTACATGTTTATCTTCGACACGTGAAGGTATCAAACAGTTACTTCCTTTTGTTCCTGCTATTTGGCAACAATTACTGCTACACTGTGAATGCATTGAAGAAGGTACAAGAAATGTGGTGTCCGAATGTTTAGGAAAACTTACATTAATTGATTCAACTAGTTTATTACCACAATTACAAGGATATTTGAGTTCTTCGTCTCCGCTTATGCGAACCACCGTTGTCACCGCTGTGAAATTTACGATTTCAGATCAACCCCAAGCTATAGATCCTCTTTTACGACAATGTATAGGCCAGTTCCTTAATACATTACAAGATCCAGACTTAAACGTACGACGAGTTGCGCTAGTTGCGTTTAACTCGGCTGCACATAATAAACCATCTTTAATCAGAGACTTACTAGATTCTGTTTTACCTCATTTATACAGCGAAACAAAAATTAAAAAAGAACTAATTCGTGAAGTTGAAATGGGTCCCTTTAAACATACGGTGGACGACGGTCTTGACATACGTAAAGCAGCTTTTGAGTGCATGTACACCCTTTTGGATTCGTGTCTCGACAGAATCGACATATTTGTATTTTTAAATCATGTCGAAAGTGGTTTAAAAGATCATTACGATATCAAAATGTTGACGTATTTAATGGTGGCTCGTCTTGCACAAATTTGTCCGGGCGCCGTCTTACAAAGTAAGTACTTAAATTTTTTTGTTAAAATTTATATGACTAACTGTGTGTTTTAGGATTAGATGGTTTGGTTGATCCATTACGAGTTACATGTACTATGAAAGTGAAAGCAAACTCTGTTAAGCAAGAATACGAGAAACAAGATGAGTTAAAGAGGTCCGCTATGCGTGCCGTTTCAGCATTGTTGATGATTCCTGATGCAGGTATTTATTTTTAAATGCATTGTCTTTCTTTTTGTGACGCTTGTTTTCTAGATAAAAATCCACACTTGAACGAATTTGTAGCCCAAATAAAAAATACACCAGATTTGCTGCCAATTTTTGAATCAATTCAAAAGGATGCAACTAGTAGTCACAATGATTACATTTTAATGGATCAGAGTTAATTAACAATTTTTTTTTAATATGATTCTTTTGAAAAATTTATTTTTGCGACCACTTAAACCGCATTGAAGAAATTTTTTAGTAACAACAATTACTTTTTAAAATAATTCTGTGTTCGATGAATACATATTTATTAATTACAAGCTTTGTGAACTCTATCGAACTGTTAATTTTACAAATTACCGAAAAAAATTTTAAATTTTGAAATGCAAGTTTTAAATTTTGGTTTTTTTCTGTTTTGAAGGGTTCATCATATATTTCGTTATTGTTATTTTTTTAATAATTTATATGCATTGTGTAATTGAGTTATTATAGATTTCTTTAATAAAAATTAATTGTAATTTTAAGTTCTGGAGTTTTACTACAAGTAAATTATGCGTTTTTTACCCAGGAAAACTTGTGTGGTAATCCCTTTAACAGCCTTATGTATATTAGTGTACAATGTACACCTCCTTCATCGCTTAGGAAGGGGCTCCACAAAGTCCCGCAGGAGCCTCTGATAGAATTGGGCCGCTATTGTTGAATATGCTCGCAACATGACTGAATGTCAGTCACACATCTTTGGTTCAGTCTAAGACATTTCGCCGTCAGAAATTTGATATTTAATTTTTTAATGTTAACATGAGCATTTACGGATAAAAGATTCAGTATAATATAAGCAAATATTATGATTTAAAAATTAAGGGATAAAATTTTAATTGTTGCAGCCAGAATGAGTTCATTTATGTTGTATAAACTTCTTCAACTTAGTTTAGGCCTTAACAACTTCTTGTGATATAACTGCCAGCTTTCGTTCCATCTCTTAGAGGGTACGTTTATGTTGGAGCTCTAAGCAGTGATGGTTACAGTGATTCTTGCGAAGAATCATCGCTGTTCTATGAATTAACATTGACTTGCGTGCTGCTTCAACATAAACGGTCCTATAAGAATCAATGCATTACAAATCACTGCTTCGCGAGAATCACTGCTTACAGCTCCAACATAAACGTACCCTCCTCCTTTATCGAGGCTTGAGACCGGCAACGCCCAGCAGTTTTCGCAGGCGGAGTTATGTTGTACAACCAACAATTGAAATCTCAAAAGCATTTTACTTGCTTTATTTATTATTTTGTATTATATTTACCACCGAACTAGAACCAACATTTATTCCTCATATCAAGGGTGGATTCGGGATTTTTTATGGATCATGGGGAGATGGTAGTTGTTCCCCTCTTGTATTGGATATTGGACTCATATTGGATATTTTTCACTACTTGATCAATTCAATTTTAATATTAATAAAATATCAATAGTTAATTAATATACCCAGGAAGTTTTAGTCGACTACTTCATTTTATGTAGGGTTTACCAAGCAGATTACGTCGGTGTTTTGCCATTGTCCACCGAAGAGGAATAGTTAGACTAAAGTTCTTGCTCCACTCGGCCTGGAACTAGAGTTCTCTACTTAGTAATCAGTAGAGAGCGCAATATAGGCATTACGGAACCCGATATCTAGTATGCGGCATGCAATTTATGCTTGAACACAAGATATTATACATATATAAATTACATCCCACATACTAAATATCGGGTTCCGTAATGCCTTAATCCGCTCTCTAGTAATCAGTAATCAAATTTAAACATATGTTTATTTATTTTGTATAATCGGGAATTCAAATCTCTTCAAATTTATTGTTGTTACTTATCAAACATTTCTTGTTGTATACAGTAAAAGCTCTCGTATCCGAAATGAATGGGACCCATTTCCGTTCGGATAGGCGAATGTTTCGGATAAATGGTTGGTTGAAATATAAATACCACAACATGAAACGGAAGTCTGCCTACGTGTTGACCACAGAGTGGTCGCAACCACCGTTCAGTTGACGCGATAAATTCTAAGAATTTTCGGATATGAGGGCTTTTACTCTATTTCATTTTCTTTATTTTTGTTCCTAAACATTTTTCTATTTTGTCTGACCATTTCAGAGTTACAGTGACTTAAAAAAAAACTCTGTAAAATACAAAAAATATTGTCATCTGAATCTTAATTTGCAAGAAAATATGTCTATTCATTTTTCTATTTTGTTGCATCATTCAGTCTTCTTTAAGTCACTGTAACTCGAAAACGGTGCCACGAAATAGAAAAATTTATATAAATTAAAATGAAGAGAATGAAATTTTCAACAAAAACTCTTTAATAAGTTTTTCTATAAAAGCGAGTTTTCTCAATTTATTGAGCCACTGTATGTAAATGCAAGGATTTCCCCTACTAAAAGTAAAATATTTGGAGCAATGGTTACCAGAATAATTATAAGAGAGAAGTCGGTAGTATCGCAAGAAGTAAAGTGCTCCAACCAATTTCAATAAAAGATAATAAATGGTAAAAGAATTTTAATATTTTTCATTTTGATAAATGAGTAACATCTACACTTTAATATATTACATTGTTATAAAAAGATTATTAAATCTAATTTTTTTTGGAGGATAGTAAAATTGCACTCAAGTGCATTACAGATTTAATATCAATAACAAGGATTGATATTTTTTCTAAATTCATTATTATAATTAAGAAAAAATTGTACAAATTATCAAAGTTTAATTATAATTACACACTATCCATTAATTTAGATGCAAGAACAAATAACAACAAATTAATAGGAATAAAAATAAAAAAATTTTACAAAATTCATTTAGAGTAAATGCAATGTACATCATTATTATCAATTCTACATCACAAGTTCTTGAATATAAAATAAAAACAAAGTAAATGTGGTTTAAAAATACAAAAATGATCTAAACTTTTATAAAAATCGAGTTTATTATTTTATAATATACGCATAATAATGCCTCGAGAAATAGGTAATAAAAAAGAAAATAAAAATTTTAAAACACATGCAACAATAAGAAAAGAATTTTATTATCTACACAATACAGTTTAGTTAATTCAAATTCAGTTCAATTACGTATTTTTTTGATACAAAGCTAGAACATTTGCCACAAAACGGACAAACTAAAAGTCTGTTGCACCAAAATAGAACACAATTTTTAAATGGAACTAACTTGACACTTAAAAGAAGTGTTTTTTTCGTTATGAAAAATTATAGCAACCACCAACCCTTATTATATACAATTGTTTGAAAAATCAAAAACTAAAATAGGTACCTACTAATAAAATGAGTTTTTTTTTGGAAAAAATGTTTTGAAAATACAATTTTGTACTATAATCTTGATAATGTCATTAAAACTAATGTTGCACTAATAAAAGGAATTTTGATGTCGATTAAATCTAGTCATAAAAATTATCACTCGACATATTCTACACAAATAACTACCGGTTCAGTCTTTGTACAAATAAATAAATGACGAGTACTTTCTAAATGACAAAATCACAGGCTACAGCGTATGTTAAATAAGTAAAATTGTGTTTAAATAAAAAGTGACTTTTGCATTGAGACGCTTTAAAGGCACAAAAGCGAAAAAACTTAGGGTTGATAACTGCTATTAAGGTGAACAAACATCAACCAAACACAAAAATCACTAACGTCATTAAAAAATACAGATGAAATTACATAAATTGGTTTACACACTATAATTATATTGCATCACTTGAAAAGATTGTCGATAAAAATTATAACGTTTATGCCACTATTTACATCGATGCTAGCACGTGGTCTCAAGTACAGGGCAACGACAAATGCTAGGACAAAGTGATGAAATGCCATTACATATAGGAAGGGACTGCGCCTTTAGCGGGGGCGCTGGCCAAGAGCGAGGCGAATTTTGAGCACTGGTGCATTGCCGTTCTTTACGAGCAATCATACCACAAAGAGCCCACGGCGAAAAATGTGATGAAGGGCAGTATGTAGGTGATGCGGGTCGACACGTGGTCAAACCCGCAGCCCCGGGCTAGAGTAACTTCTCGCCGGTAGAACTGGTCGTACCAGAACTTGCCGTGCAGTCATCCGTCGCCAGCAGCTGTCAGTTAACTAATTCCACATTTACAAATTGCTTTAGCCTCTCCAGGTACACGTTGTATAATTCGACATCGTTGTGTCCGGCACCCTGTCACAAAATTAATTTAATAATAGAAAGAAATTCAACTAAATACCTTTAATTTAACTCACTTCAACCCACAACGGTTCAACTGCACGTGGACACTTTTCAAATATTGTGAGTCCATGCGAAAAGTCTATAACTTCATCTTCGGTGCCATGAATTACTAATGTTGGAGATGTCACTTTTGGAACTTTGTCGATACTATAAAAAGTACGTTAGGGTTGGAAGAGTAAAATTTTATAAAAGTTACCTAGGAAATGCATCAAAAAACCAAGTTCGTTTAGTGTTTGGAAATGCAACGCGCATTCCAGACATAAGAGGCGAATGTAAAATGACTGCACCAACTTCGTAACGAGCTGCAAGATCGACTGTAGGAACGGTGCCTATGCTTTGTCCATATAGAATGATATTCTCTGGACTGATTCCATAACGAGTTCGTAGAGCTAACCATGCAGCATCGATATCTGCATAGAGATTCTTCTCTGAAGGCTTACCGGCACTAACACCGTAACCGGAATAATCGTAACTGAATATATTACAATTAATACGAGATCCTAATCCCAAGTAAAAGCTACTCATTTGTCCTAAGTCGACCGCATTTCCGTGAGAAAATAAAATAGTAAACCTGGCAGTACTACTACAACGCACAAACAGACAAGCAATTCGATTACCCCTATTAGTCCTTGTAAAAAAACCCTCTACATTTTCTTTCTCCCGTTCTGAATATTGCCATTCCGCCCTATCGGTAAGCGTTAGAGCATATTTACCACTTCCATCTGCATGAAAATCATAAGTTGGTTCAGGAGGCAAAAATGCTAATTTAGCCGCAATTCTACTAGGACAAGGTGGGCAGCAAAATAAGCAGCACAATTCACTTAAACTTAAACCATTCATCTTAAATTATTACAACAATCGATTTATACTACAACACCAATAAACAAATAATAAAATGTTTACTAAGCAACTAAAATAACGGAATTCTGACGTTCATTGTTGACAACGCCATTTTGAAGGGGTTGTTCACATCGTCGCCAAAAACTACTTTATCATGCATTTTGTCAAAAAATTCTCGATAACTAAATTTACACGTGAAATTTTAAATTGCAATCTATTTTAAATAAGTTACACGATATAATGCTCTATTTTAAAAAATTACATTTAATCGACATTAATAATTTATTGCCTACTTTTTTTTAGTTCATTTACATCAAACCTATCAGTGATCTCAAACAAGTCAAAAGTCAATCGCTTTTTTATTACTAACTCCTAAATCCGCCAAATAATTAACTAGACTAACTTTCTTCTGAACGGCTGTGTGTCAGCTGTTTCCCTGAGTTGGGGATTCCCACCATCAACAATGAAACTGGGTCACAGGCACATTTCTCAATTCGGATTGGGAACATTCAAGAAAATCTGAGAAAATCCAATTTAAAATTTGGAGTTCCGAATGGTTTAGTTGTTGATCCACAGTTCTTCTTGTTGCAAGAAGAAGTAGCTAATTGTTTGAGAACTTCTGTCAAAATCAAAATGGTTTTTGTATTACCGCACATTTTGATTCAGCAGCTGTTGTGTGTAATTTAATATGTGTAAATTAACGAATTATTTGTATTAAAGTGCTAATTTAAAATGCGGTGGTGCAAATGCTTGTCCTGTCCGAAATCAGAAGTGGAGGATGTGACCACTCTGGATTTTAGTTGCAGTGCACTAACCGAAGTACCTCCAATCGTTTTTAATTTCGAACGAACGCTAGAAACTTTACTTTTAGATTACAATAAAGTAAACAATTAAAATATTTTAAATTTAATTTTATAACTGTTTTGTTTGTAGATAACAGAATTACCACGAACTTTGTTTCAATGCGAAGAACTTTGTTACTTGGGTCTTTCTGACAACGAAATAGAAACTTTACCTCCACTCGTCGATAAACTTACAAATCTCGAAAGTCTACTTTTGAGTAGAAATTGTGAGCGAATATCTCAAATCGATTTTTCTTGTTCAAATTTATAAGTTTGAATTTTTAGGTTTGGGATTTGAAAGTATTCCTTCAAATTTACACCGTTGTCAGAAGTTGAAAGTTTTACATTTAAGTTCGAATAGTCTTACAAAAGTGCCTAGCCCTATAACAAGGTTGGTTGCGTTGAAGGAACTTTATTTAAATAATTGCGATTTGGAGTTTTTGCCAGCTAATTTTGGTCGTTTACATAATTTACGCATATTGGAATTACGGGAAAACCATCTCACCACTCTACCTAAATCCTTAAAAAGGTTATCCGACCTACGAAGGTTGGATATAAGTAGCAACATGTTAAAAAAATTTGTAAGTAAAATTGTCTTTTCACTCCAGAACTGTTTTAACAATAATTGTTTTTAGCCCGAAGTAATTGGAACGATGACAAATTTGACAGAACTTTGGTTAAATGATAATTTCATAAGCGAAGTTCCCGATTCCGTAGGAAATCTCCACAAACTTTCACATTTTGATATTTCCTGTAATCGCCTGGAAAAAGTGACAAATAACATCGGCCTCTGCAGTTGTATGACGCTACTTCTATTATCTATGAACGACTTAAAAGAACTTCCACGTGCGATAGCAAATTTACCGCTGCTGCATACGTTGAAAGTTGATCACAACCTTCTAGAAACGTTACCGCTGAATATTGGAAAATTATCTAATCTAGAAGAATTAGATGTCCAATTTAACAACTTAAAGTCGTTTCCTAATTCGATTGGAATGTTAAGAAAGTTGAGTTCTCTTGTTGCTAGTCAAAATTCCATTTCATTTTTACCTACAGGTAAGAAGACAAATTTCTTGCTTTGCATATTACTGACGGTTTCTTTATAGAAATAGGTAGCTGTATTTCTCTAAGTGTTTTAAGCCTGCACTACAATGTTTTGATGTACTTACCCGAAGAAATTGGCCATTTACAAAAACTAACCTCGATTAGTTTGATTAATAATCGGTTACGGTACTTACCTATCACGGTGCTCAGTTTGCAGAAGTTAAAAGCACTTTGGTTGTCGCACAATCAAAGTCAACCTTTGGTAAGGTCACTATTACGATTAACAAGTAGAAGTTGAAATAGGTTTTTGTTTAGATTACTTTGCAAAAGGATGTGTTGGAAAGCGGACAAGTAGTTTTAACTTGTGTATTTTTACCTCAAATGGAAATGCCTTTACAAATTCCTGAAACGACAGAGGCGGTCGTGCCGAGTGGACGAAAAATTGGTTTTATGGAACCCAATATGTCCAATGATTTACCTGCCAAACTTAATAGAATTCCGACACCTCATCCTAAGGCATTTGTCAAATATCAACGTACTCTGGAGAATACTTTAAGGCGGAATCAAGAAAGTATTCCACAAAGTATCAGCGTCGATGCTGTTTATGTGAAAGAAGCCAGTATTAAGCCCATGAAGAATGCCAGTGATGAAACGGACTCCGTTCAAGGTAATGACATAAACAGGTTCAATTCAGGTTTTTAGAAATTTGTTTCAGTTCCCCTTATGCAGGACGTCGAAACTGTTACTTATTCTCACCACAAAAGGCCGTTGGAATTTGTCGAAGAGCCTCACGAAAATACCTACTACGACTCGATAAAAAAACACAAACATGATTTAGGTAGCCAAAATAACGATGAAAGTGAATACATTCCGTCCGTAGGAAGCATATGTACGACGACTTCGTTAGAGAATGGAATGAGCAATCTTCAGATTGATGAAAATTTGTATAACGTTTCAATTAAATCGTCAATTTCTAATGAAAAAGAGTTAAGCTACGAAGCTTTACAGACTCACATGTTAAGTATGAAACCAAAACAACCTCCACCGTACCACATAGCAGCTGCTTACTCGCGAGACGCTCATCTCTTTATAAACTCAAGTGAAAAGTCAGAAAATGAATTGGAACCCAAACACTTTACTCAAGATCAACCGTCCAACATTTTAAACCCTCAACCAAAACACGCACAGTGCCAGATGGATTTTAAAAACTCAAACCAGGGTGGTGGCGGCTTTGAAAATGGAAATTATAACGAAAACATTGAAATAAACATAAGAATTCTACAGATGACGACCGCCTTATTGAAAATTGACGCTCACAACCCAATATCACGCAATATATTTGACAAATTTCACAAGTTATCCAATTTAGTAGACGAAAACCAAAACTCCAGTGATATTTTGACTCTCAAACTAAAAATTTTAAAGACGACCGAATCTTTACTGTGCTCACAGGATTATATTTCGTTAAACAAAAAATTTATAATGCAAGGTTTAGAACAAATACAAGAGAATTTGGTCGGGTGTCCCTCGCTTATGGAACAATTTGTAGATAGCAATGAGAATAATGTGGAATTTAAGGAAAAATTAATCTTAATCGATATTGTAGCTATTTTGTTAGATCTCGATGGTGAAAATTACGAATTTTGGGACATTTTCAATCAAGTCTTACAAATTGAGAAGGTTCTTCCACAAAACCACCAGGTAGAGTTGACCAAGATAGTTAGAAATCGGTGTTTTCTACAAGCTAAAATTATATTGCTCAAAATGGCCATTCATTTTTTGACCGCTAAAACCATCGATAAAGAATATAAGCATAATTTAGGTCGATTTATGCAGCTGCAACGAAGATTGCATTATAATATGCGGGATTCTAATTTGAATGGTTTTGTGGAGAAGAACAACACAAATTTAAGTTATACACGAAGTGGACAGAAGCATCAAAATGCTAATTGGTTGTTTGGAGTTCATAGAAATCCAAAAATAATTAAAATTGAATTGACGCCCTGTTGTTATGTTCTTGGATTCTCCATTAGCCACAACGAAGAGGTAATTTCATCACACATTTCTGTTACAATATTAAAATATATTTTTTTACAGGGTGTTTTTGTTAATGAGGTTGATAAAAATGGAAATGCTTTTCAAAAATTATTTACCGGTGATAAAATTCTCATGTTGGACGACAGAGATGTATCAAAAATGAATCCGGAAGATGCATTAAAAGCCGTCCAAATGTGGGGTCCTGAAACGGAAGTGTTTCTTATCTCGAGAAGTTAGATTTTAATATAACTCAAACTTGAATGTGATTCAAAATTAACGTTTTTAAAACGTTAGTACTTGGCTATATGATATTATTAGATTTTTTAATTTGATAGACTGCTCTAAGTAGAAATCTCAAGCTGAGTAGTGAAATTTTAAAATAACTTACACAAATTACAATTTTATTATAAAAAAGAACCCCTGATTAATTTATATCGAACAGATTAGAACTCTTCCAATAATTTTGGATACTCTAAAGACAGCTGTGATATGTCGTACAAGCTTTAGTTTATTAGGCGCAATTTTCACTATTGATTAGCTATTTTTGTTTCATAAAAAAAATTTAAGGATCTCAAAAGTTTCAGGGACTATAGATTTATTTGTATTTTTCTTTAATGAGATGTATGGGGTAACGTTTTCTTCATATTTTGGATGAGATCTACATAGTATCAAGGTGAAATTGTGGAGGGGCAAAAGATACTTAGAAAACATAGTGCTTTTTTATCAGATAGAATTATTTCTATGAGAGGCACTATGGTTTGTCATGGTGTATATCGTTTTTGAGGTTGATGATCTTGTACATCACTACCTGTAATGGACTTGTACGTGTTCTTAACGGCAAGCTACTTAATATAAATTACAGGATAATATAGGCTGTGTTATAATCTAGTTAATAATATTTATACTGATTTATTTACTTGTACAAACAATTTTACAATTACTAATGTAGCAAATAGAGATTTATTATGTATATTTAGTGTTCATGTCAATTTATAAATATTTGTGATTTAATCTACATGTGTGCCTTACAATTTTTTCTACTACTAAACTAATAACTTGTACATTAACTTATTGATTTTATTTATATTGTCGTGAAAAGGAAGAAGGCAGGATCTCTCAGTTTATAAATCCAATGTGCTATTTTTTAATCATTGTTTTAAATGTAGATTTTGTTTTTTCTACGACAGTCTCATCTTGAGTGTAACTTTTATTTATTTTATTTATTAACTTTCAAATGTATTTTACTCTTAATCATACTTTTAAGGTGTGCAATATACGATTTAAATAGCAGACCGTTTGATTATATCCTTGACATCTGGTTAGTGCAAGATTATATTATTACCAAAGGCAAACTTGGATTTTGCCTGTTTTCAAACCTGATCTAAGAAAATAGTTCTTTTTTTAAGATTCATTTTAAAATCTTTAATTCTATGCATTGGTATTTCATAGAATTTAGGATGCTGAGTCTCATACCTACCAAGTTCATCTGCAGGGAGCCAAGCTGGTCTAGTATCCCGATCAGAAGTTAATCGAGGCAGGCTGATTTCTTTCGAGGCTGAACTTGTATAGGAGGGATTTTACAAGGAGAGGAAATTAGTGAACTTGAACAGGCCCAATGTACTGACACCCAAATAATTAAAACACTTATTTTAAATTAGAAAGATGTAAAATATTGACAAGAAATTAACTATACAGTTTAATACACATAATAACAGTTACAATATCGTAGCTAGAAAAATTATATTATCTTAAATGAAGATTTTCATTGCAATAAATAATAATGTATAATGCCAAACTTAATTTTTTACATTCTAAAAGTGTATTAGATTTCTAATAATAATTATATAAACAGTTAATTAACATTGTATATTTTTAATATCCAATATTATATTATTTAAAAACTTTATACTATAAGTAGCCAATTTGTAACAAAATTATTTACACACAACTAAATTTGACCCCATCGTCGCTAGAATAACAATTATGACAGTGGAGTTTTTGATTTCTGACCCTTACATCTGTTCCCATAAGTCCATCGCCAAGTTGGACGTGACATACACAACATTTGAAACATTCCATATGATAGCATAAACATAAACTTTCGATTATCATTGCAGCACCTCTGCCTGAAATACACATTCTTTCGTTATATCAAGTAGCACTTTTACCTAGCATTTACTTACCCAATTCGTTTCCACAATAGGAACATTTTTTCTTTCCACTAACACTAAGCATTTTACCTTGAGAATCTTCTGAAGTGGTAGGCGGTGGATAGGCTACAGGTGAAGCATGCCCAAATGTATTCGGATGGTTTAAGTAAGACTGTTGGGGGGGATAATCTTTATTTACAATCCTTTTTGGACTGAAAAACCAAGTAAGTAGAAAATATTTTAACTAATTTATAACAAAATTACCTTCTCGTAGGTTGATTTCTATCATTTTGTATAACCCGATTTTGAACTCTTTGGGTTAAAGTTTGAATTATTGGTTCAGGTATGTGTTTATCTTTATTTCGGATATTTCTTTTTGGTGAGCCATTATTTTGTTGTTCTGCCAATCTCCGTAATTCGGCTTCCTAAAAATTGAATCTAATAATTAATAAATCGATTATATTATAATTCAGCTGGAGAGTTGGAACAAAATTAAATGTACCTGATATAACCAATGTTGATTATAATTTTTGCTTTTATTATCAACTTTTGCTTGTATCCAGTTATCGTTAGGTATATGCTTAGACTTAGGAGCAGCACTTAAAGCTAGTAGGCCTACTCTTGTCCTATCGCGTTGCACGAATTTTTCCTTATTAGGTAGCCTACAAAATTTTAATCATTCCCAAAAATAAATTAAAAAATCATTATCTTACATTGCACACCTCTCCTTTTCCCTTTGTTCTTTTACCAGAGATTTTAAAGGTTTTCCAGGCATAATTGGTTGTCGATTCGGTACTTGATGTAATTTAGGAGATGAAACTTTACTTTCCTGCAGTTCCGACATAGATTTTCTATGATCCATAAGCAAATGAACGTTAACACTGGAAGTAGATTTTTGGTAATCAGGTATGGACCTAAAATAAGCTTGCTGAATGTTGGGCATCGATTTATGATACAATTCTTCTTTTGGCACGTCACCATAATAGCGACAATTTTCGGCTCGTAATTTATGGCGATTATTACTATGCTGTAATTCTGGCATTGATTTTCTATAATTTATTGCCTCGGTTAGCTCGGCATCAGTTGTATCACAAATATTATCTAAAGAACGTCTATTATTTTGGCGATACATTTTTGCGTGACTTTCTCTAAACAACACATTATCTATTTGTCTCTCCAATTCTTCTCTTTCCAATTGAAGAAGTTCGTGTTCCACTTTCAATACCTGTTACAAAATATTTTTATTTAATATATTTAAAATGATAAAAGTGTTTACCTCAGAATCTTGGTCATCGTCCAAGTTACTTTGATAACTTAAAGATTTGTTAGAAAAGTTAGATAAACTATTATATTCTTCATTATTAGTAAATCTACACTTCCCGCTCGCCGTTAAGTTTATTTTATTAGTACTATTTTTAAAATCGCTTTTATCTCGACACTTTTCTTCTTTTTCTATCAGTTCAATAATTTCTCGTTCTTTTTTGGTTATTTCATCCTCTTCAGATGTAACACTATTTGTTTGCTAAAAACAACTTTATAGAAATATATTGCCGATCAGTGCCCACTACCCGGAAGGAATATTTACAGCTCTCAAGAACAACATTGTGATTACAGTTAAAAAAACATTTCCATAACAAATTAAGCAAAGAGGTAGACTTACCCGCCCTTACTAAACATTGAAAAATAAAAATATAATATTTTAATTACTCGGTAACGTATTAAATATTCGAGCTATTTATTAAAACAACAAACACTAAAACCATATTGTATTTTATAAATTTTTTTACAGTCATTTATTATGATACTTAATATTACTTTAAAGACCCAAGAAGATCTACACCCACAAATTAGAATTTATAACAATTGGTTAGGTCTCCTTAGGATTAATAACTTTCAATAAATCATAAAATACCTCACTGTCTTGTCTTCCGTGCGTTGATAGATTAGACTCTCCGTAGCTGCTACACCATGTATCACTAGAAAGTCTACCTTTTTCACTTTCCAATCCTGAGTCTTGACTCTCAACTTCACTCAAACAAACATCTCTACTTCCTTGTAATTTTTTATATAAAGATTTTTCCATTTGGGATTCCTTCTTTAAAAATAAATTAATATCTGGCGGCGGATGCGAATGAATATCTGGATCTAATTCAACGTCAAATGGTTCATTTAATCCCAAAAAACTGTGTCTTTTTATGTTAATTTCTTTCTTTATTCTTTTAGTAGAATTAAGTCTTTTCATGTTGGAGTCGTTAGTCACATCGAATCCCGTCAGGTCGTCGTCAATCGGTGGTGGGGGTGGTGGTTTCTCTCTAGGAGGTTCTATCCTTTTGGCAGGTGTCAATGGAAACGCATTATTTACAAAAATGTCATCTACTGCATCAAAATTTCTAATTTCTACATTTTCATAAATAACTGGTTTATCTTTGGATTGCTGAATAAATGCATAATCATCATTTGCATTGACTTGGTCATAACTATTTATATTAATGGAAGACGTTTTAATTGGCTCAACCACGTCGTAATGATGTCGAACATCATTCAAAAACAACTGCGTAGAATTTATTAAGCTTTTATAATTTATATTATCAGTTTGTCGTTGCTTTTCTGATTCAAGTTGACTAACACCACTAGCCCTTGTAATCAATTCTTTTTCTTGATTTAGTTTTTCGATACAATTTGGTATCGACAATAATAAATCTGTATCTTCGATGGGTTCGTCCGCTTGACTAACTGAACAAGAAACATCTGCAGTATGAATACCACTATCTTCACGATCTGAAGATATACCAATTAATTCTACAAAAGAAGTCGAACTAGCCGTAGTACAACAACAATCTTCTACGCCACTACTTTGAACATCCTCTTTAATAAGGAAATCATCTAAATCCCTATTAAAATTATTCAGTTTATTCATGTAAAGTTCAGCTTCCGGACTAGAATAACGTTCAACGTCATTTTTGACATCAGATTTATTTTCAACATTCAAATTACCACTATTCAATAAATAATAACTAATAGTTCGTGTAGAATTATTTTCTACAGCTTTTTCTTCAGTTTTAAATTCAAAGTTATTATTTTTTGAGTCAGTTTCTTTCTCTTTACCGACAGTTTTAATTTTGGATTTCGTGCAATTTGTCGGTGGATTAGGTTTTCCTACACTGGTAATCGATTGTTCCGTACATTTCTCTAAACTTTTTAATCTATCTTTAATACTCTGCGAATTAGCAAAATCTTCCGATAATCTTCTCGAGGTACTGCTTTCAAAATGATTAATTTCGATCGGTTTTTCAAATTCAAACATACCTTTACGCTTAAATACATCAACTTTTGGTATCTTTTTTTGCTCTTCTTCTCTGCTTTTAACAGAATCTTTATTGAAAACCGATTCGTCTATATTGATTGTAGATCTAATTCTAGATCTGTAATCTTCTATTGCACCCTCGTACGTATATTGTGGCGATTCTTGCTTTATCTCATTTGTACTGTTTAATGTAGATTTTGAAATATACTCATTTGATTTGTTCTGTGGTAAAATATTTATATTTGAACAACTTTTATATAAATTATTGGTGGGAGTTTTCGAATTAATTAAATTATTTTCCCTATCCACGTTTGTGATAGAAACTAATTCTTCCTCACTGTGACTTTGGTTCGATCCACTTAATAAGTCTTTATTACTAGGGGAATCTAATGATGCATGCTCCTTTTCGTCCTATCAAATGCACTTTGCATTAATCTACAATTTACAAACCAACAACTTACTAAAATACTGCTGCTATCATCAGTATCCACATCTTTAATGCTATTAGTCTTAGAACTACTACTGCCAATTCCATAATCGCTTAAATCATTGAAATCGTCATCGTATATTGGTATAGCCACTCTATGTCCTCTTTTGTCTCTAAATAAAAAAATATTACTTCAATTTCCAAAAATTAAAACAATTACCAAGGTAATATCATTTTGATAATTTAAAAAAAATTGAAGAGATATGCAAACAGTAGTTAGAAGCTAATAGCTTGACCGACTCTGCTGATTGGTTGATAATTCATTAAACTTATTTGTCTAAAAAAATAGCAGCAGCACTCACCTATCTTCTAAAATTTCACTGAAGGTTTTACTTTTCCGCCTGCCTCTTTGCTGTTCTTCCTGTTCTAATTTCTTTACTTCGACTACTCTTTCTATGATATGTTCTTGTCGTTTTCTTCTACTACTTTTCCAATTATCAAGATTCTACACAACAAATAATTAAATTAAAAATTATATTAAATTAAATACAAAACTTATTACTTGCTGCCAATCTTCGGGCTCATCTTTGATTTCTTGACGCATTACTTTAATTTCTTCGACTTTTTTTATGTGCTCTTGTGCTTTTTGAAAAAGAGGACATGGTGCAACTTTAATAAACTGTAATGGATTAGTTGCTGGTTTTGGAGGAGGTGGTTTCGTTATTCGGCATTTCGTAGGTAACCATTCAGTATTGGAAGCCTAAATCACAAATCAACAAAATAAAAACTAAAGCAATCTATTTAACTACAAAAATCTTACTCTTTGTTCGGAACCCTCTTTATCTAATAAATCGCGATGGAAATTCTCCATGATATTTATTAACTTTCTTTCATTATTTAAAAAATGTGGAATATCTGTAAAAAAATAAATTGATAAGGAATATTATCAGGAAGTCGTTACAGTTTAATAAAAATTATAGATACGATTACGTTCTAACTATTACATATTATGAATTTTTTATTGTTTCAAGATGAAAAATACAATGCATTGTTTTTGCATTTTACACACGCATTTGTTACAATTGCAGGATGCAACATTAATAGGAATAACAATTAATTTATAATAAGAATATTAATCTAAATTATTTATATTTTACGTTCATTCTTCTTGAATCATATCTGTCCAAGATAGTTGTAATCTTCAAACTTGAGATTTATGGCATCGGTAAAAATAACTGGTTAAAATGACCAGTTCGATCTTCATGGATTTGAAGATTACAACTATTATCATTAAAAATCAATGCATCTCCTATTTTCATGATTTTTCATAATTTCTTTATGGTAATTTTCCTTTAGCTTATAAACACTACAAATAACATTTTGTGCTGTTTGTAGAGATGGGCAGACCATTGGAGCCGAATGGCCCAACGTAACCGTATAAGTGAAGAGGCTAGTCGTCAGAGAGTCCAGTAGAAAAAAATACCAGTACGCCCCTGGTTATACAGTGAAACCACAAATAATTTATCTTTGCATTTATTATAAATTATATAACGAAAGATTATCGATTTAAAATTTACTTGCAGAAGTGATAACAAAGTTATCTGCATTTAGGCTTATCAAATAATTTACAATACAATCTTTTATCAAATTGTGAATGATATGATGATTAACATACTAATTTTTTTATAAAATATCTTGACGACTGATAATATTAAATTAAAGAGGAAAAAGATTTAAAAATAAATGTTCCACCAACAATAGTCGAGGAGATTGAAGGTTGTCATGGTTGTAATAAAATCTCATTAAATAATAACATTCAGATCAAATAACAAACTGCAACAATTAAGTGAAAATTTTATTTTTAATCCTTCAGAGCTAAAACATGTTATTTATAACATCCAGATACTAAAAATGTATGCAATTAGCCAAGAATCGGGCAAGCTGAGGAATTTAAAGGTCAGTTAGTTATGTAAGCTAACTGTAGACCGGATAATAGTTGGTTATACCTAAGCGGGTGTTGGAAATAAACAGAAGAAATATTTTTTCAAAAATCATACTTATTTCAAAATTAAGTTCTCCTAAATGCATTTTTTTACTACTCTAACTACATTTTCTATTCGCCGAATCAGGGGTCCTCAAACTATAAATAAGCGACATTAACCCAAAACTAAAGATGACATAAATATGATCCCAGATCCTCTGGCATAGTAAAGGGGGTAACGGCCCAAAACTTCAACTTAATTACCAAAAAGTTTGGTAATCCCCGCGCTAAATAAAGTAAACAAATATTTATTTTCCAAAATCTTTTTAAAAGTTCTATTTTTTCATATTTCATAGTTTTTTAATTTAAGTTTAACAGTAGGCACATTTAAAAAGAAATCTGTTCAAGTGCATTTAAAAAAAACAAAATCAGGCGAACAGACTGACAAATGAAAAAAAAATAGTTTGCAATTTAAAAAATTATCGATGATGTCATACTTCAACAGGTGGAGTTCAAGTATTATTTCAATTTTATGAATTTTATTCAACATTCCACAACGTCAATGAATGTATGTATGTATATTTGGTCAACAAAATGAACTACAAGTAGATAAGCGGGGGGGAATAATATTTGCTGCTTCCCTGCAACACTGGATACATTTTAGAATATAACAATACTTTGCACTTTATTAAAATGCATAAATAGTTATTACATTACAAAATAGGTCAAACTTTATTGATGTAGAAAGTATTCACCAACATATTCCGCTTTGATAATGTAGTATATCCATCTACTCCACTATACGTAATAGTTGAAGCGAAACGACCTTCCTAAGCAACACTGAAATGAAGGCTATTCGTGGTGAAATTGAATGTAGTTATTAAATTTTAGACACACCTATAAAATATAGACGACAAAAATTAGTTCAAATTTATAAAAGCCAGCAAATTTTTTAAAAAAGCCTTGATATTTTGCATCCACTTGGTGAAATTAACATTTGAGTGTAAAAGTTTAAAATAAACCAGTTTAATTCATTTCTAATATGGTCTTGATTTAGTTTTACTCAATTTTCTAACCAAATGTATATTTTCAAAAATTTATTTGTGATAAGGTGCAAAAATATAAATCAACAGGTTCGTGTCGAAGGTCGCCTCCATAATTATTATTGTTATTAAAACAATGTATAATAAAATTTCACTTTTCTTGAGAAATAGAAAGTCTGAACAAAATAAATTACTTTAGTTAAATTACAACACTTTTGTATTATTAAAAAATAAAATGGGGTATCCCCCCCCCATTGTAAAAAAATGATAAAACAATAATTGCTATTTTGATAACAATCAGTTTACATTGCCTACGTAATAATTAACTTACAGAATAAAAATATACTGTACAGAGTGCAGTTTCTCTACTTGGGCTTTGATAAGATTACACAAATCTAAATTTTCCTCATTTATCAATTGCAAAAAAAAAGAAAAGTAACTTGTTATCTAATAAAGATCAAAAGAATCTAATCTAGTTAGCAACACTTTGAAATGCATAATAAATAATAAAATTTAATTAGTTTACCATAAAATCATGCCAGTTATCTCACATTAAACCGTGGTTAAATGTATTTCAAGTTAGTTATAACAGAATTTTCTCTCTCAAAACAATGAAACTATGCACACAAAATTAAGAAAATAAAATTTAATTTTGGCATTCAAAATGGAAAATATGACTTTAATTTTTCCGGTGGTTCCCCAGCCTCAAAAAACTGAAATTTCTAGTAACATCAGTTTGGGCTTAGCTGTACGTGTAACCACAAAAATATAAAATTAATTTTGTATATTTTGAATCTTGTGTAATGGATTTCGCACGTATTGGAACGTAACTGCGTTCAAATTTTCAGTTTGAATAAATGTTGGAAGTAATAATTGATCGAATTACATAATTTATCGTGTAATTAAGAATCGAACGTTAAAAGTTCATTGTTATTAAAGAGAAAGTTAATAAATTCACGGGTATCTTCGTGAATTTTGATCTTGTAGCTAGTTGGAAACGAAAGTAAACTCCTAGTACAGCTCAATTAAACGAATTTTAGGCAAACAAAAACAGTAAACGGTTTGGGTTATCGTTCGATATTGTCAATAATAATTAGGTAAAATGTAAAGCAAGCTTCTGTCAGGTAAACCACGATAATGATAAGTATGATGTTATCCAAGTTGTGAGGTAAACAGAGAACGTTGAACTCGATGGATTTAAGGTTGTAATACCCATAGGTATATGTATATGAATTTTAAAATCTAACTAGAATATTTGCTTTTGGTAACCTCACCATATACAAAAAATAATAAAACCTCGAGTTTCCTGAAAAAATTTCCAACAAATAATAGTGAATTTATTTCCAATAATCGACAATGTACGAACGTAAACCAAAAATGTTCATTAAAAATGTACGATATTGTAAGTTACGGTAAATTTGAGTATATGGGTCAAACAGGTATGAATTTCAAACGTTTTAATATAAAACAATTTTTATGCTACCGTTGAAGTTCTTACGTACGAAAAATAATTTAACTACAAATTTAAGTTTGGAAATGACTTAAACAGTTATCATAATAATGATCAGTTCTTCATTAGCATATTGTCAACTTCAGAAGTTAATTGATATACTTACATCACTACCCACACACACATACATATGTATGAAAATAAATGTTTGGATAATAAAAAAACACTTCAAACATTGTCACCAAATGCGTTTAAACAAGATTCACAAAATGCGGATTTGCTGAGAATCTTGCAAACCCTTGGACTGGACATCGTGGTTTCTTCAGAAGATGGAATGCCAAAAAGTACGACCTGAAGACTTGACCAATTTTAGACAAACTATATGAAAACACCCATTCAAGTCAAGTCAAATTGAAGTCAAATGCAACTTTTGGACGAATTCCAGCATTACCACTACCTGTACAATGATGTTATTATAAATTTTTGTCAATTTTGTCAAAAAATAGTATTTACAGTACTAGGTACTCGGGTACTAGTTTGAATTAACTAAAAATTGAAGATTTTACGTTTACTATACGTTTTAAGCAGTATGTAATTAAGTATTATTATTAACAATCCATAACATTACGCAATTATCTTCGGTTACACTAATAAAATGTGATATTTTATTAATGGATATTTAAAAACGAGGCAGTCAGCTGATTGTCCTAATTGTATTAAAGCTATTTCTATTATCTGTAACTTATTAATTAATATTAATCTAATTACTGTTCAGTAGCTCCCTAGTGTATGTAGGTAATTATTATTGTCTTATGCTATAATTTTACGGTGTAGTGATAAAATCATAATTTATAAATATAAGAATGATAATTTAAATACCAACAAATTTTTTCGTTAATTCAATTCATGCAAATTATTGATGCAAAAAACATGATTTGACAATTTTTATTTAACATTTAAAAAATGTTTATAAAACACTTACACAAAAATGTCAATACGTATCAACAGGTAATTATGTAAATACAAGCTTTTAAATATTTTTGTTAAAGGTTGTTTGACACTTAACAAATTTGTGTCAATTTTTTTCTTATGAGGTCATAGAATATAGCATAAAAGCACATTTAATAACAACCACCTGTCCCTTTCATTTTTTTAAAATGTTATAACATCATTCAATATATTTTTTAAATGGCAACCTCCTTTTTTTGTCGAATAATCTAAAGAAAATGTTTTTTGACCTATTATTTTTGGTTTGCATCTTTTAAATCCCAACAGTACATGAAATAAATCAAAATAAATTTTACGAGATAATACTTCTATTTGCAAGGGAAATTGCGGTAGAGCTGAATTCGTCACACCAACCGGATTGAAAGACACTCACACTCAATAAAGATAAAAATTTTCCACTCTGGAAATAATGATCGACGGGTAGATACTGTAGGTTCGTGATGAACTAGAAGACCTAAATTTCCTTTAGTAGAAGGTAAACATTATTATTTTTATTAGTTTCGTTCTTTTATTATGTTTGTTTGTCTTAAATTTTCCTAACGCATTCTCAAATATTTCCAATATTGGTATTCTCAAATAGCGAATTAATCTAAATATCCTGTGATACCGAACATAACGTACTTCGGTTATTTCGGGTCAAATTTATCTGGTCTATGTTAAACAACAACAAAAATATATAGTGCAATTTAAAAAATTATTGATGATATGATAAACTTCAAGAAAAAAATCGAATGAACAGGTAGAAGCTAGGTAAGGCTTTACAATACCATAATTAGTTGTATTTGATTAATAAAAGAGTGGATAAATATAAAGTATATTCTCTGAATTGGGATATTAAGGGAAACAATCCAACCGATTTAACGAGGGGAGATAAGAACCACAATAATTATTGATCGAAATTAAATAGTTCACATTCAACGTAACTTATTTATAATTTCAAACGCCATATCCCTCATGAGACCTAATTAGCACAAATTACAGGATTTAGATAGTATTGCGTTATATAAAACTAGCAATAACAAGAAACAAAATCAAAAAACAGCAAACGAGTATTCTTAAATCTTGTGAATTGTCAACACTCATTAAAGTACCCATTAATGAGGAGATATCTTTGAAAAATCTGTTTGAAGTTGAAATTTTAATTGGTTTCCAAAAATTGCCATAACAAGATTTATGATGGTAAGCTTCCTAGAAACTACCTGATAGTTTACAACAGAACTACCTGATGTTACCGCTTTTATTGGATTCATGTTTGATATGGATGCCTAGATTTAACATTTTTAAAGTAAAAATTTGTAACCAATCTACTGATTGGGGACGTCAAGATACTACCTTGCCCGGGGCGCAATTTTTTTTCGGTGCGCCACTGTAAATACACTCCTATGTTAACAATGTTAAAAATCGATTTTATAGCAAAATGTTTCAAACATTTTTTGTTGCAAATTTCATTCCCTTTATTTTTGTTTCTATACATTTTTCTATTTTCTTGCACCGTTTCTGAGTAACAACGACTTTAAAACACTCTGTAAAAAATTTAATAAAATTAACATTTCTCTTATGTCTTTAAAGCCGCTGTTACTCAGAAACGGTGCGAGAAAATAGAAAAATGTATAGAAACAAAAATAAAGAGAATGAAATTTGCAACAAAAAATGTTTGAAACATTTTGCTATAAAATCGATTTTTATGTGAGAAAAAGAGTCTTGGAAAGATGTGATTTACATTGTTAACATAGGAGCCACTGTAGGTGCATTTGTGAAAGCTTAGGGAGTTTACATCCCCATTAAAAAAATACAAAATTGAAAGAATTATAAATAATAATATTGTATAAGGAAAATTATGGTTAAAAATTACCTTTGTAAATAATCTTATCTGCATAAGTAGGTATACACACATCTCGGTAAAAAAGGAAAAATCATGCAAGACTTTGTTCAATTTCACGGCGTAGGTGAAAATAATATGTTAACAGTCTATTAACTAGAGATACATTGCCACAGAAGGTTTTTCTTTTGGATTTGCAATATTATAAAGCTGTTGAAATAATTTAATTATTCTGTAGTCGTTATTACCACATAGGAACGTGTCGAAAATCAATTGATTAATAAATAACCAAGTGCATTTTAATGAATAACCTAATTTGAAATCAACATGAGTACGTACATCATTTTTAATTCTTGATATTTTAATTAGATAGTTGTGAAGCTATTTAGCCCCTGGTAAATTTCAATTGCTACGTACATGGAGTTTTTTTTTTAATCTTGACACATATGATGCTAGTCAAAGGTAGGTTATTTACATAGATGTGAATAATTGTGTGAATCATATTTTTATTTTAAACCACTTTTTAAGATGCACCACAAAATTATGGTTAACAGAGAATAATACTCCTACACATGTATCTTTAAATATGGATGCAAAATTAAATATCAGCAACCTGATAAAAATTTACATTCCACAGTGTACATTCATAGTGCGCTGCCAAATATTTCAAGTATCTAGATTTGTGTAAATAAACCACACAAGAATACTAATTCAAACAAATAATTACGATACTAAAAATAAACCCACTTCAAACATTATTTAAAATGTATTATTACCATTCAATTCAAAACAAAAAATAGGTCCACCTTTACAGTTAAAATAATAATATTGCAACAGTATTTGCTAAATTAAACGGCTAACAATGCAACAATTAAAATTGTAATTGAAATCACAAAACATACCTTAATAAGGTAAAATTCCAGATAAATTTGATGCACTTCCACAAACACTGGCAAACTGCAATTTTTGTATTAAAACAAATGAAATAAAAACACTCGTAAGATTACAAATCATTAAATTATCAATAAAATAATAGACGAAATAAGTAGGTACGTAAAATTCCAAACACGATTAACGGGTTATACATTCTCTTCCTGACATTAAGGTATTATTAGTACCACCTTTTACTATCTAAGTATTAAAAGATTACTAGACCCAATAATCCATGATGTTGGTAACAAGGTAGCAAAACATCAGCGCCTCACCACATAAACATACAAACTAAATTTACAAACACGGTCAGAGTGGTACAAAATTACTTTTTCACCCAGGGCGCACTTGCAGAATAAAAACAAATACAAACTAAATAAAATGCATACAAATTAATTTTTACGTCGCTTCAGTTACTTAAAACTAAAACCAATAATTCCTCAAATCTTCCTTACCGTATCTGATCCTTTACTTCCTTTTGCTAAAACCGACATTCGGGATACGCCACTGCTCCGAACATAACTTTTAAATCAGTATAACAATAATGAAGTAATCGATTGATTCAATACACAACATTTCAATAGTTTTTTCTAGATCGAGAGATCTAAACACCAACTTCTAAATATTATTCACCATTAAA
This sequence comes from Cantharis nigra, assembly GCA_958510845.1. Lineage (NCBI taxonomy): Eukaryota > Metazoa > Arthropoda > Insecta > Coleoptera > Cantharidae > Cantharis > Cantharis nigra. The sequence continues at coordinate 1,546,860 of OY294034.1, read as the reverse complement.
TCAATACGGAACGGAATGACGTTTGCGTAACGGTAATCACTTCCTAAAAACAATCGACATAATTTAAAACATATTTTTAGTTAAAATAAAATGGATATTGCAAAATCATTATTTAGTCACAGAGACCATGAAGGATATGTAGGAAAAGAAGATCACAATGTAAGTAAAAAGCTTTCGTTAGCAAAATTTTTAATACTTAACCTTAAATTTAAATTAAAAATATTAAATTTTGCCTTTAGAAAAGAGAATTTGAGTTAGCCGTATCGGAGGACGATTTAGAAGACGAATCCTTAAGCAAAATAATTTCAGATGGACTTGGTAACTTGAACGACATTGTTACGCCAAGTCCTGGCGGCCCCTTTTCGGCTCTCACTCCCAGTATGTGGCCGCAGGATATCATGACAAAGTTGTCTGTACTACCGGACGATCCAAATTCTCAACCCGAATATAGGTTTGTTTTAAAACATTTAATTATGTTTTCATCTACCAACAACTAAATTTCCAGATTTGATGAGTTTGGCTTTCGAGTTGACGAGGAAGATGGTCCCGAACAAAATTCCAATAAATTATTAGGTATACCTTTCGTGGAGGATCCACAACATAGGTTTGTGTAGATATTAATTGTTATTGTGATTAAGGAAATGTCAAGTGTTTTTATTTTAGATTACAATGGATTGCTCACTTAGAGTTTTCACACATTAAGGAAGCATCAAATCTTACCTGGGATAAGATTGAAGAACCATTGCCTAGAACAGAAAAATTACAAACGATGGTTAGAGCGGGAGTCCCACATTCGTTACGACCTCAAATATGGATGCGTATTTCAGGTGCCCTAAGAAAAAGGTTGCAATCTGAAATATCCTATAAAGAAATAGTGAGAATATCGAGTAGCGATTCTTTAATGACATCGAAACAAATAGAGAAAGATTTACTTCATACCATGCCAACTAATGTTTGCTTTAGTCATATCAGTAGTACGGGAATTCCTCGATTAAGAAGAATATTACGTGGCTTAGCTTGGTTATATCCTGATATCGGGTACGGTTATACTTTTGTTATAATTTAATTTTTATTAATTGAATTGAAATACCTAAGGTATTGTCAAGGAACTGGAATGATCGTAGCATCTCTTTTATTACTGCTGGAAGAGGAAGAAGCCTTTTGGATTATGGTTACCATTGTCGAAGATTTGCTACCAGCTTCTTATTACAATTCGACACTGATAGGTACGTGGTGATGTAGTAATTGTATTTTCACGGAAAATTTCATTCAAGTTCACATTTAGGAATACAAGCTGATCAACGTGTTATTTGTACGTTGATAAGCAATTATTTACCAGACGTTGATGCGGTGCTGAAAAATCATGACATAGAATTATCGCTCATTACTACACACTGGTTTTTAACTTTGTTTGCGAGTGTTGTACATATGAAAATATTGCTTCGAATTTGGGACTTGTTCTTATTTAACGGATCTTTGGTTTTATTTCAAATTACTTCTGGAATGTTAAAAATGAAAGAACCATATTTAAAAACTTTGGAAAACTCTGCACAAATATTTAATGCTTTATCAGATATACCTGGCGACATTGACGATGTTGAAAAACTATTAGAAGTAATTGCGGTTTGTCACTAAAAAATTCAAATTATAAATTATATTTTTAAGGTATCATTACAAGTAGCAAATTCTTTAAACGAAGTTATGATTGATACATACAGAAGGCGTCACTTGGCGTATTTAATGGCTGATCAAGGAACATTGGTAGGTAATCCAGATGCGGTTCGTAATTTGCCTAAGCAACATTTGGCGAGGTAGATATTGATACTTATGAATTTTTGCAATATAAAACGTATTATTAATTTTAGAAGACAAGTTAAAAAGTCTAAATCGGTCATTCAATTATTATTATTTAATGAAAATGATGAAAACGATATCAAATCAAAAAATATCAAACAAACTGAATTATTAGTAGATTTACGTGAGGGTATCCTACAGGTAAATAGATTTTTTGAACAAAGTAACTGAAGTATTTGATAATAAATACAAATTATTTTAGATTGCTAGACATTTTGTACAACTGGAACCGAAACTTAACTCGGAATTATCTTTAATTGCCGATTATTCCATGGAAAGTCACTCGACAGATCATGCTAATTATATCAATGTATCTAAGAATAGAAAGAGACGTGCTAAAGCTCTATTAGGTAATAGTCTTGTAGTTTTTAAAAGAGCTCTCTTCTTATTTTATGCTTATGTTTTAGATTTTGAACGACACGACGATGACGAACTTGGATTTCGCAAAAATGATATAATTACTATTATTAGTCAAAAGGACGAGCACTGTTGGATTGGGGAATTAAACGGATTAAGAGGTTTTTAAATGTTAATTTTTAAATTAAATTAATTTCAATGTTTTCTTAAATGTAGGATGGTTTCCTGCTAAATTTGTAGAACTTCTTGATGAACGCAGCAAGCAATACACCAGTGCAGGTGATGACAGCATTTCTGAAACAGTTACAGATTTAGTTAGGGGAACTTTGTGTCCTGTTATAAAACAAATATTGGAACATGGTATGAAAAGACCTAATTTTTTAGGTAAGAACTTAACTAAATTAACCAGATTTTTAAAATACAGTATTTTATTATTTGAAATATTTCTAGGGGGACCATGTCATCCGTGGTTGTTTATAGAAGAAGCTGCTACAAAAGAAGTCGAAAAAGATTTCAATTCCGTATATAGCCGCCTGGTGTTATGTAAAACATATCGATTAGATGAAGATGGGAAAGTGCTTACTCCAGAAGAAGTTGGTTATTTTATAATCTTTGCTTCTTTATAAAAATGTAATTTTTCTAGTTACTTTATCGATGCGTGCAATCAGTAAATTTGTCTCACGATAGTGCTCACGCTCAAATGGATGTTAAATTGCGTTCGTTAATATGCATGGGTCTAAACGAACAAGTATTGCATTTATGGTTAGAAGTTTTGTGTTCTTGTTGTAACGTTGTTCAGAAATGGTAGGTTGATTTTGTATTTTTTATTTAATACTAATGATATTTTTTAAGGTATCATCCATGGTCTTTCGTTTATAGTCCTGGTTGGGTACAAATTAAATGTGAATTACGAATATTATCTCATTTATCTTTTAATTTAAATCCGGATTGGGAACTTCCAGTGAAAAAGGATACCAATAATCAACCTTTAAAAGACGGCGTTCGAGATATGCTGGTCAAACATCATTTATTTAGTTGGGATATATAATCCTAAGCTTTAATTGAAATGAATGTATTAGCATAAATCGGTGATGTCCAATGAAATTAAGAAATCTATCACACTTATACCCCACATATATTTGCAACGACAAAACACGTGTGAAGACATTATTGGATACCTCTTCCTTAATTTATTTATTTAATTTTGATAATATATATATAGATATATATAGCTAAACAATTAATTTAAGAAACATCAATCTGTCCATTTCAATGCCTTTAATAAATTTACAAATGGCAATGATTAAATATAAAAGAATTTAAAAACATATTTTTTAATTTTACATCTGTAAGTTAAACTTACTAAATTATCTGATGTTGATACACTTATCATTAAATTATTTTGCAATGCATGTTAAATTAATATACTAATTAAAAATTTAATCAAGTTGAAACTACTTGAAGTACGAATGGTTTGAGTGGTGTCGAAAGTATTTAAAAATTTGACGTAGGAGTAGTACATTACTTTTCAGTGTTTATATCCAGATTTTGAATTTATTTCAAAACATTTAAACATTATTTTATGTTGTAAATCAAACGGAATCAAAAGTTTTTTAATTTCCATGTACCTGGATTGACACTACTTATTTTAAGTACTTCTTTTTAAATGAATTGCATATTTTGACAATAAATAATATTTATTTTTCATATTTAATTTATTTATGAAATGTAAAATGTAAAAGTTTTTTGACAACGTGAAATTAATTGTTTTATGGTTTGTATAGTAAAACTTGATAATAACGGGGGTGATTTGTGAATATACTAAAATTGAAAGAGCGGTTCATAAATAATTGCCATATTTTGTTAGCAGATTATACGGCTCAAACCTAAACTTGAAATAATGCATAAACTGATTTGATTTAGTGAAAAAAAGTTAACGACGACTACTTCGCTGTTTTAAAAATATATTCTAATAAAAAATTTTAGCGAGTGAATGGTTGAGAGGTAATTTATAACTAAAAATATCTAAAGAAGCTGTAGAAGCCCCTTGGGAAACAGACGATGGCCAGTTGCCATGAAATTTAATGTTGTCAAAAAGACTTAGAAGTATTTTTTTAATGCACAATGTCATTTAATTGTAAAAATATAATATTATCTCTAAAGTATTTTCAAGAATTATACCTTCCAAACTTCCAGCTGATTGCTGAACGAACCTGGTATATATGCAATTTTTTGTATTTCCCGCTCACTTCGATGAACAGTGATTTGCACCTGGTGATATTTTTTGAAATTAATTGCATTGGCAAATGTCAGTTTTTAAAAATATTTTAGGTTAAAATGTTTAGGTTAGTGAATCTTCGTGTACAATTTACTGGAAATGTGCAGCGATTTAATCAAAGTTTAAAAGATGGCACAGATAGATTTGAAACGAGAATTAAAGGTACAGTTGTAGAGAACTGGCTAAAATATTGGAAGACAGTTTTCAATGATTATCGCGACGTTGCCAGGGATGTTAAAACTAATGTTAAAGAAAAACCATTCAAAGCAATTGTAATAATGTCAGGATTAGGTTTTTTAGTTGCTAGTGCTAAATGCAATCCCTCCTTTACTGATTTTAGAGATCAGTACATCAAGTAAGTGCTAATGTTTATCGTCAATGTATTCGGATCAACATTGTGTTTACCGGGGTTCCTCACTTAGTGGCGTCGATTTTTCGCAGAACAGAACTAAGAATATTTACATAACCTCTCAGGCTAACTGAACGGGGTGAGAGTGTCTACTTCCCGAGCGACCAACTTGAGAACGATATTTTCACTTAATAAAACTGGTTTTTTTACGATAGTAAATGTTTGAGTATCTCAGTAACTTTTTTGCCAGTGAGGGACCTGGTGTTTATATATATAATTTCTGTACAAATGCATTTTTAGGTGGTCTAATCGAATGATATTAGTTCATCCAAATGTACAAAATACAGAAGCCCTACAACATTTACGATTTACCGAAATATGTCATAATCAACTTCAAATTAGAAGATTGAATCTTATTATTGGTAGTATAATATGGCGCAACGATTCTAGCAGTTTCACGAAAACCTACGATGCAAATTGTCCTTATTTACAAGTACAATATAGTAAATTTAAAGATAGAATTCTTGATATAGGATTTTTCAATAGGTGGTGGGTATTAGAAGGTAAAATGATAAACTACGATATAAATTATTAGCATTTGTAATAAACTTTGAAATCAATCTTTGTGTTTTATTTCAATAGCTAATTGCATTAGATTATTGTTTTTACTTTTGCTTACTTGTAATGCTAATGGTTCAAGGTCCACTTTGCACTGAAGCTCTAGACTTATTGTACCCCGTTTTTCCATTGTGTTATTAGTATTTCGATCCACAGCTTGATGTTCACCAGAGGGCCGAGTTAAGAAATTCTTCTGAATACTAGGTTCGAACCCAGAATTTGTTGCTTAATTACATTCTTGTTTCTGAAGATTTGTGTGCATGGACAGTAGATTTTTTAGGGTGTAAATTATCAAAAATGATGCAAAATTCTATTTTTACATCTGAGGTAGCTGGCTAGGCTCTTCTTATATGTGCCGTAACCCTGGATTTTTATTGTTGAAGAAGGCAAATCCGAATGACCAAAAATACAAGTCACAGAAAAAGAAGATGCAAAATTCGATGACAACAACAACAGCTGTTGGATTATAGTTTTGAACATTACTAAACCTTTCGTTTTTACAAGATTACAGACCAAGAATTGCATTGTAAATAAAACGGTTTGTGACATTTAATTTTTTGCTATTTGTACTCTGCATGCTTGATTACTTCAAGCAATCAATTTGTACAACAATGTGAAATGTTGTATTTAGTAATTTTGTATTAATTTTATGCAATATTTAAATAGCAACGTTTGTCACCAACGAAATACAATTATTTAATTTATTAAATTGCGTGTCCGTTATAAAATATTTATAGTACACCACTGGGAAAACTACTTCCGATATACATTGTTAGATGCCGCTATATGTCATTGTTTAAAAATGTCGTCGCGTATGAATCACGGATTTATTATTTTTAAGCCAATAACTAAATTAAATATGAACTTTTGTGAAATTATTACTGATTTTAAGTTTTCAATTTGTTCTAATCTTCGTTATAAATCGGGTAATGTGTGTGAGTGAACAGTGTGGAGAATTTGGATCTTCGAGACAGTTTGAAAGTTTACGGAGATACAGAAGTAAAATTAGCAGTGCTACATTTGAAAATGAAAGGTATTTACAGTTTGAATTATATTTAGTTGTTGTTCTGACTGGCTGAAGTTGCTAAGTTTAAAATTATTCATTTTAAATAAAACTGAATTATGCGTTCAATGATTCATTTCATTCAGTGTTACGGACGATTCAGATCTACCCAACATGTACAGACCTGCAACAGCACGTACCGGACCGATAAATTGGCAAGTGTTCACATTAGCACAGTTTTTGAAACTTATATACTACATACAAATACGTACATAGAAGCTGTATAGGTATCATAAAGATTTCGATGTGAAAATGTTTAAACATTTGTCTTCAGAAGATTAGTGGCTTTTATTTTAGATGATGAAGAACAGAAAAACAGAAAGAGAATATGGGTACGCGACATCATTCCCCAAAAGTATGTCCACCTCAGTCGGTCTGTTACGTACTGTGTCTTTGCGGTATCGGTCGACTAAGTGTCAGTGCAGGTCTGTGCATGCCGAGTGTATCTGAATCATTCTTAATTTCAAAGTATGTATATATTTTTTGGGATTTGCAAAAATATCTAATCGAATGATGTGGAAATGCCAAAAATTAGAATTGGTGACTTCTGCTAAGGTTAACGCCGACTTGTGTCACAGCTTTATTTTGCGTGTCGCTAATTTACAGTCAATAAAGGTGAAACTTGATCAAGATTTAAACTAAATTAGAAATGTTAACCCTGCGGCAGTCGCGCCATTTATTGTAACTCAAGCGGTCGCGCTGCGGTCCTTAGGTCCGCATGATGAGATATCAGTTGTTTTGTGAAATTATGTTGCATGTCACACAAAAACTATTGATTCAACAATTTAGTAAATAAAAACGAAATTCTTGTTTAGTACTTATAATTGTTAAACTTCGGTTTCGAGGGAGGTAGAACAGGTAACTTTTCTGTGGCTATGCTCTAGAGTCTAGACAAACAAATTTCTCACAAGAACCGCAAATAATTGTCGTTTTTCTGTTCTTGTGAGAACAACACTTGTGGCAGAAAAGCATACCTACACAGATATCTATTAGATATAATAATGAATATGTAAACAATTTCAAATTTTATCAACAGTCCAGACCTCTGTTCCCCGACGCGACTGCCAGAGGGTTAATGTTAAGACTATTTTTCGAACTATGAAATACTGTTGTTAATAACTTGGTTTTATTTTGTACCTGTGGAAGTTAGAAAACATAATCAAAATTTAAATTTTATAAAATTGAAACATTGATCGATTTAAGAAACTGTATTTTTACTTGCGCTTTGTTTGCCGATTGGTCTGCTAAAGTGTTCCTTGGCATGTTACAATGTTTTGAAACCCACGTTAAGATTGGATTAACGTTTGCTTTCTTTTTTTGCCTCGTAATAGTTTGACTGATTGAGATGCCGGCATCATTGATTGCTTTAGAGAAGCTAAAGTTAAGCGCAAGTCAGTAGCTATCACTGCCTTTGTGGATCTGATGGTGTTTAATTAAAGTTTCAGTAAAATAAAATTCATTTTGCTTGTATTAATTTTTAGTTCCACAAAGTATTTGCTATATATTATGTCAGAGGTTTTGTCCAATGTTAGCTCAAAGTTATTCCATGGAGCTTTATTCTTGTAGTTGGAAGGTTTAATTGTTTTTGTTGATGTTTTTGTTATGTTGATGTTATTATCAGTACCAATTTGTAGCACCAGTAAGTTAAGCCGCGTTTTTACGGGTCGATCTGGGTTCAACGATTTGGATCGTTCGACCATAATTCGATCTGTGTTGAAAACCAAAAGTATTTTATATTTTTATTAAAATTTATTTAAATTTTACATGATGGCGATGCATGTTGAACAATTGTAGTTCAAAATGTAAAAAAATACTATGGTACTCCATGCAGCATTCGGCACGGTCGTTCGACTTTGATTCGGCGACAACCTCCTACCAAAAGTAGACAGTTTTTCTACTTCTGTCGAATCAACTCATTCCAAGCTGAAAGGTGGTTTACATATTCAATTAGCTTTCGATTCACTAAGCGAACCAAATCATTCAACCCAGATCGACCTGTGAAAACGCGGCTTTAGTTTACTCACACTTTCGATCCGGGTTGAAATTTCAATCTCTTTGAAAGCCAGATTTTTTAAATATGTTTTTGTTGCTATATGTTTATGTTCATGTTCTTGAAATACGCTCCACCTCTTGCTGTGGTTGTAGTAACAAAAATAAACGAGCGTTTACAAATAATTTCTTTTTATATACTACATTGTTTAATTTAATTAGAAAATAGACGCCTTTCAAATAACAGTTCAGTGGTGCAGTGACGGTGCAAGAGTAGCTAGGGCCCGTAAGCAAATAATATACAAAACGGACCCCTAAAAGACAAAGTATTTTTTGCGTATAATTGCGTATATTTAAAAATCTCTTTTTCGAGATTTACTAGTAGCAAACTGTATAACAAAGCATTTTCATTTACTCATTATCATTCGTAAGTTTTTTACTTGCATACAAAATCTTTTACTTTGCACTTTTCGTAATTAAAGTACATAAGACTACAGTGGTGGCTTGGTGTGATCGCTAGTTGAGTTATGAGCGGAAATTATGGGTTCAAATCCCAGACTCGGCAGAATTTCTTAGCTCAGCCCTCTGGTGAACATCAATCTGTGGATCAAAATACTAATAACTTTCCTTAACATCTTAATGGAAAACGGGGTACAATAAGCCTAGAGCTTCAGTACAAAGTGGGCATTGAACCACTACCCGTGTAGCTAATACGAATTAAAGTATAGTTATTGTCTATTTCTTTTCTAACAGTACCTACCTATGTACAGTAGGACCTCTTATGGTTCCAAGCCCTGAACATTGCTTACATTCGCTTACTCATATCACCGCCACTACAGTGGTGCAACATAAAATGATCAGGATTGGCTTGTTTTGTTTTGTTTTTGGGTTAAAACGGGGTTTAGTTTTGACGTTTACATGTTTGGATATATCTGTAATCTATTTGTTCGGTTCTCCCTTAACACTAAACTGTACGAAATAGTTTATAATAGTTTTGTTAATTATTGATTGGTTCGTTTTTTAAAATTATTACGTATAAAGCTAGCCACTCAAATTCCAACGCTGCAGTACGATTCTGTTGGATGCGACAAAGTCGAACGGAACTTGATCTAGTATTGTAGCGGTTTGACCAAGTTGGTCGGGTTGGATCGCAGACAAGCCGGTCATTCTGCTGCAGTACAACATTATTGGTTGGATTGTTTATTTGACCGTGTATTGTATCGCAAAGTTTTCGACCTATATTAAGAAGAGGGTCTTTGGAAAACAAAATCGCCATTATATCAAGATAAAACAGCTTGAAAGAATTGAATGTATAATGGATAACCACTTTTTGCACCATCATCTACGTTTCTTGTTTTTCTTTTGTTTATACAATGCGCAATAACCCCTAACAGTATATTTTTATCCTACATATTTATCGTTTGGAAATAAAATTCGTACTGCACAATCATATCATGTGTGGTCCCATCTCATTTCCAACAAAATTGTACTGCAATTGCATTCGACAAAATCGTACTGCGGCGTTGGAACGTGAGTGGCTACCTTAAAATTTGAATTGGAAAAATCAAATTAGGAGGATGGGGAGAGTGTCGAGCCAAATCTTACCAAGGATGGGGGTCTAAGAATCACCAAAATTACCTCACGTAATTAATGGACGCCCCTAAAGGGCCCTTCACACTATGCAATTTATCCTAAGTTTCTCGTATGATTTTACTTAGGATTTACAAATAAACACCTCCCTAATCGCAGGATTAGGTTAAGAATTTGTTATGAGTTGCTTACGAGTTCAGATTCGAGTCTTTCTGTTCGACAAATCGTACAATGTAAACGGTAAACTATCTGCTTACGACAACTCATATGAGAAATCTTAGGAAATCGCATAGTGTAAAGGGCTCTTAAGTTTAATCGTGTAAACACCAGATTTAAAGGTACCTATACAGTTTGGTGGCACAATAATAAGTTGTGTTATTAATTAAATTAGTTGTGATGAACTTTTGAACTTGCCTGCAATTGGTTTATTTGGTTCTATCTTAGCATCAAACTCAGCGTGTAAATGGTTTATGACAGTTGTAATTATTGTTACATGTAAAATTTGAATTTCAAGTAATGGTGGATGGATTCTCATACATTTTTTTAATTTCAGAGCTAAAATACCAACCATGTGATGAAAGCAGATACAGACTTGTAATAAATATATTCTCCTATGTCAAAAAAGAAGAGATGTAGTTGAAATTAAGTGAAAAATTATCAGACAAGAACCCAAAATTCGATAACACCTGTTAGATCTGTTTGGAACTCTGATAAAGATTTATGGAACATGAACTCGTTAGAAAATCTTAAAGGTTTGTGACATTTATTATTTAGTGTATCCAAATTAATAACTACTTGTAATTTGCATGCAATTAAAGATTTTAATAGTTCTATAATTGATTTTATTTTGTTGTTTATAGGTGCTGTTATCTGGTTGTCATTAAACAAGAAAGCTGGAAAGCGAGGTGTGTAGCTTGGCTATAGTTTAAATATTTATCGGTAGGTGGCGCCACGTGTAATTTAAAATTTTTAAAAGTGACGTTACGTTCGTAAATGACAGTTTTTAAACAATTCACTTATGATTCACTTGCTCTTGTGTTTTCTAATTTGTGATTTTTAATTTATTCTGGACTTCCTAAAAAATCGAATAATGGAGTGCAGTGTAAGTGAACAACAATTGGCTAATTAACCAAATGAAGAATGATTAATTGTGCATTTGACAATGAAAGGTTAGTTTTATTTGTATAAGGTTTATGCCAGGGTGACATTACTTTGAATGAAATTTTCAGCTGAGTTTACATTCATAATAAACCTAGGGTGTGATAAGTTTTATTTAATTTAACACACTGTTAGTTTAAAATTCCACGTATCGAATTTAGTGGTCGTTTGTGGGTGGTTTGAAGAGGTACACTTGTAGGTAGTAAACGTGTATTAGTTTATGTTTTAATTTCAAGCAGTTAAATGATGTATTAACAAAGATCGGATTGTAATCGTTGCGTTACATAAATGCATTTTATCCTTACAATTTTTTGAATTCTTCCGATGAGCTATAAGAACCTATTGTTCAATATGTTAAATTTTTTCTTTTAAAATTGATTGACATAATTACGTCAGTGTTTGATGGAAATGTGTGTTCAAATAAATGTCAACCTGGCAAGTTACAAAAAGGTGGTGGTAATATAAACAAAATTGTAGAGCGCGTAATTTTTTCAAACGTTTTATCCTTGTGTCGTGTTTCATACGAAATGAATTATTTTAAAAACGGTTTTGACAGATTGATTTGTAATTTTGAGAGTATACACTGGGGTAACACAATACAATAGACACCTAAAATTTAAATAATTAGTAATTGCAATTATTCCACAAAGTATACAAAAAATATAGATACAAATTTAATATTTAGGATAACAGCTTAATTTTCTTTGGCATACTTAATAAAAGATTGTCGATGTACTCGTGCGGAATTTTAAACTATTCTTCGGTTAGACTGCAATTAATATCCGTTTGTTTGCAGGTTTACGTGGCCATTTGTGCAAATTCACTTGTAAAATATGCCAAGCATTCTCAATGGGATTTATATCCAGAGATTGTCCTGGCCATGGTGAAATATTAATAATTTGTTTTGTCTACCCAAGTTGCAACTTTTTTGTCTTGGTCTTAAAAAGTTCCAATTTATTATCGTGGAAAATGGGGGCCCCACGTAACAAGGTAACAAAAAAGTAGCAACTTGGAAAGCCAAAGATGGAATTAATAATTTATCATTGTCGGGACAGACTCTGGATATGAATCGCTTTGAGAATGTTTGGCAAATTTTACAAATGAATTTGCACCAACGACTTCGTAAACCTGCAAATAAACAGGAATTATTTCTAGTTTTAACCGAAGAATGTTTTAAAATTCTGCAAGAGTCTATCGACAATTTTCTATTAACTATGTCAGGGTTTTTTTTTTATTTATTTATTTATTTATTTATTGAATTAACGGTAAAAAAAAACCAATTTACATATGGCTCGCTAGAGCCTAAAAACATAAGGAATATAAATATATTACAAATAAATCAAATAACACATAATATGTTCCACATAATATTGTACTTAAATAATCTATAGGAGCTATCCCATATGTTAAAACTATTGAACTTGCTTAATTTGTTAACATTTCGACACATTCTCGTTAATGGACTGTTTAGACCATAGTTCGTCCTGTGATGGTGTATATGGAAAACCTCGTGGAGTCAAGTATTGTGGCTTGAAACTCGGAACTTTATTCGATCTCCTAGGGCATCGCAACTAATCATCCCATTTAATAAACGGTAAACGAAACAGACATCACAACTCTTCGGTGTTCTAACGATTTAGTCTTGCATTGACTAAGATTGTCATCATAGGAGAAGTCATCACATCTCAAACCACGTTTGAAATGGTAGTATTTTAGGAACTTTCGTTCCACCCTTTCCAACCTTGAGATGTGTACATCATAGTGTGGAGACCATACGCAAGATCCATACTCAAGTTGCAATCCAACAAGAGAGACATAAAGCGATTTTACTGTTTTAGGCGAGAAAAACCTACTATGTCAACGAATAAACCCCAACGAGCGAAGGGCACTATTGCATATTTTGGCTATATGACTTTTAAAAGTCAAACAGGAGTCGAGACGAATACCCAAATCATTAATTGCAGTGACACGATTAAGTTCAACATTGTTTATATTGTACACGAACATGTCACAGTCCTGCTTCTTATAGGTGATGACCGAGCATTTGTTAAAATTAAGCCACAAATTGTTGTCAGCACACCACTTGTGTATATTATCTAGGTCGAATTGTAATAGCCTACAGTCTTCCTTGGATCGAATAGTTTTAAAGATTTTCAAGTCGTCAGCAAATAGCAGATATAAGCTATGCTTTATGTAACTACCGATGTCGTTAATAAATAGCAAGAACAAAATGGGCCCGCAATGTGTACCTTGGGGTACGCCCGAGTAAACCGGTATGTCTTTTGAGAGAAAATTCTGTATTCGAACATACTGAATCATGTCACGAAGAAAACTACCTAACCATTTAACTACATTCCGTTCAAACCCCATTGAAGCAATCTTGGACAAAAGTGCCGAGTGGAAAACACGATCAAACGCCTTGGAAAAATCCGTGTACACAGCGTCGACAGCGTCGACATGCTTATGATCCTCAAACGATTTCAAAATATGAGTCATGAATAGGGCCCGGATTCTAGGCAATAGGGAACCCGATATCTGGTATGCGGAGTACAATTTATGCATAAACAAGATATTATACATATTATAAATTATATGCCGCATACTAAATATCACATTTCCTGTTGCCTAGAATCCGGGCCCTAGTCATGAAGGATGAAAGGTTTGTTGTTGTTAAACGATCAGGAACAAACCCATGCTGATTTTCCACTAAGCAATTTATACTAGCCCTCATTAGTTGAGCCGAGACTAGCTTATCGAGCATCTTGGGTATCATCGACTGTATCGAAATACCCCTATAATTTGCAATATCACTACGATTGCCTTTCTTGTGTATGGGGGTAATATAACTTTTTCGCCAAATACTCGGAAAACAACCGCTGGCCAACGATAACTGGAACATTCTGAACATTGGAGTTGACAATGAGTATTTACATCTTTTTATGAAATACGATGTGATACCATCTGGCCCACTACTGAAGCTGTCAGGCAGTTCCGTAATTGCATTGAAGACATCTTCTACCGAAACTTTGAGCAAATTGCAGTTGATGACTGCATTGGCACTGTAGCTGTGGTTAGTAGCATCGTTATTAGAGTACACATTAGAAAATTGCTTTGAAAATAAATCCACACATTCTTGACCTGACGAGCAAACTTCATCACCCAGAAACATGCCAGCGGGGTAACCTCTTACCTTCTTACAATCATCAATGTATCTCCAGAATGCCTGAGGGTTTGCAGCAATTCCTTCCTCAATCTTGTTGATATAATTTCGATGGAGCAATACGTTTAGTTTCCTAACTCGATCACGAATATCGCCAAATTTTTGGTAGTAATGTAGATTACGAGTTTCCTTAAAAGCCTTGTGAATAATATTCTTCTCAATGATTAGCTGAATCAACTCTTTAGAAAACCATATCTTTTTATGTGGAACATGTGAATTGATAGTAGACCATAATACTCTGTAGAATTGATTAACGACGTTCTCGATATTGATATCCAACAAACAGTTGTTGATTAGATTAAAATCGGCAGATTTATGGTCAAAGATGTAATTGGCAAACTCAAGACTGGATTGTGAAGAATTTACGCCCTTAATACTAACAGTGTATGTGTTATGATGTTGAGATATGTTTGATATTAAGTCTTCTGACAAAGTTACCGACACATTGTCAATGTTGGTGAACACTAAATCCAGCAAAACACCTCGACTATTAGGTATTTTGTTTTGTTGAACAAGATTGTGTAACGATAAACAATCACTTATCAATTGTGTCTTTCGACAAGAATTCATGGTAGTTAGGAACAGGTACCATGGTTAGACCACAAAGCCTTCGGAAGATTAAAGTCACCACAGATAACCAATCTTGAATGAGGAACATGATCTGTAATATTCTTAACAATCCTACAAAATTCTTCGTAAGAATCAGTTTTGGAATCGGGAGGTAAATAAACCGCCCCAACAATTAAGCTACCTATTTGCAAGAAAAGGGATTCGATGGATTTAGCCGTGTCGATTTGAATGCATTTTAAGTTTTTGCGAACTGCTACTAAAACATCCAATCTGATTGGATTCGACAGATCGATCACAACGAAAGATGTTAAAGTCAAAAAACTTCAATTCACTCGAAGCAATGCTGTCGTCAAGAAAGGTCTCTATAAGAATAATTATGTCATAAAGACATAATTTTTATACTTTATAAAATAAATTATAATAATTAGGTTTGTTCGTTTGTCATGCACTAAGCAACCCCAAGAAATTAGTGTAGGAAAATAGCGTTCGTTTGTCACAGTGTAAGAATACCAATCGTGTTTGTTTGTCTGGTGGAGGGTACACCGACACCGAAAGTGTCACACCAACTCACACTGTCATAAATCTGCTGGTGTAACAGGTGTGCTAAGAAGTGGTGTAAAGTGTAAAGTTGTCAATTGCAGAAATGTTTAATTAAAATGGAAGCAAAAAGTATTGCAAATTTTATGGACGATGATATCGTCAGTAGTATTTTTGTAAATAGTTTGTCAAGTAGCGATGATGACGTGAATATGAGAAGTGCTTTAATGGAAAGGTACTTTACTAAGAATGTACGAACTACTATAAAAAATTATAAGCTTGTAAGTAAAATGTATTTTATTTATATTTTTTATCTAATAAACAATAGATAATAATTGATCAGTATTCTGACAGGGAGTTTATTATACATTTTCGCATTGACCGCAGACAAGTATGCAATTTAACAGATCAATTTATAAAAAGCAAACAGCATCAAAAGCTAATAAAAAATAACAATTCAAGAAGCAACTCAAGAAGAAATATAACACCAAAAAAACACATTTTAGTGTTTCTGTGGTTTGCTGGCCACCAGACTTCTTCGTTTCGTGATGTTGCAGATAGATTTGATTTGTGTTTAAGCTCTCTTCATGATGTCATGAAGACATCGTTTTTAAGTGAAATGACAAAAGATTTAATTTGCTTACCAAACGAAAATCAGAAACCATGAACTACTTCAGCCGCAAAGCAAACCTTTGTAATGTTATTGGTTCTGTTATTGATACTCCAAGTGAAAGAGCAATTGATTATTATAATCGAACGAGTTTTTATTCTATAGCATTGCAAGGTACTTGTAATGAAGAATTGAAATTGATCGACATATTTATAGGTTTTCCTGGTTCAACGCATGATGCACATGTGTTTAACAATTCCTCACTTTGTCATAATTTAGAAAATATATGTGGTAATGGTAATTACATTTTGGGAGATAGTGCCTACCCACTACTACCTAATTTAATAACTCCTTATTGTGATAATGGGCATTTAACTGCATCACAAAAAAATTTTAATACGCTTTAAGTTCATGCAGAGTGAGTATAGAACATACTTTTGGTTTATTGAAACAGCGATTTCGCCAGTTGTATCATGTGAAACTAAGAGTGAAATATAGCAAATAAGGAAGATACCTCAATATTTGAATCTGAAACACCAGTGGAAGATGATCAACCAGAAACTATTATATTTTCCGGAAATCATACAATACAAAATGGAAAACATGTAACAGATGAAATATGTAGACAAATGTGTTTATAATAAATAAGATTTAAAATTGCATATTTATTTATTTTATTTTTATGTAGTATGTGGAGTATGTTTTATTTTTGATAATAATTTAATAATTCTTCTGCAATTTTTTTGATTTCATTCCTTTCCCTAATTGCCTCGTGGAACTGCTGAATACCTCTTATCGTTGCAGAACGGTTTCTTTTTGGGAGTGCAGTGGGAGTTTCAAAAGAATTTGGGAGTGATGGAGTTTCACTTAGGCTAGTAGAGGGTTCTGAGGTGGGACTTAGTAAATCCTCTTGCATTTCTAGGATACTGTAAATAAAATAAAAATAATTAATAAACTTACAAAAACAACTTACAAAATAAAAACTTACATTTGTTCTTCAGAAAACGGAAGTACCTCCACATATAATTGCTCTGTCGAACTTGATGTTTTTGAAGTTACAATGTTTGCCCTTTTCAGTAATATGTCGGATAGTTCTCTGTAATACATATTACATAGAAACTATGATAAGCATATCAAAAATAAATTTATAATAACTTACTTTTCCTATGGATAACTTCTCCTGGATCGTCCAGTTTTATTGTTATTTTGAATTTTAGGTTTAAAGGAACGATCTAAAGTTTTCCATTTATTTTCACACTGGGTAGTTGTGAAAATATACCCTTTTTCATTTAAACCTACTTGTATCAGCTTTCACATTTTCTTCATCTTCTTTAATTTACTTTGTTCCACCAGCATTTTATACTTTTTATACAGGTCAATTAATAACTTGGTCGAAGCATCGGTCCACTCGGCAAGTTTTACATTACTTAATTCACTTTCGTTACTCATGTTTAATGTAGGAAACGAAAAACTTACTGATGAATAATTGTAGGTGTAGATAGTTTTAGTTCATGAAGTGTATTCTGACACCCTAGCCTAGTGTATATAAAAAACATAAGCTCACAATATCTCTTATTTTATGGTGAATTATATTGTTTGTCAAACAAAGTATGTTAAATTATTTGTTGAATTTGTGTTATTAAAGAAATTATTTGAAGAATATTTGAAGTGATTTATTTTATTAATTATATTGGCCTAAAGTTGACAGTGGATATTAGTAAAACTGAACTTGTTTAATTTTTGCTTTTGTACTTCAGAATGAATATCATTTTTGTTTTAATTGAGATTACAAATTTGATCGACAGATTTTTTTATTTTTCAGAATTTAGAAGTCAAATCATCCAAATGCAGCTGCAGACCTGGAAAAGATGGACTGGCCTGTGTAAAGCAAGTCGAGATTTGGTGTTAATTATCGATGACGATGCAAAATTTATGACATATGTTAGATTCGTATCGAATTTTTATAACAGTAGAAGGACCAACTTTGGGATCTTTTATAATACGAAGTAATGGTTATTTTTAATTTTTTGGAATTTACGGATTTGTACTTAACATTAGATATTGGCTTACTTGATATCTTGGGATAATTTGTTTGGACCTTTGCTAAAAGTGTATGGTATTTTATATTTGGTATGTTCAAAGTAAAGCGGCGTTTCCATCTAATTAATGCTATGTCATTTAAATGTCAATTAATGAAATGAATGATATTTCTTTTCCAAAACTTCATTTTCATTCGTAAATATTTGACGCAAATAAGTTAAGGAAACAAATAAAAATTCAGTCAAATACCGTGAAACTTCGCTAATTCGAACTGTTCTAACTCGAATTATTCTATAAATCGAATAACTTTTGAAAAAGTATATAGGTTTGTCAGATATTTACGTGTAACTTTAGAATAAATTTAATGTTTTTATATTATTTTGTAGTATTTTACGTAGCATTAATTGGATAAGAACGACGCATTGCAGTTGTATCTAAATTGCATGTGTTTAAAATGTAAAGTTTTATTTATTTTGGTTTTTTCCTTTC
The DNA here is from genome assembly GCA_958510845.1 of Cantharis nigra. Lineage (NCBI taxonomy): Eukaryota > Metazoa > Arthropoda > Insecta > Coleoptera > Cantharidae > Cantharis > Cantharis nigra. The sequence continues at coordinate 1,528,138 of OY294034.1, read as the reverse complement.
AATTTAAATTAATTAACGAAGGTGCAATAATCTAACGTCAAAATTTTAAGGGATAAGTTATGGTGGACTGTCTATCAGTCGCGAAATCTGTATGTTAGGTTTGTCGCTAGCCTGAAGTTTACTATGGCCATTTGTCGTTAGATGGCATCACTGTAACAGTTTTCTATTTTGTATTTTTAAAATATGACATGACATCAAAATGACGTTAACAAAGCATTTTGTTAGTTTTTTGGTGATTATGTAGTTATATGATTAATATATTTTATGAACTTGTAAGAATATGTTACTATAATAGATTTTTAATTTCTTCCAGAACTTGGACGCGTTCAAATCGGATTATTACATATTCAATGACAACTGTCAGATTGGTGTTGAATGCGGTCACGGTGGGGCAATGACAATTTACAAGGTATGTTAAATTGAAGTTTTTGTGCCAACAAATAGCTATTTTGATATCTCCTACGTTAACGTATCTTCAAAATCTTAATTTTACTGGAGAGCATTTTAAAGTTTGTAATGTGTGTGATCTTAAGTTGGATGTCGATGTATTTTGTTAAATTTAAAAAAATAATCGGTTTAATTTTTGCAACTTTCGTTTTTGTAACATTTAGATTAGGTATAGTAAGTCAATTTCTACAAAAAAGTAAAAATTGGGATTTTGTGGGTAACGATAGTTTACATAGGAGGTGTCAATTTCTGGTCTACATTTTTTTATTTTCTTTTTCTACGGTTTTCTGGAACACAACTAAAATAAGTATAAAATGGTGTAAATTTGTATAATAACAGAAATTGTTATGCTAGGGCTACACCTGCGTATAATGTGATGCTTAATTTACAAATTTTGTAGACAAATTATTGTATATATTTTATTTTGCAGGGTTTAGAAGACAAACCATATGAAAGTTGCGACAGATCTGGAAAAGATGAACTTTCCTGTGTAGTAGAAGTCAAGATATGGAATTAATCATTGATGGTGATGTGTAAGATTTGATAACAGCAGTTGAATTTGTTTGGACTTTTGCTAAGGGTTTACCGTACAACAGGTTTGTGATATTTTATATTTGGCATGTACTAAGTAAAGCGCATCGTCAAATTAACGTTACGTAATTTAAAGATCAGTTAATAAAAAGTCATGAAATTTCTTTTCCAAAACCTTAACTTGATTGATGTATTTGACGTAAATAAATTAATAAAACAAATAAAAATTAACTTCAAGTGAAACACATCAATGACAGAAAAACGAGGTTTTAAAGAGGAAATTTCATTTCTTTTCCAGAAATCTTCATCGAAATAACATTTTCAAGCTTATGTACGCACAGGGAAATTGAACTTCCTTGACTAGGCCGGTAATAATTAGTAATTGTTTGTTACTATGGATTCAACAAATTGGCGAACTTGATTTTTGCTCATTTTAAAAATGTAATTCAATTAGTATGTTAAAATTGTGTTTTTTTTTAAGATTTTCTAAAAAATTTAATACAAAACATGCCAGGAAAATATCTCACTTTACTTGGAGTTCTAAAATACTCATTGCTTCTCGTCAGTAATTTGACATTTTCCTGATTTCCTGACATAGTAAAGTGAGACATTTTTCTGACATGTTTTGTATTAAAGTTTTCCAAAAATCTTTAAAATAAACTAACATTTTTAAAACACTAGTTGAACAACATTTTTGAAATGAGCAAAATCAAGTTTGTCAATTTGTTGAATCCATAGTTACAAACACTTACTAATTATTACCGGACTAGTCAGGGAAATTCAATTTCACTGCACGTACATAAGCAGGGAAATATTATTTCGTAGATGATTTTCGAAAAATAACTATTAATTAGTTTTTATTATTTTACTTAGCGTTAATAGGATAAGAACGACGCTTTACGGTTGAATTTGAATTGCTTGTGTTTGGCGCTGACATCTAACATCAAGATTTCAATAGACAACACCGGAATCTGCAATAGGCTGTTTGCCTGTTAAGCCCGAAATAAACGTTCAACTTGGTTGACAACCTAAGTTGTCAACTTGCCATGTTGACAACCAAGTTGACCGTGTGTAGGCTAGTTGAAGGTTGAAAGGACAAGTTGATGCCCAGGCTGAAGAAAATCAAAGCTACACACGGTCAACTTGGTTGTCAACATGGCAAGTTGACAACTTGGGGTGTCAACCAAGTTGAACGTTTATTTTGTGCTTTAGAAGATAGAATTGTTAGAAGAATACTTGGAATGCCCTATTTCATTTTTTTAATTTGTTAAATCTTTATTAAGCTTATACATACTTGATAATTCATAATCGCTTTTTTAAATTTAATTTTACAAATTTTGTAGACAAATTATTGTATATTTTTTTATTTTACAGGGTTTAGAAGTCAAACCATATGAAAGTTGCGAAAGATCTGGGAAAGATGAACTTACCTGTGTAGAGAAGTCAATATATGGAGTTAATTATAGATGGTGAACTGCAAAATTTTTATAGCAGCTGTTGGATTTGTTTGGACTTTTGCCAAGGGTTTACCGTACAACAGGTTTGTGATGTTTTATATTAGGCATGTACAAAGTAAAACGGCGGTTTCGTCGAATTAACGTTACGTACTTTAAACGTCAATTAATAAAATAATTGAAAACCCTGTTTTCCAATAAATAAACATCAAATGTAAATAAGTTAATAAAACAATTAACTTTTTTTAATTAAATTTTAGTTTTGTACGTAACGTTAATTGAATAAGAAGGACGCTTTAAGGTTGTTTTTGAATTGTATGTGTTCAAAGTTTTGTTCAGTTGTATTTATTTTGATTTATAATAATTTCTGTCATTAATTTCGTGCCAGCAATTGAAATTAATAATATTAGCGTTGACATCTAACGTCAAAATTTGAATGGATAACAGGTATCTACAATACCGACTGTTTGCCACAACGAAGAAATCTGCATTTAAGGTTTGTCGCTTGGCTACAGTTAAGTTTGAAAATTCGACGCTAGATGTCACCACTTATTGTGAATGTTTTCTGTTTTGTTTACATTTTTAAAAATGACATGTTAAATAACCTAACGATCAGAACTGAATTCATTTTATTTGGTTTTGGGTGTTTATATTATGGTTAATATTTTATGAACTTGTGAGAATATTTTGCTAATGTTAGTTTTTTAATTTCTTCTAGTATTAATAACGAGATAGTGGATTCTAGAATGGAAAACATAAGGATATTGGATTGTTCTTGGAATTAAAAAATCAAACTGAAGTTCAGTCGATGAATTTGAAAGTAAAAGGTCGGTTTTATTTGTACAATATTTTGCTAGGTTGACATTAATTTGAGCACGAACCCCTTTAACTCAATTATACAGATGCCGATATGTGTTGTTTTACTGGTTTTCTTCTGTGAGTTAATTAATTATATTTTTGCGAGGTATTGTTATAAGGGCCAAGGTCACTTCTTGTACTTGTAAATTTTATTAGGAACCATAACAGACATGATGGTTATCGCTAGTAAAATTTTTAACAATAACAAAAGCGTAAATTATGCATTACTCCCTACTTATTTTCACCTAAATACGATCCTAATGGGTGAAAGTTATCCCTAAATATTTACTTATTTTTTCTAGAAAAGCGTCATCTTGGTGGGGAAGTTTTTGAGGAAAGGAAAATAGTCTACAAGCTAATATATTTTTATAAGAAGATTTCACCTTGTTGAATTGGTATACCTAATATCAACTCTAAGATTTATACCGCTTTTTTTTTTCTAAAACTTGTTCAAGTTTGTAAATTTAACACAATGGCATTTTATATTGTTGGTAGGGGACCTGAAATTTTATTGGCTAAAACTTTAGATTTTTATCTGATACTCCATCGGGCGCTATTTAGCGTTAAAAAATGCATTTTTATTGAATTTACAAACCTCTTTGAGTTTTAAAAAAAAGTTATATAAATCTCAGAGATGAAATTTGGTATACCAGCCAATACAACTAGGTACAATCTCGAAATAAAAAATATATTAACTTGTATGTACTTTCCCTACCTGCAAAAACTTTCACCCTTTAAGGTTGCATTTAGTTGAAAATGTGTAAAGAAAACTCTTGTAGCCCATTTCTTTTTAAACAAACTGATTTTAGTTTTGGTACCTGTAGGATTCACGTAAATTTTTACTGTGGCACCTTTAGGATAAGTAAATAATAAATTTAAAGTTTGTTTGATAGTTTTTTATGCAGGAAGTACTTTGCATACAGCAAAAGGGAAGCGTTATGGGCAGCAACGAGTGTGAGTGAGAGCATTTCAGCAGTTGCCGATAAACGCTCTTATTCACACTCTTGGCTGCTCCAAGTGCTTCTCATTTGTACAAAAATATGTTGGGCAAACTTTCGATTTGTGATTTACCTATCTTAAAAGTACCACTGTGAAAAATTTCTACGTGAATCAAACACGTACCTAAACGGTTGTCGGGAGCTCTTAGATTATAGGGGCTAAAATATTTATAAGTACATTTTCTGACGATAGTGATAACCTTAGCTGAAAAGTTAAAAATAAAATCAATTTTTATTAATGTTTAATTAAACTGTATATTGAACTTTCAATTTATTATTTTTTTAAAACTTAATAATGTACCTAGGCATGCCATAAGTTCTGTCCCAATTAAAGTGCCGCTGATTTTAAATTCCAAATATGGAATTTAGGGGTTGTTTCATTGGTAGATGAAGTAGTAAAACCTCTAAATAACACTAAATTCAGAAACAAGTCTTGAAGGCAAAAGTTGGACATTTTGAATAAATTATTATGTAAAAAATTCTTTGGAGTGTACTTAATAAAATGGCTTTTTAAAATTATGGTATTTTTATTTTTAAGTTGTTTAAATTTACTCGCAAACATTTCACAGAACATATGGCACGACTAGGTATAATATATTTAAAATAAACATAGTTGGGGATCACTCCGATAACTGCTTGTATTAGAATTTAACGGAAGACGTGTTCAAATAAATGTAAGCCTCCCCGTTATTGTGATTTCTTGTATTTGATAAAGTATTGAATGTTTGGATTTACAAGTTTGAAATTGATTAGGGAATCGAATAGAAAATATTTGCAAGTTAGACAAATAATTGGAACAAAATAATAGATTTTTTTTTTAGGATTAGGTTTGTACTTCTTTGTTAAATTAGTGAAATAACTGTTCCAATGATCTCGATTTTGACGACTTGTTTTGTGTAAACTTTTACACATTTTCAAGTCTTTAAAATTAAATTGTAATTGGTTTAAATTTAGTACTATTTCAATATTGTTTGGAAATTTGAACTAACATTTTTGAAGTTTAATTTAAACTTTAAAAAATTTTACTTCAAATTTCTAAACATATGGAAATATCAAATTTAAACCAATTACAATTTAATTATCAAGACTTGAATATGTGTAAAAATTTACACCTAACATGCCGTTGAATTAAAAGTCATTGAAACAGTAGTTTTACTAATTTAACGAAGAAGGTACATACCTTAATCTTAAAAATAAATTCAACTTCAAAGAACAAACTCATTTAATTGAAGTAATAGAATGTGAAATTCTTTTAATTTATTTTGTTGTGATCCTCCATTTTAATAGTGAAATGGTTTTGTTTTGACAATGGTTAATAAGAGCAACTATAAAGTGGTGTCATATATTTCTGGTTATTTGTTATTAAGGCTTACAATGACAAACAATGTAAACAATTATCCTAATATGGAATAGTTATTAACATGTGAAAATATTTTACTAAATACAATTATTTTTTTACATGTTGGAAATATTAATGATTGACAAATCTTACTGTTTTTTAACATGTAAATAAATAATTGTATTTAGTAAACCAATTATCCTTGGAAAAGTAATAATAATCTTTCGAGAGAATATTCATATCCTAATTTCAACAAGGAGTTTTCTCTTGACAGATTGGTAGTAGTTTTCTAGGGCTAGTCAACCTTATTTCTTGCGATAGCAATAACTCGGTAACAGGCCACTAATTTAATCAAAGAACGGAAACATCAGACCCTATTTTTACAGTTGCTCTTCTCCATCTCAAGTCGCAAATACACCCTTTTTTTCAATTGACGTAAATCAAACACTACGTAATTTAAACATCAATTAATAAAAAAATGGCATTTCTTCATTAAAACTTGTATTTTATCGATGTATTTGACGTAAATTAGTTATCAAAATAAATAAAACTTCACTTAAAGTCAAATATATCAATGAAAATGAGGTTTTAAAGTAAAAATGTCATGTTTTTCTATTATTTTTTGTTATTTTACGGAGCGTTAATTAGAAGGGACTCAATTTGACTAATATCGTCAATTTTTTGCAAGTTAACTCGGACAAATTCTTTTATTCGATTCCCCAATTAGTTTTCAAAAAGTCAGCTCTCTTTCACTTTTTGTTGCGTAAAACTGGTACACATTCAGAATTACCGAGTGAAACTTGGGAAATATGTTCAGACGTACATCCTCGGTAACATATTAAAAGTTCCAAGTCATCCTGTATGGGTTATCCTGCAGGATTCTTGGGAGTTTCCTTTAAGCAAATATGGTGACAAACTAGACGTCACCTTTTTTGTAGAGCAAAGCTTTACAGGAAACTCCCAAGAATCTCGAGGGGTTTTTTCAGTTTTCTGGATGACTTGGAATTTTTAACATGTCCGTCATCGAGGAGAGGTGCATCTAAATATTTTCTCAAATATTCATTTGATAATTCTAATTACTTTGCAAAGATTATTTGCTGCATTTTTCTGGTTCGTCTTTTATTTTTCGATCGATTTTCAATTTTTTGGTCTTCAATTTCGCATTATTATTTAGGTAACCACTCACGATGAGGATGAGACAAAATTGAACTTGGTCGGATTGGATTGCAGACAAGCCGGTCATACTGCAGCAGACTGACCGATCCCATCCGACCAAGTTCAATCTTGCAGAATCGTACTGCGACGCAGGTTCGTGAGTGGTTACCTTTACGTCCGTATAAAAATTGTCGATAATTTTAGTATATTTTCTTATTTTGAAGAAAGAATTTATTAAATCTTCTCTTCATTATAAGAATTTATGATGAAATTTTTCCATAATCGACACATTTCTGTATGTACAAAAAATGGAGAATTCTAAAGTAAAGGCTGGTGGCCACTTGAGACAAAACAGTCTCGAGACCACGGATTCATGAATGATATATTCATTTATGAATGAAATCCGTGGTCTCCAGACTACTCTCGAGACTGTTTTGTCTCAAGTGGACACCAGTCATAAAACCATGAAATCGAAAATGGGCCCAGCGATAAAAACATGTACGGCAGTATATTCTGTTTGCAAAATTCGAGCAGATCAAAATCGTGAACTAGAAAATAAACGATCGACAAAAAGTAAGGGAGACTAATTATTTCAACTTTGGTAAATCTGTAACTGCGTGACAATTTTGTGAAACTTTGTATTTTGATTTAGATATTATTTTTTAATGTTTTGTAAATTTCATGCAATATTTTTAAATATTAAAGTTCATTAGCCAATACAATTTGCACTTATTTCATAATAATGTTGGAATTAAGTTCAACGAAGAATTTATTAATTGATAAATTTAAATATGATTGTACTTGTTCGCAATTGTAATAAATCTATTGTTTTATTAGAAGTAAATATTTAAATTTATGTTATTAAACTATTCACCGCACACCACAGATTGTATCTTGTGCATCTCGAGATTGGTCTTGGTGGGGGGGGGGATTGTAATTAAAGGTAGATTCAAATTCGTCCGATGTGATGTGACACGTCAGAACGTATCATTTATATGGAGGCATCACCTCAGACAAATATCAATCTACCTTAAGACAGGTGTGTCTGACGTTACAATCTAACGCCTTATTTATAAGTTTTATTTGTTTAACATTATGCACATGTACATAGTATGTGGTTGGTTGGTATGTATCCAACAGTAGTTAGTAGGGTACTCATGTGTGATTGTACATATTATTATAACATGTATTTATTATGAGACATACTCGTTGGACAACGACATACCTACCGAGTGACGCTCACATCAGGTGTTGTACTTCTTTGTTATATTATATTACCAATCACTTTGTAATAGGTCTTTAAGTATCACGAATAAAGTAAAACACAATTAACTGTATTATTATTTATTTGTTTCATTAACATAAGTATAAGCCATGTGACATTCACATAATATATTACAAGTATAAGAATGACAAATTTAATTTTTCAAAGTGCAAAATGTCAAATAAAAATTTGACATTTCGGACTTAGAAAAATTCGGGACCTCTCCTCGCCGCTCGCAGCGGCAAGAGTTTCCCCTAGAACAAATGGTTTCTTGGTGGTCCTCGCTTCGCTCGGACCAAGCTTCTCCGTAGAGGGGACCGTTGCTGGTGGTCCTCGCTCCGCTCGGACTATAGTCCCGACCACCCCCCCATGTTCTGCAGTTACTTATATACCCAAAATTTCCCACTACATTTTGCACCTAAGTAGGGGCCTTAAGTGGGGGGTCACGTGACTTCCCACCAACTTAAGCCATTTCATCAATACTTTCGTGACGTTTTATTGTTAACTTATAAGTACAAGTCATTTTTTTCTGTTTTGCAATATAAGTTACAATCTTAACGAACACTTCCCCAAGAAGCTTGCTCCGCCAACGAAGACGGTGGACAAGAAAACCATTTTTTATAGGGGGGGGGGGGGGCTCGCCGCTACGACCGGCGATATTATGTCCCGAATTTAACACTTGACACTTTCTTCTGCTCCCAGAAATCTCCATCATCATCCACTCCAATGTCGATTACGAAATCTGCTATGCTCTCCCTTGATCTGAAATTAAAAATACAAATTATAATCGGTTTTCAAATTTACACAGTACACACATCATCAATTACGGGGAATATTTACGGGGGGCGCGGGGGGTCAAAATCCAGGGATAAAATTTACTACGCCACACTGACTCCTATTTTCCACTACCCACCTTGCCTGATACTGCCCCCAACTTTTCAAGACTATTCCCCTTTTCCCTAAACTACTTAACACTTCCAACCACTATCTCCAATTTCTGAGACTACCTCGTACAAGTACAGGGTACAGCCAATTGCCAGGGTGATTTACTCTTGGTAAACCCAAATCAATTTTTGACTTAAACATTTTCATGACCCAAACCTAATTTTTTCATCACTGCCCTCAACAAACTAATCACATTCTGCCCGTATTGGAACTAACAGGAACCCTCCACCCCCAATTTTTTTGGAAATTTACCATATTCCTCGCAATTTAAACAACTTTCAAAAAACGGCAGGTGCATTTACAAATAACTTCAAAGATCCTAATGTCAACTTTTAAAGGAATATCTTTTCGGATGATTTTACATATTTTTTCTAGTAATTTCAATGCCGCCCAAGATATCCTTATGAAAATTAACGATATTATTTCTGTGGTTATTTCAAACACCAACTCATGTTCTTTTAAAATTAATATTCAATCAATTACGGAAAATATTTGCGGGGGGCGCGGGGAGTTAAAATCCCGGGATAAAATTTGCTACGCCACACCAACTCCAATTTCAAACTACCCACCTTGCCTGATACTACCCCTAACTTTTCAAGACTATCCCGCTTTTCCCTAAACTACTTGACCAACTGCCAGGGTGATTTATCCCTGGTAAACCCAAATCAACGTTAGACCTAAACAAACTAATCACATTCTGCCCGTATTGGAACTAGCACATTTCTCGCATTAAGGCCAAGTTTTTCAATCGTGAGTCAACCCAAATTCAATGGTTAACTTTGAATTCTGACAAATCAGGGTAGTCATAAACGTAGGTTAACCCTTGAACTTGGGTTAACTCACAATTGAAAACCTTGACTTAAGTGAGACCCTTCGCCCCTATTTTTTTTGGAAATTAATAATATTCCTCACAATTTAAACAAACAACTTTCAAAAAATAGCAGGGGCATTTACAAATAACTTCAAAGATAACTTTTAAAGGAATATCTTCGCGGATGATTTTATTTTTTCTGATAATTCCAAACTGCCCAAGATATCCTTTTGAAAATTATTTTTGTGGTTTGTGAAATCGGGCATTAACTCAATTATTGTTAAATGGTACATACCTTTTTTTATCGTATCTGGCTGTTCTTCATTAATCTTCTCTTCTTCCACATAGGCATTCTCCTCAAGTTCTGAAAATAAAAATATTTATAAGAATATGTCAACTAATTTTGCAATACAAATTTTAAACTTGGGTGGCAGAACAAAATAAAATATCCGGGGACTTATTAAGAGCAATTAAAAATCATGAGCGGAGACTTCCAAGTTTTAAAGGACGCAGCGTGACTTCTCAACGGAATTCGTGATCTCAACTTAATTTGGGGATCAAAACCAACTATGCCAAAAGCCCTAACAAACACGATTAAAAAACATTACCAGGGACTTACAGATTTTTTATGAAACAGCCTAGTTTTGGTCAGCTAAATCAGTAAGAATCCTCCCAAAAAAATATTCGATTTATAGAAAACAAAAGTACATTTTTTGGATTATTTTGGAAATTCTTTAGTTTTATAAAATTTAACTTATTTTTCAATTTTCCACGACTTTTATTGTTTGCGCGAGGTTCAAACTGCCGTTTCGAACGTTAGGCATCTAAGTACGTCGATTTAAGTAATAAAAAGGCCACCTGAATTTTTTAAAGTTTTTGTAAAAAACGTAAGGTTAACCCCTTTGAAGTTTTTTGACCCCAAAAAGTGAAAAGTGGAATTCGTCAGCTTCTTTCACTGTTTCTTGCGTATTTTGATCAGAAAATTCGATTGGCGCAGTCAGATTTCTCGTAAGTATGATATTTCTTATTTTATTTGAACACATTCGGGGTCAATTAGCCCTTAATTCGATTCGCGATTTTACACAGTTTTGATTGATTCCGCGTGGTTCTGAGGGCTGTATCCAGCAGTAGGCATCTAAGTACGTCGATTTAAGTAATAAAAAGGCCACCTAAATTTTTTAAGAATTTTGAAAAAATCGTAAGGTTAACCCCTTTGGTGTTTTTTTACCCCAAAAAATGAAAAGTGGAATTCGTCAGCTTCTTTCACTGTTTCTTAGGTATTTTGATCAGAAAATTCGATTGGCGCAGTCAGATTTCTCGTAAGTATGATATTTTTTATTTTATTTGGCTTTAAACCTAACACATTCGGGGTCAATTAGCCCTTAATTTGATTCGCGATTTTACACAGTTTTGATTGATTCCGCGTGGTTCTGAGGGCTGTATCCAGCAGTAGGCATCTAAGTACGTCGATTTAATTAATAAAAAGGCCACCTAAATTTTTTAAGAATTTTGAAAAAATCGTAAGGTTAACCCCTTTGGTGTTTTTTTACCCCAAAAAATGAAAAGTGGAATTCGTCAGCTTCTTTCACTGTTTCTTAGGTATTTTGATCAGAAAATTCGATTGGCGCAGTCAGATTTCTCGTAAGTATGATATTTTTTATTTTATTTGGCTTTAAACTTAACACATTCGAGGTCAATTAGCCCTTAATTCGATTCGCGATTTTACACAGTTTTGATTGATTCCGCGTGGTTCTGAGGGCTGTATCCAGCAGTAGGCATCTAAGTACGTCGATTTAAGTAATAAAAAGGCCACCTCAATTTTTTAAGAATTTTGAAAAAATCGTAAGGTTAACCCCTTTGGTGTTTTTTGACCCCAAAAAATGAAAAGTGGAATTCGTCAGGTTCTTTCACTGTTTCTTACGTATTTTGATAAGAAAATTCGATTGGTGCAGTCAGATTTCTCGTAAGTATGATATTTTTTATTTTATTTGGCTTTAAACCTAACACATTCGGGGTCAATTAGCCCTTAATTTGATTCGCGATTTTACACAGTTTTGATTGATTCCGCGTGGTTCTGAGGGCTGTATCCAGCAGTAGGCATCTAAGTACGTCGATTTAAGTAATAAAAAGGCCACCTAAATTTTTTAAGAATTTTGAAAAAATCGTAAGGTTAACCCCTTTGATGTTTTTTGACCCCAAAAAATGAAAAGTGGAATTCGTCAGCTTCTTTCACTGTTTCTTAGGTATTTTGATCAGAAAATTCGATTGGCGCAGTCAGATTTCTCGTAAGTATGATATTTTTTATTTTATTTGGCTTTAAACCTAACACATTCGGGGTCAATTAGCCCTTAATTTGATTCGCGATTTTACACAGTTTTGATTGATTCCGCGTGGTTCTGAGGGCTGTATCCAGCAGTAGGCATCTAAGTACGTCGATTTAAGTAATAAAAAGGCCACCTAAATTTTTTAAGAATTTTGAAAAAATCGTAAGGTTAACCCCTTTGGTGTTTTTTTACCCCAAAAAATGAAAAGTGGAATTCGTCAGCTTCTTTCACTGTTTCTTAGGTATTTTGATCAGAAAATTCGATTGGCGCAGTCAGATTTCTCGTAAGTATGATATTTTTTATTTTATTTGGCTTTAAACCTAACACATTCGGGGTCAATTAGCCCTTAATTTGATTCGCGATTTTACACAGTTTTGATTGATTCCGCGTGGTTCTGAGGGCTGTATCCAGCAGTAGGCATCTAAGTACGTCGATTTAATTAATAAAAAGGCCACCTAAATTTTTTAAGAATTTTGAAAAAATCGTAAGGTTAACCCCTTTGGTGTTTTTTTACCCCAAAAAATGAAAAGTGGAATTCGTCAGCTTCTTTCACTGTTTCTTAGGTATTTTGATCAGAAAATTCGATTGGCGCAGTCAGATTTCTCGTAAGTATGATATTTTTTATTTTATTTGGCTTTAAACCTAACACATTCGAGGTCAATAGGCCTTAATTCGATTCGCGATTTTACACAGTTTTGATTGATTCCGCGTGGTTCTGAGGGCTGTATCCAGCAGTAGGCATCTAAGTACGTCGATTTAAGTAATAAAAAGGCCACCTCAATTTTTTAAGAATTTTGAAAAAATCGTAAGGTTAACCCCTTTGGTGTTTTTTGACCCCAAAAAATGAAAAGTGGAATTCGTCAGGTTCTTTCACTGTTTCTTACGTATTTTGATAAGAAAATTCGATTGGTGCAGTCAGATTTCTCGTAAGTATGATATTTTTTATTTTATTTGGCTTTAAACCTAACACATTCGGGGTCAATTAGCCCTTAATTTGATTCGCGATTTTACACAGTTTTGATTGATTCCGCGTGGTTCTGAGGGCTGTATCCAGCAGTAGGCATCTAAGTACGTCGATTTAAGTAATAAAAAGGCCACCTAAATTTTTTAAGAATTTTGAAAAAATCGTAAGGTTAACCCCTTTGATGTTTTTTGACCCCAAAAAATGAAAAGTGGAATTCGTCAGCTTCTTTCACTGTTTCTTACGTATTTTGATCAGAAAATTCGATTGGCGCAGTCAGATTTCTCGTAAGTATGATATTTTTTATTTTATTTGGCTTTAAACCTAACACATTCGGGGTCAATTAGCCCTTAATTTGATTCGCGATTTTACACAGTTTTGATTGATTCCGCGTGGTTCTGAGGGCTGTATCCAGCAGTAGGCATCTAAGTACGTCGATTTAAGTAATAAAAAGGCCACCTAAATTTTTTAAGATTTTTGAAAAAAACGTAAGGTTAACCCCTTTGGTGATTTTTGACCCAAAAAAATGAAAAGTGGAATTCGTCAGCTTCTTTCACTGTTTCTTAGGTATTTTGATCAGAAAATTCGATTGGCGCAGTCAGATTTCTCGTAAGTATGATATTTTTTATTTTATTTGGCTTTAAACCTAACACATTCGGGGTCAATTAGCCCTTAATTTGATTCGCGATTTTACACAGTTTTGATTGATTCCGCGTGGTTCTGTGGGCTGTATCCAGCAGTAGGCATCTAAGTAAGTCGATTTAAGTAATAAAAAGGCCACCTAAATTTTTTAAGAATTTTGAAAAAATCGTAAGGTTAACCCCTTTGGTGTTTTTTGACCCCAAAAAATGAAAAGTGGAATTCGTCAGGTTCTTTCACTGTTTCTTACGTATTTTGATAAGAAAATTCGATTGGTGCAGTCAGATTTCTCGTAAGTATGATATTTTTTATTTTATTTGGCTTTAAACCTAACACATTCGGGGTCAATTAGCCCTTAATTTGATTCGCGATTTTACACAGTTTTGATTGATTCCGCGTGGTTCTGAGGGCTGTATCCAGCAGTAGGCATCTAAGTACGTCGATTTAAGTAATAAAAAGGCCACCTAAATTTTTTAAGAATTTTGAAAAAATCGTAAGGTTAACCCCTTTGATGTTTTTTGACCCCAAAAAATGAAAAGTGGAATTCGTCAGCTTCTTTCACTGTTTCTTAGGTATTTTGATCAGAAAATTCGATTGGCGCAGTCAGATTTCTCGTAAGTATGATATTTTTTATTTTATTTGGCTTTAAACCTAACACATTCGGGGTCAATTAGCCCTTAATTTGATTCGCGATTTTACACAGTTTTGATTGATTCCGCGTGGTTCTGAGGGCTGTATCCAGCAGTAGGCATCTAAGTACGTCGATTTAAGTAATAAAAAGGCCACCTAAATTTTTTAAGAATTTTGAAAAAATCGTAAGGTTAACCCCTTTGGTGTTTTTTTACCCCAAAAAATGAAAAGTGGAATTCGTCAGCTTCTTTCACTGTTTCTTAGGTATTTTGATCAGAAAATTCGATTGGCGCAGTCAGATTTCTCGTAAGTATGATATTTTTTATTTTATTTGGCTTTAAACCTAACACATTCGGGGTCAATTAGCCCTTAATTTGATTCGCGATTTTACACAGTTTTGATTGATTCCGCGTGGTTCTGAGGGCTGTATCCAGCAGTAGGCATCTAAGTACGTCGATTTAATTAATAAAAAGGCCACCTAAATTTTTTAAGAATTTTGAAAAAATCGTAAGGTTAACCCCTTTGGTGTTTTTTTACCCCAAAAAATGAAAAGTGGAATTCGTCAGCTTCTTTCACTGTTTCTTAGGTATTTTGATCAGAAAATTCGATTGGCGCAGTCAGATTTCTCGTAAGTATGATATTTTTTATTTTATTTGGCTTTAAACCTAACACATTCGAGGTCAATAGGCCTTAATTCGATTCGCGATTTTACACAGTTTTGATTGATTCCGCGTGGTTCTGAGGGCTGTATCCAGCAGTAGGCATCTAAGTACGTCGATTTAAGTAATAAAAAGGCCACCTCAATTTTTTAAGAATTTTGAAAAAATCGTAAGGTTAACCCCTTTGGTGTTTTTTGACCCCAAAAAATGAAAAGTGGAATTCGTCAGGTTCTTTCACTGTTTCTTACGTATTTTGATAAGAAAATTCGATTGGTGCAGTCAGATTTCTCGTAAGTATGATATTTTTTATTTTATTTGGCTTTAAACCTAACACATTCGGGGTCAATTAGCCCTTAATTTGATTCGCGATTTTACACAGTTTTGATTGATTCCGCGTGGTTCTGAGGGCTGTATCCAGCAGTAGGCATCTAAGTACGTCGATTTAAGTAATAAAAAGGCCACCTAAATTTTTTAAGAATTTTGAAAAAATCGTAAGGTTAACCCCTTTGATGTTTTTTGACCCCAAAAAATGAAAAGTGGAATTCGTCAGCTTCTTTCACTGTTTCTTACGTATTTTGATCAGAAAATTCGATTGGCGCAGTCAGATTTCTCGTAAGTATGATATTTTTTATTTTATTTGGCTTTAAACCTAACACATTCGGGGTCAATTAGCCCTTAATTTGATTCGCGATTTTACACAGTTTTGATTGATTCCGCGTGGTTCTGAGGGCTGTATCCAGCAGTAGGCATCTAATTACGTCGATTTAAGTAATAAAAAGGCCACCTAAATTTTTTAAGATTTTTGAAAAAAACGTAAGGTTAACCCCTTTGGTGATTTTTGACCCAAAAAAATGAAAAGTGGAATTCGTCAGCTTCTTTCACTGTTTCTTAGGTATTTTGATCAGAAAATTCGATTGGCGCAGTCAGATTTCTCGTAAGTATGATATTTTTTATTTTATTTGGCTTTAAACCTAACACATTCGGGGTCAATTAGCCCTTAATTTGATTCGCGATTTTACACAGTTTTGATTGATTCCGCGTGGTTCTGTGGGCTGTATCCAGCAGTAGGCATCTAAGTAAGTCGATTTAAGTAATAAAAAGGCCACCTAAATTTTTTAAGAATTTTGAAAAAATCGTAAGGTTAACCCCTTTGGTGTTTTTTGACCCCAAAAAATGAAAAGTGGAATTCGTCAGCTTCTTTCACTGTTTCTTACGTATTTTGATCAGAAAATTCGATTGGCGCAGTCAGATTTCTCGTAAGTATGATATTTTTTATTTTATTTGGCTTTAAACCTAACACATTCGGGGTCAATTAGCCCTTAATTTGATTCGCGATTTTACACAGTTTTGATTGATTCCGCGTGGTTCTGAGGGCTGTATCCAGCAGTAGGCATCTAAGTACGTCGATTTAAGTAATAAAAAGGCCACCTAAATTTTTTAAGATTTTTGAAAAAAACGTAAGGTTAACCCCTATGGTGATTTTTGACCCAAAAAAATGAAAAGTGGAATTCGTCAGCTTCTTTCACTGTTTCTTAGGTATTTTGATCAGAAAATTCGATTGGCGCAGTCAGATTTCTCGTAAGTATGATATTTTTTATTTTATTTGGCTTTAAACCTAACACATTCGGGGTCAATTAGCCCTTAATTTGATTCGCGATTTTACACAGTTTTGATTGATTCCGCGTGGTTCGGAGGGCTGTATCCAGCAGTAGGCATCTAAGTACGTCGATTTAAGTAATAAAAAGGCCACCTCAATTTTTTAAGAATTTTGAAAAAATCGTAAGGTTAACCCCTTTGGTGTTTTTTGACCCCAAAAAATGAAAAGTGGAATTCGTCAGCTTGTTTCACTGTTTCTTACGTATTTTGATCAGAAAATTCGATTGGCGCAGTCAGATTTCTCGTAAGTATGATATTTTTTATTTTATTTGGCTTTAAACCTAACACATTCGGGGTCAATTAGCCCTTAATTTGATTCGCGATTTTACACAGTTTTGATTGATTCCGCGTGGTTCTGAGGGCTGTATCCAGCAGTAGGCATCTAAGTACGTCGATTTAAGTAATAAAAAGGCGACCTCAATTTTTTAAGAATTTTGAAAAAATCGTAAGGTTAACCCCTTTGGTGTTTTTTGACCCCAAAAAATGAAAAGTGGAATTCGTCAGGTTCTTTCACTGTTTCTTACGTATTTTGATTAGAAAATTCGATTGGTGCAGTCAGATTTCTCGTAAGTATGATATTTTTTATTTTATTTGGCTTTAAACCTAACACATTCGGGGTCAATTAGCCCTTAATTTGATTCGCGATTTTACACAGTTTTGATTGATTCCGCGTGGTTCTGAGGGCTGTATCCAGCAGTAGGAATCTAAGTACGTCGATTTAAGTAATAAAAAGGCCACCTAAATTTTTTAAGATTTTTGAAAAAAACGTAAGGTTAACCCCTATGGTGTTTTTTTACCCCAAAAAATGAAAAGTGGAATTCGTCAGCTTCTTTCACTGTTTCTTAGGTATTTTGATCAGAAAATTCGATTGGCGCAGTCAGATTTCTCGTAAGTATGATATATTTTATTTTATTTGGCTTTAAACCTAACACAATCGAGGTCAATTAGCCCTTAATTCGATTCGCGATTTTACACAGTTTTGATTGATTCCGCGTGGTTTTGAGGGCTGTATCCAGCAGTAGGCATCTAAGTACGTCGATTTAAGTAATAAAAAGGCCACCTAAATTTTTTAAGAATTTTGAAAAAATCGTAAGGTTAACCCCTTTGGTGTTTTTTGACCCCAAAAAATGAAAAGTGGAATTCGTCAGCTTCTTTCACTGTTTCTTACGTATTTTGATCAGAAAATTCGATTGGCGCAGTCAGATTTCTCGTAAGTATGATATTTTTTATTTTATTTGGCTTTAAACCTAACACATTCGGGGTCAATTAGCCCTTAATTTGATTCGCGATTTTACACAGTTTTGATTGATTCCGCGTGGTTCTGAGGGCTGTATCCAGCAGTAGGCATCTAAGTACGTCAATTTAAGTAATAAAAAGGCCACCTCAATTTTTTAAGAATTTTGAAAAAATCGTAAGGTTAACCCCTTTGGTGTTTTTTGACCCCAAAAAATGAAAAGTGGAATTCGTCAGCTTGTTTCACTGTTTCTTACGTATTTTGATCAGAAAATTCGATTGGCGCAGTCAGATTTCTCGTAAGTATGATATTTTTTATTTTATTTGGCTTTAAACCTAACACATTCGGGGTCAATTAGCCCTTAATTTGATTCGCGCTTTTACACAGTTTTGATTGATTCCGCGTGGTTCTGAGGGCTGTATCCAGCAGTAGGCATCTAAGTACGTCGATTTAAGTAATAAAAAGGCGACCTCAATTTTTTAAGAATTTTGAAAAAATCGTAAGGTTAACCCCTTTGGTGTTTTTTGACCCCAAAAAATGAAAAGTGGAATTCGTCAGGTTCTTTCACTGTTTCTTACGTATTTTGATTAGAAAATTCGATTGGTGCAGTCAGATTTCTCGTAAGTATGATATTTTTTATTTTATTTGGCTTTAAACCTAACACATTCGGGGTCAATTAGCCCTTAATTTGATTCGCGATTTTACACAGTTTTGATTGATTCCGCGTGGTTCTGAGGGCTGTATCCAGCAGTAGGCATCTAAGTACGTCGATTTAAGTAATAAAAAGGCCACCTAAATTTTTTAAGATTTTTAAAAAAAACGTAAGGTTAACCCCTTTGGTGATTTTTGACCCAAAAAAATGAAAAGTGGAATTCGTCAGCTTCTTTCACTGTTTCTTAGGTATTTTGATCAGAAAATTCGATTGGCGCAGTCAGATTTCTCGTAAGTATGATATTTTTTATTTTATTTGGCTTTAAACCTAACACATTCGGGGTCAATTAGCCCTTAATTTGATTCGCGATTTTACACAGTTTTGATTGATTCCGCGTGGTTCTGAGGGCTGTATCCAGCAGTATGCATCTAAGTACGTCGATTTAAGTAATAAAAAGGCGACCTCAATTTTTTAAGAATTTTGAAAAAATCGTAAGGTTAACCCCTTTGGTGTTTTTTGACCCCAAAAAATGAAAAGTGGAATTCGTCAGGTTCTTTCACTGTTTCTTACGTATTTTGATTAGAAAATTCGATTGGTGCAGTCAGATTTCTCGTAAGTATGATATTTTTTATTTTATTTGGCTTTAAACCTAACACATTCGGGGTCAATTAGCCCTTAATTTGATTCGCGATTTTACACAGTTTTGATTGATTCCGCGTGGTTCTGAGGGCTGTATCCAGCAGTAGGCATCTAAGTACGTCGATTTAAGTAATAAAAAGGCCACCTAAATTTTTTAAGAATTTTGAAAAAATCGTAAGGTTAACCCCTTTGGTGTTTTTTGACCCCAAAAAATGAAAAGTGGAATTCGTCAGCTTCTTTCACTGTTTCTTACGTATTTTGATCAGAAAATTCGATTGGCGCAGTCAGATTTCTCGTAAGTATGATATTTCTTATTTTATTTGGCTTTAAACGTAACACATTCGGGGTCAATTTGCCATCCATTTGTTTCGCGATTTTACACAGTTTTGTTTGATTCCGCGAGGTTCTGAGTGCTGAATCCAGCAGTAGGCATCTAAGTACGTCGATTTAAGTAATAAAAAGGCCACCTAATTTTTTAAGATTTTTGAAAAAAACGTAAGGTTAACCCCTTTGGTGTTTTTTGACCCCAAAAAATGAAAAGTGGAATTCGGCAGCTTCTTTCACTGTTTCTTATGTATTTTGATCAGAAAATTCGAATGGCGCTGTCAGATTTCTCGTAAGTATGATATTTCTTATTTTATTTGGCTTTAAACGTAACACATTCGGGGTCAATTTGCCATCCATTTGTTTCGCGATTTTACACAGTTTTGTTTGATTCCGCGAGGTTCTGAGTGCTGAATCCAGCAGTAGGCATCTAAGTACGTCGATTTAAGTAATGAAAAGGCCACCTAAATTTTTTAAGATTTTTGAAAAAAACGTAAGGTTAACCCCTTTGGTGTTTTTTGACCCCAAAAAATGAAAGGTGGAATTCGGCAGCTTCTTTCACTGTTTCTTATGTATTTTGATCAGAAAATTCGAATGGCGCAGTCAGATTTCTCGTAAGTATGATATTTCTTATTTTATTTGGCTTTAAACGTAACACATTCGGGGTCAATTTGCCATCCATTTGTTTCGCGATTTTACACAGTTTTGTTTGATTCCGCGAGGTTCTGAGGGCTGAATCCAGCAGTAGGCATCTAAGTACGTCGATTTAAGTAATAAAAAGGCCACCTAAATTTTTTAAGATTTTTGAAAAAAACGTAAGGTAACCCTTTGGTGTTTTTTGACCCCAAAAAATGAAAAGTGGAATTCGGCAGCTTCTTTCACTGTTTCTTATGTATTTTGATCAGAAAATTCGAATGGCGCAGTCAGATTTCTCGTAAGTATGATATTTCTTATTTTATTTGGCTTTAAACGTAACACATTCGGGGTCAATTTGCCATCCATTTGTTTCGCGATTTTACACAGTTTTGTTTGATTCCGCGAGGTTCTGAGGGCTGAATCCAGCAGTAGGCATCTAAGTACGTCGATTTAAGAAATAAAAAGGCCACCTAAATTTTTTAAGATTTTTGAAAAAAACGTAAGGCTAACCCCTTTGGTGTTTTTTGACCCCAAAAAATGAAAAGTGGAATTCGGCAGCTTCTTTCACTGTTTCTTATGTATTTTGATCAGAAAATTCGAATGGCGCAGTCAGATTTCTCGTAAGTATGATATTTCTTATTTTATTTGGCTTTAAACGTAACACATTCGGGGTCAATTTGCCATCCATTTGTTTCGCGATTTTACACAGTTTTGTTTGATTCCGCGAGGTTCTGAGGGCTGAATCCAGCAGTAGGCATCTAAGTACGTCGATTTAAGTAATAAAAAGGCCACCTAACTTTTTTAAGATTTTTGAAAAAAACGTAAGGTTAACCCCTTTGGTGTTTTTTGACCCCAAAAAATGAAAAGTGGAATTCGTCAGCTTCTTTCACTGTTTCTTACGTATTTTGATCAGAAAATTCGATTGGCGCAGTCAGATTTCTCCTAAGTATGATATTTTTTATTTTATTTGACTTTAAACCTAACACATTCGAGGTCAATTAGCCCTTAATTTGTTTCGCGATTTTACCCAGTTTTGATTGATTGCGCGAGGTTCTGAGGGCTGTATCCAGCAGTAGGCATCTCATAATGTCGATTTAAGTAATAAAAAGGCCACCTAAATTTTTTAAGATTTTTGAAAAAAACGTAAGGTTAACCCCTTTGGTGTTTTTTGACCCCAAAAAATGAAAAGTGGAATTTGTCAGCTTCTTTCATTGTTTCTTACGTATTTTGATCAGAAAATTCGATTGGCGCAGTCAGATTTCTCCTAAGTATGATATTTTTTATTTTATTTGGCTTTAAACCTAACACATTCGAGGTCAATTAGCCCTTAATTTGTTTCGCGATTTTACCCAGTTTTGATTGATTGCGCGAGGTTCTGAGGGCTGTATCCAGCAGTAGGCATCTCATAATGTCGATTTAAGTAATAAAAAGGCCACCTAAATTTTTTAAGATTTTTAAAAAAACGTAAGGTTAACCCCTTTGGTGTTTTTTCACCACAAAAAATGAAAAGTGGAATTCGGCAGCTTCTTTCGCTGTTTCTTACGTATTTTGATCAGAAAATTCGATTGGCGCAGTCAGATTTCTCCTAAGCATGATATTTTTTATTTTATTTGGCTTTAAACCTAACAGATTCGGGGTCAATTAGCCCTTAATTTGTTTCGCGATTTTACCCAGTTTTGATTGATTGCGCGAGGTTCTGAGGGCTGTATCCAGCAGTAGGCATCTCATAATGTCGATTTAAGTAATAAAAAGGCCACCTAAATTTTTTAAGATTTTTGAAAAAAATGTAAGGTTAACCCCTTTGGTGTTTTTTGACCCCAAAAAATGAAAGGTGGAATTCGGCAGCTTCTTTCACTGTTTCTTATGTATTTTGATCAGAAAATTCGAATGGCGCAGTCAGATTTCTCGTAAGTATGATATTTCTTATTTTATTTGGCTTTAAACGTAACACATTCGGGGTCAATTTGCCATCCATTTGTTTCGCGATTTTACACAGTTTTGTTTGATTCCGCGAGGTTCTGAGGGCTGAATCCAGCAGTAGGCATCTAAGTACGTCGATTTAAGTAATAAAAAGGCCACCTAAATTTTTTAAGATTTTTGAAAAAAACGTAAGGTTAACCCCTTTGGTGTTTTTTGACCCCAAAAAATGAAAAGTGGAATTCGGCAGCTTCTTTCACTGTTTCTTATGTATTTTGATCAGAAAATTCGAATGGCGCAGTCAGATTTCTCGTAAGTATGATATTTCTTATTTTATTTGGCTTTAAACGTAACACATTCGGGGTCAATTTGCCATCCATTTGTTTCGCGATTTTACACAGTTTTGTTTGATTCCGCGAGGTTCTGAGGGCTGAATCCAGCAGTAGGCATCTAAGTACGTCGATTTAAGTAATAAAAAGGCCACCTAAATTTTTTAAGATTTTTGAAAAAAACGTAAGGTTAACCCCTTTGGTGATTTTTGACCCAAAAAAATGAAAAGTGGAATTCGTCAGCTTCTTTCACTGTTTCTTACGTATTTTGATCAGAAAATTCGATTGGCGCAGTCAGATTTCTCGTAAGTATGATATTTTTTATTTTATTTGGCTTTAAACCTAACACATTCGGGGTCAATTAGCCCTTAATTTGATTCGCGCTTTTACACAGTTTTGATTGATTCCGCGTGGTTCTGAGGGCTGTATCCAGCAGTAGGCATCTAAGTACGTCGATTTAAGTAATAAAAAGGCCACCTAAATTTTTTAAGAATTTTGAAAAAATCGTAAGGTTAACCCCTTTGGTGTTTTTTGACCCCAAAAAATGAAAAGTGGAATTCGTCAGCTTCTTTCACTGTTTCTTACGTATTTTGAGCAGAAAATTCGATTGGCGCAGTCAGATTTCTCGTAAGTATGATATTTCTTATTTTATTTGGCTTTAAACGTAACACATTCGGGGTCAATTTGCCATCCATTTGTTTCGCGATTTTACACAGTTTTGTTTGATTCCGCGAGGTTCTGAGTGCTGAATCCAGCAGTAGGCATCTAAGTACGTCGATTTAAGTAATAAAAAGGCCACCTAAATTTTTTAAGATTTTTGAAAAAAACGTAAGGTTAACCCCTTTGGTGTTTTTTGACCCCAAAAAATGAAAAGTGGAATTCGGCAGCTTCTTTCACTGTTTCTTATGTATTTTGATCAGAAAATTCGAATGGCGCAGTCAGATTTCTCGTAAGTATGATATTTCTTATTTTATTTGGCTTTAAACGTAACACATTCGGGGTCAATTTGCCATCCATTTGTTTCGCGATTTTACACAGTTTTGTTTGATTCCGCGAGGTTCTGAGGGCTGAATCCAGCAGTAGGCATCTAAGTACGTCGATTTAAGTAATAAAAAGGCCACCTAAATTTTTTAAGATTTTTGAAAAAAACGTAAGGCTAACCCCTTTGGTGTTTTTTGACCCCAAAAAATGAAAAGTGGAATTCGGCAGCTTCTTTCACTGTTTCTTATGTATTTTGATCAGAAAATTCGAATGGCGCAGTCAGATTTCTCGTAAGTATGATATTTCTTATTTTATTTGGCTTTAAACGTAACACATTCGGGGTCAATTTGCCATCCATTTGTTTCGCGATTTTACACAGTTTTGTTTGATTCCGCGAGGTTCTGAGGGCTGAATCCAGCAGTAGGCATCTAAGTACGTCGATTTAAGTAATAAAAAGGCCACCTAAATTTTTTAAGATTTTTGAAAAAAACGTAAGGTTAACCCCTTTGGTGTTTTTTGACCCCAAAAAATGAAAAGTGGAATTCGGCAGCTTCTTTCACTGTTTCTTATGTATTTTGATCAGAAAATTCGAATGGCGCAGTCAGATTTCTCGTAAGTATGATATTTCTTATTTTATTTGGCTTTAAACGTAACACATTCGGGGTCAATTTGCCATCCATTTGTTTCGCGATTTTACACAGTTTTGTTTGATTCCGCGAGGTTCTGAGGGCTGAATCCAGCAGTAGGCATCTAAGTACGTCGATTTAAGTAATAAAAAGGCCACCTAAATTTTTTAAGATTTTTGAAAAAAACGTAAGGTTAACCCCTTTGGTGATTTTTGACCCAAAAAAATGAAAAGTGGAATTCGTCAGCTTCTTTCACTGTTTCTTACGTATTTTGATCAGAAAATTCGATTGGCGCAGTCAGATTTCTCGTAAGTATGATATTTTTTATTTTATTTGGCTTTAAACCTAACACATTCGGGGTCAATTAGCCCTTAATTTGATTCGCGATTTTACACAGTTTTGATTGATTCCGCGTGGTTCTGAGGGCTGTATCCAGCAGTAGGCATCTAAGTACGTCGATTTAAGTAATAAAAAGGCCACCTAAATTTTTTAAGAATTTTGAAAAAATCGTAAGGTTAACCCCTTTGGTGTTTTTTGACCCCAAAAAATGAAAAGTGGAATTCGTCAGCTTCTTTCACTGTTTCTTACGTATTTTGAGCAGAAAATTCGATTGGCGCAGTCAGATTTCTCGTAAGTATGATATTTCTTATTTTATTTGGCTTTAAACGTAACACATTCGGGGTCAATTTGCCATCCATTTGTTTCGCGATTTTACACAGTTTTGTTTGATTCCGCGAGGTTCTGAGTGCTGAATCCAGCAGTAGGCATCTAAGTACGTCGATTTAAGTAATAAAAAGGCCACCTAATTTTTTAAGATTTTTGAAAAAAACGTAAGGTTAACCCCTTTGGTGTTTTTTGACCCCAAAAAATGAAAAGTGGAATTCGGCAGCTTCTTTCACTGTTTCTTATGTATTTTGATCAGAAAATTCGAATGGCGCTGTCAGATTTCTCGTAAGTATGATATTTCTTATTTTATTTGGCTTTAAACGTAACACATTCGGGGTCAATTTGCCATCCATTTGTTTCGCGATTTTACACAGTTTTGTTTGATTCCGCGAGGTTCTGAGTGCTGAATCCAGCAGTAGGCATCTAAGTACGTCGATTTAAGTAATAAAAAGGCCACCTAAATTTTTTAAGATTTTTGAAAAAAACGTAAGGTTAACCCCTTTGGTGTTTTTTGACCCCAAAAAATGAAAAGTGGAATTCGGCAGCTTCTTTCACTGTTTCTTATGTATTTTGATCAGAAAATTCGAATGGCGCAGTCAGATTTCTCGTAAGTATGATATTTCTTATTTTATTTGGCTTTAAACGTAACACATTCGGGGTCAATTTGCCATCCATTTGTTTCGCGATTTTACACAGTTTTGTTTGATTCCGCGAGGTTCTGAGGGCTGAATCCAGCAGTAGGCATCTAAGTACGTCGATTTAAGTAATAAAAAGGCCACCTAAATTTTTTAAGATTTTTGAAAAAAACGTAAGGTTAACCCCTTTGGTGTTTTTTGACCCCAAAAAATGAAAAGTGGAATTCGTCAGCTTCTTTCACTGTTTCTTACGTATTTTGATCAGAAAATTCGATTGGCGCAGTCAGATTTCTCCTAAGTATGATATTTTTTATTTTATTTGACTTTAAACCTAACACATTCGAGGTCAATTAGCCCTTAATTTGTTTCGCGATTTTACCCAGTTTTGATTGATTGCGCGAGGTTCTGAGGGCTGTATCCAGCAGTAGGCATCTCATAATGTCGATTTAAGTAATAAAAAGGCCACCTAAATTTTTTAAGATTTTTGAAAAAAACGTAAGGTTAACCCCTTTGGTGTTTTTTGACCCCAAAAAATGAAAAGTGGAATTTGTCAGCTTCTTTCATTGTTTCTTACGTATTTTGATCAGAAAATTCGATTGGCGCAGTCAGATTTCTCCTAAGTATGATATTTTTTATTTTATTTGACTTTAAACCTAACACATTCGAGGTCAATTAGCCCTTAATTTGTTTCGCGATTTTACCCAGTTTTGATTGATTGCGCGAGGTTCTGAGGGCTGTATCCAGCAGTAGGCATCTCATAATGTCGATTTAAGTAATAAAAAGGCCACCTAAATTTTTTAAGATTTTTGAAAAAAACGTAAGGTTAACCCCTTTGGTGTTTTTTGACCCCAAAAAATGAAAAGTGGAATTCGTCAGCTTCTTTCACTGTTTCTTACGTATTTTGATCAGAAAATTCGATTGGCGCAGTCAGATTTCTCCTAAGTATGATATTTTTTATTTTATTTGACTTTAAACCTAACACATTCGAGGTCAATTAGCCCTTAATTTGTTTCGCGATTTTACCCAGTTTTGATTGATTGCGCGAGGTTCTGAGGGCTGTATCCAGCAGTAGGCATCTCATAATGTCGATTTAAGTAATAAAAAGGCCACCTAAATTTTTTAAGATTTTTGAAAAAAACGTAAGGTTAACCCCTTTGGTGTTTTTTGACCCCAAAAAATGAAAAGTGGAATTTGTCAGCTTCTTTCATTGTTTCTTACGTATTTTGATCAGAAAATTCGATTGGCGCAGTCAGATTTCTCCTAAGTATGATATTTTTTATTTTATTTGACTTTAAACCTAACACATTCGAGGTCAATTAGCCCTTAATTTGTTTCGCGATTTTACCCAGTTTTGATTGATTGCGCGAGGTTCTGAGGGCTGTATCCAGCAGTAGGCATCTCATAATGTCGATTTAAGTAATAAAAAGGCCACCTAAATTTTTTAAGATTTTTGAAAAAAACGTAAGGTTAACCCCTTTGGTGTTTTTTGACCCCAAAAAATGAAAAGTGGAATTTGTCAGCTTCTTTCATTGTTTCTTACGTATTTTGATCAGAAAATTCGATTGGCGCAGTCAGATTTCTCCTAAGTATGATATTTTTTATTTTATTTGGCTTTAAACCTAACACATTCGGGGTCAATTAACCCTTAATTTGTTTCGCGATTTTACCCAGTTTTGATTGATTCCGCGAAGTTCTGAGGGCTGTATCCAGCAGTAGGCATCTAATAACGTCCATTTAAGTAATAAAAAGGCCACCTAAATTTTTTAAGATTTTTGAATAAAACGTAAGGTTAACCCCTTTGGTGTTTTTTGACCCCAAAAAATGAAAAGTGGAATTTGTCAGAGTCTTTCATTGTTTCTTACGTATTTTGATCAGAAAATTCGATTGGCGCAGTCCGATTTCTCCTAAGTATGATATTTTTTATTTTATTTGGCTTTAAACCTAACACATTCGAGGTCAATTAGCCCTTAATTTGTTTCGCGATTTTACCCAGTTTTGATTGATTGCGCGAGGTTCTGAGGGCTGTATCCAGCAGTAGGCATCTCATAATGTCGATTTAAGTAATAAAAAGGCCACCTAAAGTTTTTAAGATTTTTGAAAAAAACGTAAGGTTAACCCCGTTTGGTGTTTTTTGACCCCAAAAAATGAAAAGTGGAATTTGTCAGCTTCTTTCATTGTTTCTTATGTATTTTGATCAGAAAATTCGAATGGCGCAGTCAGATTTCTCGTAAGTATGATATTTCTTATTTTATTTGCCTTTAAACGTAACACATTCGGGGTCAATTTGCCATCCATTTGTTTCGCGATTTTACACAGTTTTGTTTGATTCCGCGAGGTTCTGAGGGCTGAATCCAGCAGTAGGCATCTAAGTACGTCGATTTAAGTAATAAAAAGGCCACCTAAATTTTTTAAGATTTTTGAAAAAAACGTAAGGTTAACCCCTTTGGTGTTTTTTGACCCCAAAAAATGAAAAGTGGAATTCGTCAGCTTCTTTCACTGTTTCTTACGTATTTTGATCAGAAAATTCGATTGGCGCAGTCAGATTTCTCCTAAGTATGATATTTTTTATTTTATTTGACTTTAAACCTAACACATTCGAGGTCAATTAGCCCTTAATTTGTTTCGCGATTTTACCCAGTTTTGATTGATTGCGCGAGGTTCTGAGGGCTGTATCCAGCAGTAGGCATCTCATAATGTCGATTTAAGTAATAAAAAGGCCACCTAAATTTTTTAAGATTTTTGAAAAAAACGTAAGGTTAACCCCTTTGGTGTTTTTTGACCCCAAAAAATGAAAAGTGGAATTTGTCAGCTTCTTTCATTGTTTCTTACGTATTTTGATCAGAAAATTCGATTGGCGCAGTCAGATTTCTCCTAAGTATGATATTTTTTATTTTATTTGACTTTAAACCTAACACATTCGAGGTCAATTAGCCCTTAATTTGTTTCGCGATTTTACCCAGTTTTGATTGATTGCGCGAGGTTCTGAGGGCTGTATCCAGCAGTAGGCATCTCATAATGTCGATTTAAGTAATAAAAAGGCCACCTAAATTTTTTAAGATTTTTGAAAAAAACGTAAGGTTAACCCCTTTGGTGTTTTTTGACCCCAAAAAATGAAAAGTGGAATTTGTCAGCTTCTTTCATTGTTTCTTACGTATTTTGATCAGAAAATTCGATTGGCGCAGTCAGATTTCTCCTAAGTATGATATTTTTTATTTTATTTGGCTTTAAACCTAACACATTCGGGGTCAATTAACCCTTAATTTGTTTCGCGATTTTACCCAGTTTTGATTGATTCCGCGAAGTTCTGAGGGCTGTATCCAGCAGTAGGCATCTAATAACGTCCATTTAAGTAATAAAAAGGCCACCTAAATTTTTTAAGATTTTTGAATAAAACGTAAGGTTAACCCCTTTGGTGTTTTTTGACCCCAAAAAATGAAAAGTGGAATTTGTCAGAGTCTTTCATTGTTTCTTACGTATTTTGATCAGAAAATTCGATTGGCGCAGTCCGATTTCTCCTAAGTATGATATTTTTTATTTTATTTGGCTTTAAACCTAACACATTCGAGGTCAATTAGCCCTTAATTTGTTTCGCGATTTTACCCAGTTTTGATTGATTGCGCGAGGTTCTGAGGGCTGTATCCAGCAGTAGGCATCTCATAATGTCGATTTAAGTAATAAAAAGGCCACCTAAATTTTTTAAGATTTTTGAAAAAAACGTAAGGTTAACCCCTTTGGTGTTTTTTGACCCCAAAAAATGAAAAGTGGAATTTGTCAGCTTCTTTCATTGTTTCTTACGTATTTTGATCAGAAAATTCGATTGGCGCAGTCAGATTTCTCCTAAGTATGATATTTTTTATTTTATTTGACTTTAAACCTAACACATTCGAGGTCAATTAGCCCTTAATTTGTTTCGCGATTTTACCCAGTTTTGATTGATTGCGCGAGGTTCTGAGGGCTGTATCCAGCAGTAGGCATCTCATAATGTCGATTTAAGTAATAAAAAGGCCACCTAAATTTTTTAAGATTTTTGAAAAAAACGTAAGGTTAACCCCTTTGGTGTTTTTTGACCCCAAAAAATGAAAAGTGGAATTCGTCTGCTTCTTTCATTGTTTCTTACGTATTTGGATCAGAAAATTCGATTGGCGCAGTCAGATTTCTCCTAAGTATGATATTTTTTATTTTATTTGACTTTAAACCTAACACATTCGAGGTCAATTAGCCCTTAATTTGTTTCACGATTTTACCCAGTTTTGATTGATTGCGCGAGGTTCTGAGGGCTGTATCCAGCAGTAGGCATCTCATAATGTCGATTTAAGTAATAAAAAGGCCACTTAAATTTTTTAAGATTTTTGAAAAAAACGTAAGGTTAACCCCTTTGGTGTTTTTTGACCCCAAAAAATGAAAAGTGGAATTTGTCAGCTTCTTTCATTGTTTCTTACGTATTTTGATCAGAAAATTCGATTGGCGCAGTCAGATTTCTCCTAAGTATGATATTTTTTATTTTATTTGACTTTAAACCTAACACATTCGAGGTCAATTAGCCCTTAATTTGTTTCGCGATTTTACCCAGTTTTGATTGATTCCGCGAGGTTCTGAGGGCTGAATCCAGCAGTAGGCATCTAAGTACGTCGATTTAAGTAATGAAAAGGCCACCTAAATTTTTTAAGATTTTTGAAAAAAACGTAAGGTTAACCCCTTTGGTGTTTTTTGACCCCAAAAAATGAAAAGTGGAATTCGTCAGCTTCTTTCATTGTTTCTTACGTATTTTGATCAGAAAATTCGATTGGCGCAGTCAGATTTCTCCTAAGTATGATATTTTTTATTTTATTTGGCTTTAAACCTAACACATTCGAGGCCAATAAAAAGGCCACCTAAATTTTTTAAGATTTTTGAAAAAAACGTAAGGTTAACCCCTTTGGTGTTTTTTGACCCCAAAAAATGAAAAGTGGAATTTGTCAGCTTCTTTCATTGTTTCTTACGTATTTTGATCAGAAAATTCGATTGGCGCAGTCAGATTTCTCCTAAGTATGATATTTTTTATTTTATTTGGCTTTAAACCTAACACATTCGGGGTCAATTAACCCTTAATTTGTTTCGCGATTTTACCCAGTTTTGATTGATTGCGCGAGGTTCTGAGGGCTGTATCCAGCAGTAGGCATCTCATAATGTCGATTTAAGTAATAAAAAGGCCACCTAAATTTTTTAAAATTTTTGAAAATACGTAAGGTTAACCCCTTTGGTATTTATTGACCCCAAAAAATGAAAAGTGGAATTCGTCAGCTTCTTTCACTGTTTCTTACGTATTTTGATCAGAAAATTCGATTGGCGCAGTCAGATTTCTCCTAAGTATGATATTTTTTATTTTATTTGGCTTTAAACCTAACACATTCGGGGTCAATTAGCCCTTAATTTGTTTCGCGATTTTACCCAGTTTTGATTGATTCCGCGAAGTTCTGAGGGCTGTATCCAGCAGTAGGCATCTAATAACGTCCATTTAAGTAATAAAAAGGCCACCTAAATTTTTTAAGATTTTTGAAAAAAACGTAAGGTTAACCCCTTTGGTGTTTTTTGACCCCAAAAAATGAAAAGTGGAATTCGTCAGCTTCTTTCACTGTTTCTTACGTATTTTGATCAGAAAATTCGATTGGCGCAGTCAGATTTCTCCTAAGTATGATATTTTTTATTTTATTTGGCTTTAATCCTAACACATTCGGGGTCAATTAGCCCTTAATTTGTTTCGCGATTTTACCCAGTTTTGATTGATTGCGCGAGGTTCTGAGGGCTGTATCCAGCAGTAGGCATCTAATAATGTCGATTTAAGTAATAAAAAGGCCTCCTAAATTTTTTAAGATTTTTGAAAAAAACGTAAGGTTAACCCCTTTGGTGTTTTTTCACCACAAAAAATGAAAAGTGGAATTCGTCAGCTTCTTTCGCTGTTTCTTGCGTATTTTGATCGGAAAATTCGATTGGCGCAGTCAGATTTCCCCTAAGTATGATATTATTTATTTTATTTGGCTTTAAACCTAACAGATTCGGGGTCAATTAGCCCTTAATTTGTTTCGCGATTTTACCCAGTTTTGATTGATTCCGCGAGGTTCTGAGGGCTGTATCCAGCAGTAGGCATCTAATAACGTCGATTTAAGTAATAAAAAGGCCACCTAAATTTTTTAAGATTTTTGAAAAAAACGTAAGGTTAACCCCTTTGGTGTTTTTTGACCCCAAAAAATGAAAAGTGGAATTTGTCAGCTTCTTTCATTGTTTCTTACGTATTTTGATCAGAAAATTCGATTGGCGCAGTCAGATTTCTCCTAAGTATGATATTTTTTATTTTATTTGGCTTTAAACCTAACACATTCGGGGTCAATTAACCCTTAATTTGTTTCGCGATTTTACCCAGTTTTGATTGATTGCGCGAGGTTCTGAGGGCTGTATCCAGCAGTAGGCATCTCATAATGTCGATTTAAGTAATAAAAAGGCCACCTAAATTTTTTAAAATTTTTGAAAATACGTAAGGTTAACCCCTTTGGTATTTATTGACCCCAAAAAATGAAAAGTGGAATTCGTCAGCTTCTTTCACTGTTTCTTACGTATTTTGATCAGAAAATTCGATTGGCGCAGTCAGATTTCTCCTAAGTATGATATTTTTAATTTTATTTGGCTTTAAACCTAACACATTCGGGGTCAATTAGCCCTTAATTTGTTTCGCGATTTTACCCAGTTTTGATTGATTCCGCGAAGTTCTGAGGGCTGTATCCAGCAGTAGGCATCTAATAACGTCCATTTAAGTAATAAAAAGGCCACCTAAATTTTTTAAGATTTTTGAAAAAAACGTAAGGTTAACCCCTTTGGTGTTTTTTGACCCCAAAAAATGAAAAGTGGAATTCGTCAGCTTCTTTCACTGTTTCTTACGTATTTTGATCAGAAAATTCGATTGGCGCAGTCAGATTTCTCCTAAGTATGATATTTTTTATTTTATTTGGCTTTAATCCTAACACATTCGGGGTCAATTAGCCCTTAATTTGTTTCGCGATTTTACCCAGTTTTGATTGATTGCGCGAGGTTCTGAGGGCTGTATCCAGCAGTAGGCATCTAATAATGTCGATTTAAGTAATAAAAAGGCCTCCTAAATTTTTTAAGATTTTTGAAAAAAACGTAAGGTTAACCCCTTTGGTGTTTTTTCACCACAAAAAATGAAAAGTGGAATTCGTCAGCTTCTTTCGCTGTTTCTTGCGTATTTTGATCGGAAAATTCGATTGGCGCAGTCAGATTTCCCCTAAGTATGATATTATTTATTTTATTTGGCTTTAAACCTAACAGATTCGGGGTCAATTAGCCCTTAATTTGTTTCGCGATTTTACCCAGTTTTGATTGATTCCGCGAGGTTCTGAGGGCTGTATCCAGCAGTAGGCATCTAATAACGTCGATTTAAGTAATAAAAAGGCCACCTAAATTTTTTAAGATTTTTGAAAAAAACGTAAGGTTAACCCCTTTGGTGTTTTTTGACCCCAAAAAATGAAAAGTGGAATTTGTCAGCTTCTTTCATTGTTTCTTACGTATTTTGATCAGAAAATTCGATTGGCGCAGTCAGATTTCTCCTAAGTATGATATTTTTTATTTTATTTGGCTTTAAACCTAACACATTCGGGGTCAATTAGCCCTTAATTTGTTTCGCGATTTTACCCAGTTTTGATTGATTCCGCGAAGTTCTGAGGGCTGTATCCAGCAGTAGGCATCTAATAACGTCCATTTAAGTAATAAAAAGGCCACCTAAATTTTTTAAGATTTTTGAAAAAAACGTAAGGTTAACCCCTTTGGTGTTTTTTGACCCCAAAAAATGAAAAGTGGAATTCGTCAGCTTCTTTCACTGTTTCTTACGTATTTTGATCAGAAAATTCGATTGGCGCAGTCAGATTTCTCCTAAGTATGATATTTTTTATTTTATTTGACTTTAAACCTAACACATTCGAGGTCAATTAGCCCTTAATTTGTTTCGCGATTTTACCCAGTTTTGATTGATTGCGCAAGGTTCTGAGGGCTGTATCCAGCAGTAGGCATCTAATAACGTCGATTTAAGTAATAAAAAGGCCACCTAAATTTTTTAGGATTTTTGAAAAAAACGTAAGGTTAACCCCTTTGGTGTTTTTTGACCCCAAAAAATGAAAAGTGGAATTCGTCAGCTTCTTTCACTGTTTCTTACGTATTTTGATCAGAAAATTCGATTGGCGCAGTCAGATTTCTCCTAAGTATGATATTTTTTATTTTATTTGGCTTTAAACCTAACACATTCGAGGTCAATTAGCCCTTAATTTGTTTCGCGATTTTACCCAGTTTTGATTGATTGCGCGAGGTTCTGAGGGCTGTATCCAGCAGTAGGCATCTCATAATGTCGATTTAAGTAATAAAAAGGCCACCTAAATTTTTTAAGATTTTTGAATAAAACGTAAGGTTAACCCCTTTGGTGTTTTTTGACCCCAAAAAATGAAAAGTGGAATTCGTCAGCTTCTTTCACTGTTTCTTACGTATTTTGATCGGAAAATTCGATTGGCGCAGATAAACCTAACACATTCGAGGTCAATTAGCCCTTAATTTGTTTCGCGATTTTACCCAGTTTTGATTGATTGCGCAAGGTTCTGAGGGCTGTATCCAGCAGTAGGCATCTAATAACGTCGATTTAAGTAATAAAAAGGCCACCTAAATTTTTTAAGATTTTTGAAAAAAACGAATGGTGTTTTTTCACCACAAAAAATGAAAAGTGGAATTCGTCAGCTTCTTTCGCTGTTTCTTGCGTATTTTGATCGGAAAATTCGATTGGCCCAGTCAGATTTCTCCTAAGCATGATATTTTTTATTTTATTTGGCTTTAATCCTAACACATTCGGGGTCAATTAGCCCTTAATTTGTTTCGCGATTTTACCCAGTTTTGATTGATTCCGCTAAGTTCTGGGGGCTGTATCCAGCAGTAGGCATCTAATAACGTCCATTTAAGTAATAAAAAGGCCACCTAAATTTTTTAAGATTTTTGAAAAAAACGTAAGGTTAACCCCTTTGGTGTTTTTTGACCCCAAAAAATGAAAAGTGGAATTCGGCAGCTTCTTTCACTGTTTCTTATGTATTTTGATCAGAAAATTCGAATGGCGCAGTCAGATTTCTCGTAAGTATGATATTTCTTATTTTATTTGGCTTTAAACGTAACACATTCGGGGTCAATTTGCCATCCATTTGTTTCGCGATTTTACACAGTTTTGTTTGATTCCGCGAGGTTCTGAGGGCTGAATCCAGCAGTAGGCATCTAAGTACGTCGATTTAAGTAATAAAAAGGCCACCTAAATTTTTTAAGATTTTTGAAAAAAACGTAAGGTTAACCCCTTTGGTGATTTTTGACCCAAAAAAATGAAAAGTGGAATTCGTCAGCTTCTTTCACTGTTTCTTACGTATTTTGATCAGAAAATTCGATTGGCGCAGTCAGATTTCTCGTAAGTATGATATTTTTTATTTTATTTGGCTTTAAACCTAACACATTCGGGGTCAATTAGCCCTTAATTTGATTCGCGATTTTACACAGTTTTGATTGATTCCGCGTGGTTCTGAGGGCTGTATCCAGCAGTAGGCATCTAAGTACGTCGATTTAAGTAATAAAAAGGCCACCTAAATTTTTTAAGAATTTTGAAAAAATCGTAAGGTTAACCCCTTTGGTGTTTTTTGACCCCAAAAAATGAAAAGTGGAATTCGGCAGCTTCTTTCACTGTTTCTTATGTATTTTGATCAGAAAATTCGAATGGCGCTGTCAGATTTCTCGTAAGTATGATATTTCTTATTTTATTTGGCTTTAAACGTAACACATTCGGGGTCAATTTGCCATCCATTTGTTTCGCGATTTTACACAGTTTTGTTTGATTCCGCGAGGTTCTGAGTGCTGAATCCAGCAGTAGGCATCTAAGTACGTCGATTTAAGTAATAAAAAGGCCACCTAAATTTTTTAAGATTTTTGAAAAAAACGTAAGGTTAACCCCTTTGGTGTTTTTTGACCCCAAAAAATGAAAGGTGGAATTCGGCAGCTTCTTTCACTGTTTCTTATGTATTTTGATCAGAAAATTCGAATGGCGCAGTCAGATTTCTCGTAAGTATGATATTTCTTATTTTATTTGGCTTTAAACGTAACACATTCGGGGTCAATTTGCCATCCATTTGTTTCGCGATTTTACACAGTTTTGTTTGATTCCGCGAGGTTCTGAGGGCTGAATCCAGCAGTAGGCATCTAAGTACGTCGATTTAAGTAATAAAAAGGCCACCTAAATTTTTTAAGATTTTTGAAAAAAACGTAAGGTTAACCCCTTTGGTGTTTTTTGACCCCAAAAAATGAAAAGTGGAATTCGGCAGCTTCTTTCACTGTTTCTTATGTATTTTGATCAGAAAATTCGAATGGCGCAGTCAGATTTCTCGTAAGTATGATATTTCTTATTTTATTTGGCTTTAAACGTAACACATTCGGGGTCAATTTGCCATCCATTTGTTTCGCGATTTTACACAGTTTTGTTTGATTCCGCGAGGTTCTGAGGGCTGAATCCAGCAGTAGGCATCTAAGTACGTCGATTTAAGTAATAAAAAGGCCACCTAAATTTTTTAAGATTTTTGAAAAAAACGTAAGGCTAACCCCTTTGGTGTTTTTTGACCCCAAAAAATCAAAAGTGGAATTCGGCAGCTTCTTTCACTGTTTCTTATGTATTTTGATCAGAAAATTCGAATGGCGCAGTCAGATTTCTCGTAAGTATGATATTTCTTATTTTATTTGCCTTTAAACGTAACACATTCGGGGTCAATTTGCCATCCATTTGTTTCGCGATTTTACACAGTTTTGTTTGATTCCGCGAGGTTCTGAGGGCTGAATCCAGCAGTAGGCATCTAAGTACGTCGATTTAAGTAATAAAAAGGCCACCTAAATTTTTTAAGATTTTTGAAAAAAACGTAAGGTTAACCCCTTTGGTGTTTTTTGACCCCAAAAAATGAAAAGTGGAATTCGTCAGCTTCTTTCACTGTTTCTTACGTATTTTGATCAGAAAATTCGATTGGCGCAGTCAGATTTCTCCTAAGTATGATATTTTTTATTTTATTTGACTTTAAACCTAACACATTCGAGGTCAATTAGCCCTTAATTTGTTTCGCGATTTTACCCAGTTTTGATTGATTGCGCGAGGTTCTGAGGGCTGTATCCAGCAGTAGGCATCTCATAATGTCGATTTAAGTAATAAAAAGGCCACCTAAATTTTTTAAGATTTTTGAAAAAAACGTAAGGTTAACCCCTTTGGTGTTTTTTGACCCCAAAAAATGAAAAGTGGAATTTGTCAGCTTCTTTCATTGTTTCTTACGTATTTTGATCAGAAAATTCGATTGGCGCAGTCAGATTTCTCCTAAGTATGATATTTTTTATTTTATTTGACTTTAAACCTAACACATTCGAGGTCAATTAGCCCTTAATTTGTTTCGCGATTTTACCCAGTTTTGATTGATTGCGCGAGGTTCTGAGGGCTGTATCCAGCAGTAGGCATCTCATAATGTCGATTTAAGTAATAAAAAGGCCACCTAAATTTTTTAAGATTTTTGAAAAAAACGTAAGGTTAACCCCTTTGGTGTTTTTTGACCCCAAAAAATGAAAAGTGGAATTTGTCAGCTTCTTTCATTGTTTCTTACGTATTTTGATCAGAAAATTCGATTGGCGCAGTCAGATTTCTCCTAAGTATGATATTTTTTATTTTATTTGGCTTTAAACCTAACACATTCGGGGTCAATTAACCCTTAATTTGTTTCGCGATTTTACCCAGTTTTGATTGATTCCGCGAAGTTCTGAGGGCTGTATCCAGCAGTAGGCATCTAATAACGTCCATTTAAGTAATAAAAAGGCCACCTAAATTTTTTAAGATTTTTGAATAAAACGTAAGGTTAACCCCTTTGGTGTTTTTTGACCCCAAAAAATGAAAAGTGGAATTTGTCAGAGTCTTTCATTGTTTCTTACGTATTTTGATCAGAAAATTCGATTGGCGCAGTCCGATTTCTCCTAAGTATGATATTTTTTATTTTATTTGGCTTTAAACCTAACACATTCGAGGTCAATTAGCCCTTAATTTGTTTCGCGATTTTACCCAGTTTTGATTGATTGCGCGAGGTTCTGAGGGCTGTATCCAGCAGTAGGCATCTCATAATGTCGATTTAAGTAATAAAAAGGCCACCTAAATTTTTTAAGATTTTTGAAAAAAACGTAAGGTTAACCCCTTTGGTGATTTTTGACCCAAAAAAATGAAAAGTGGAATTCGTCAGCTTCTTTCACTGTTTCTTACGTATTTTGATCAGAAAATTCGATTGGCGCAGTCAGATTTCTCGTAAGTATGATATTTTTTATTTTATTTGGCTTTAAACCTAACACATTCGGGGTCAATTAGCCCTTAATTTGATTCGCGATTTTACACAGTTTTGATTGATTCCGCGTGGTTCTGAGGGCTGTATCCAGCAGTAGGCATCTAAGTACGTCGATTTAAGTAATAAAAAGGCCACCTAAATTTTTTAAGAATTTTGAAAAAATCGTAAGGTTAACCCCTTTGGTGTTTTTTGACCCCAAAAAATGAAAAGTGGAATTCGTCAGCTTCTTTCACTGTTTCTTACGTATTTTGAGCAGAAAATTCGATTGGCGCAGTCAGATTTCTCGTAAGTATGATATTTCTTATTTTATTTGGCTTTAAACGTAACACATTCGGGGTCAATTTGCCATCCATTTGTTTCGCGATTTTACACAGTTTTGTTTGATTCCGCGAGGTTCTGAGTGCTGAATCCAGCAGTAGGCATCTAAGTACGTCGATTTAAGTAATAAAAAGGCCACCTAATTTTTTAAGATTTTTGAAAAAAACGTAAGGTTAACCCCTTTGGTGTTTTTTGACCCCAAAAAATGAAAAGTGGAATTCGGCAGCTTCTTTCACTGTTTCTTATGTATTTTGATCAGAAAATTCGAATGGCGCTGTCAGATTTCTCGTAAGTATGATATTTCTTATTTTATTTGGCTTTAAACGTAACACATTCGGGGTCAATTTGCCATCCATTTGTTTCGCGATTTTACACAGTTTTGTTTGATTCCGCGAGGTTCTGAGTGCTGAATCCAGCAGTAGGCATCTAAGTACGTCGATTTAAGTAATAAAAAGGCCACCTAAATTTTTTAAGATTTTTGAAAAAAACGTAAGGTTAACCCCTTTGGTGTTTTTTGACCCCAAAAAATGAAAGGTGGAATTCGGCAGCTTCTTTCACTGTTTCTTATGTATTTTGATCAGAAAATTCGAATGGCGCAGTCAGATTTCTCGTAAGTATGATATTTCTTATTTTATTTGGCTTTAAACGTAACACATTCGGGGTCAATTTGCCATCCATTTGTTTCGCGATTTTACACAGTTTTGTTTGATTCCGCGAGGTTCTGAGGGCTGAATCCAGCAGTAGGCATCTAAGTACGTCGATTTAAGTAATAAAAAGGCCACCTAAATTTTTTAAGATTTTTGAAAAAAACGTAAGGTTAACCCCTTTGGTGTTTTTTGACCCCAAAAAATGAAAAGTGGAATTCGGCAGCTTCTTTCACTGTTTCTTATGTATTTTGATCAGAAAATTCGAATGGCGCAGTCAGATTTCTCGTAAGTATGATATTTCTTATTTTATTTGGCTTTAAACGTAACACATTCGGGGTCAATTTGCCATCCATTTGTTTCGCGATTTTACACAGTTTTGTTTGATTCCGCGAGGTTCTGAGGGCTGAATCCAGCAGTAGGCATCTAAGTACGTCGATTTAAGTAATAAAAAGGCCACCTAAATTTTTTAAGATTTTTGAAAAAAACGTAAGGCTAACCCCTTTGGTGTTTTTTGACCCCAAAAAATGAAAAGTGGAATTCGGCAGCTTCTTTCACTGTTTCTTATGTATTTTGATCAGAAAATTCGAATGGCGCAGTCAGATTTCTCGTAAGTATGATATTTCTTATTTTATTTGCCTTTAAACGTAACACATTCGGGGTCAATTTGCCATCCATTTGTTTCGCGATTTTACACAGTTTTGTTTGATTCCGCGAGGTTCTGAGGGCTGAATCCAGCAGTAGGCATCTAAGTACGTCGATTTAAGTAATAAAAAGGCCACCTAAATTTTTTAAGATTTTTGAAAAAAACGTAAGGTTAACCCCTTTGGTGTTTTTTGACCCCAAAAAATGAAAAGTGGAATTCGTCAGCTTCTTTCACTGTTTCTTACGTATTTTGATCAGAAAATTCGATTGGCGCAGTCAGATTTCTCCTAAGTATGATATTTTTTATTTTATTTGACTTTAAACCTAACACATTCGAGGTCAATTAGCCCTTAATTTGTTTCGCGATTTTACCCAGTTTTGATTGATTGCGCGAGGTTCTGAGGGCTGTATCCAGCAGTAGGCATCTCATAATGTCGATTTAAGTAATAAAAAGGCCACCTAAATTTTTTAAGATTTTTGAAAAAAACGTAAGGTTAACCCCTTTGGTGTTTTTTGACCCCAAAAAATGAAAAGTGGAATTTGTCAGCTTCTTTCATTGTTTCTTACGTATTTTGATCAGAAAATTCGATTGGCGCAGTCAGATTTCTCCTAAGTATGATATTTTTTATTTTATTTGACTTTAAACCTAACACATTCGAGGTCAATTAGCCCTTAATTTATTTCGCGATTTTACCCAGTTTTGATTGATTGCGCGAGGTTCTGAGGGCTGTATCCAGCAGTAGGCATCTCATAATGTCGATTTAAGTAATAAAAAGGCCACCTAAATTTTTTAAGATTTTTGAAAAAAACGTAAGGTTAACCCCTTTGGTGTTTTTTGACCCCAAAAAATGAAAAGTGGAATTTGTCAGCTTCTTTCATTGTTTCTTACGTATTTTGATCAGAAAATTCGATTGGCGCAGTCAGATTTCTCCTAAGTATGATATTTTTTATTTTATTTGGCTTTAAACCTAACACATTCGGGGTCAATTAACCCTTAATTTGTTTCGCGATTTTACCCAGTTTTGATTGATTCCGCGAAGTTCTGAGGGCTGTATCCAGCAGTAGGCATCTAATAACGTCCATTTAAGTAATAAAAAGGCCACCTAAATTTTTTAAGATTTTTGAATAAAACGTAAGGTTAACCCCTTTGGTGTTTTTTGACCCCAAAAAATGAAAAGAGGAATTTGTCAGAGTCTTTCATTGTTTCTTACGTATTTTGATCAGAAAATTCGATTGGCGCAGTCCGATTTCTCCTAAGTATGATATTTTTTATTTTATTTGGCTTTAAACCTAACACATTCGAGGTCAATTAGCCCTTAATTTGTTTCGCGATTTTACCCAGTTTTGATTGATTGCGCGAGGTTCTGAGGGCTGTATCCAGCAGTAGGCATCTCATAATGTCGATTTAAGTAATAAAAAGGCCACCTAAATTTTTTAAGATTTTTGAAAAAAACGTAAGGTTAACCCCTTTGGTGTTTTTTGACCCCAAAAAATGAAAAGTGGAATTTGTCAGCTTCTTTCATTGTTTCTTACGTATTTTGATCAGAAAATTCGATTGGCGCAGTCAGATTTCTCCTAAGTATGATATTTTTTATTTTATTTGACTTTAAACCTAACACATTCGAGGTCAATTAGCCCTTAATTTGTTTCGCGATTTTACCCAGTTTTGATTGATTGCGCGAGGTTCTGAGGGCTGTATCCAGCAGTAGGCATCTCATAATGTCGATTTAAGTAATAAAAAGGCCACCTAAATTTTTTAAGATTTTTGAAAAAAACGTAAGGTTAACCCCTTTGGTGTTTTTTGACCCCAAAAAATGAAAAGTGGAATTCGTCTGCTTCTTTCATTGTTTCTTACGTATTTGGATCAGAAAATTCGATTGGCGCAGTCAGATTTCTCCTAAGTATGATATTTTTTATTTTATTTGACTTTAAACCTAACACATTCGAGGTCAATTAGCCCTTA
The DNA here is from genome assembly GCA_958510845.1 of Cantharis nigra. Taxonomy (NCBI): domain Eukaryota; kingdom Metazoa; phylum Arthropoda; class Insecta; order Coleoptera; family Cantharidae; genus Cantharis; species Cantharis nigra. The sequence continues at coordinate 1,486,851 of OY294034.1, read as the reverse complement.
ATTTGTTTCGCGATTTTACCCAGTTTTGATTGATTCCGCGAGGTTCTGAGGGCTGAATCCAGCAGTAGGCATCTAAGTACGTCGATTTAAGTAATAAAAAGGCCACCTAAATTTTTTAAGATTTTTGAAAAAAACGTAAGGTTAACCCCTTTGGTGTTTTTTGACCCCAAAAAATGAAAAGTGGAATTTGTCAGCTTCTTTCATTGTTTCTTACGTATTTTGATCAGAAAATTCGATTGGCGCAGTCAGATTTCTCCTAAGTATGATATTTTTTATTTTATTTGGCTTTAAACCTAACACATTCGAGGCCAATAAAAAGGCCACCTAAATTTTTTAAGATTTTTGAAAAAAACGTAAGGTTAACCCCTTTGGTGTTTTTTGACCCCAAAAAATGAAAAGTGGAATTTGTCAGCTTCTTTCATTGTTTCTTACGTATTTTGATCAGAAAATTCGATTGGCGCAGTCAGATTTCTCCTAAGTATGATATTTTTTATTTTATTTGGCTTTAAACCTAACACATTCGGGGTCAATTAACCCTTAATTTGTTTCGCGATTTTACCCAGTTTTGATTGATTGCGCGAGGTTCTGAGGGCTGTATCCAGCAGTAGGCATCTCATAATGTCGATTTAAGTAATAAAAAGGCCACCTAAATTTTTTAAAATTTTTGAAAATACGTAAGGTTAACCCCTTTGGTATTTATTGACCCCAAAAAATGAAAAGTGGAATTCGTCAGCTTCTTTCATTGTTTCTTACGTATTTTGATCAGAAAATTCGATTGGCGCAGTCAGATTTCTCCTAAGTATGATATTTTTTATTTTATTTGGCTTTAAACCTAACACATTCGGGGTCAATTAACCCTTAATTTGTTTCGCGATTTTACCCAGTTTTGATTGATTGCGCGAGGTTCTGAGGGCTGTATCCAGCAGTAGGCATCTCATAATGTCGATTTAAGTAATAAAAAGGCCACCTAAATTTTTTAAAATTTTTGAAAAAAACGTAAGGTTAACCCCTTTGGTGTTTTTTGACCCCAAAAAATGAAAAGTGGAATTTGTCAGCTTCTTTCATTGTTTCTTACGTATTTTGATCAGAAAATTCGATTGGCGCAGTCAGATTTCTCCTAAGTATGATATTTTTTATTTTATTTGGCTTTAAACCTAACACATTCGGGGTCAATTAACCCTTAATTTGTTTCGCGATTTTACCCAGTTTTGATTGATTGCGCGAAGTTCTGAGGGCTGTATCCAGCAGTAGGCATCTAATAACGTCCATTTAAGTAATAAAAAGGCCACCTAAATTTTTTAAGATTTTTGAATAAAACGTAAGGTTAACCCCTTTGGTGTTTTTTGACCCCAAAAAATGAAAAGTGGAATTTGTCAGAGTCTTTCATTGTTTCTTACGTATTTTGATCAGAAAATTCGATTGGCGCAGTCCGATTTCTCCTAAGTATGATATTTTTTATTTTATTTGGCTTTAAACCTAACACATTCGAGGTCAATTAGCCCTTAATTTGTTTCGCGATTTTACCCAGTTTTGATTGATTGCGCGAGGTTCTGAGGGCTGTATCCAGCAGTAGGCATCTCATAATGTCGATTTAAGTAATAAAAAGGCCACCTAAATTTTTTAAGATTTTTGAAAAAAACGTAAGGTTAACCCCTTTGGTGTTTTTTGACCCCAAAAAATGAAAAGTGGAATTCGTCTGCTTCTTTCATTGTTTCTTACGTATTTGGATCAGAAAATTCGATTGGCGCAGTCAGATTTCTCCTAAGTATGATATTTTTTATTTTATTTGACTTTAAACCTAACACATTCGAGGTCAATTAGCCCTTAATTTGTTTCGCGATTTTACCCAGTTTTGATTGATTGCGCGAGGTTCTGAGGGCTGTATCCAGCAGTAGGCATCTCATAATGTCGATTTAAGTAATAAAAAGGCCACCTAAATTTTTTAAGATTTTTGAAAAAAACGTAAGGTTAACCCCTTTGGTGTTTTTTGACCCCAAAAAATGAAAAGTGGAATTTGTCAGCTTCTTTCATTGTTTCTTACGTATTTTGATCAGAAAATTCGATTGGCGCAGTCAGATTTCTCCTAAGTATGATATTTTTTATTTTATTTGACTTTAAACCTAACACATTCGAGGTCAATTAGCCCTTAATTTGTTTCGCGATTTTACCCAGTTTTGATTGATTGCGCGAGGTTCTGAGGGCTGTATCCAGCAGTAGGCATCTCATAATGTCGATTTAAGTAATAAAAAGGCCACCTAAATTTTTTAAGATTTTTGAAAAAAACGTAAGGTTAACCCCTTTGGTGTTTTTTGACCCCAAAAAATGAAAAGTGGAATTCGTCTGCTTCTTTCATTGTTTCTTACGTATTTGGATCAGAAAATTCGATTGGCGCAGTCAGATTTCTCCTAAGTATGATATTTTTTATTTTATTTGACTTTAAACCTAACACATTCGAGGTCAATTAGCCCTTAATTTGTTTCGCGATTTTACCCAGTTTTGATTGATTCCGCGAGGTTCTGAGGGCTGAATCCAGCAGTAGGCATCTAAGTACGTCGATTTAAGTAATAAAAAGGCCACCTAAATTTTTTAAGATTTTTGAAAAAAACGTAAGGTTAACCCCTTTGGTGTTTTTTGACCCCAAAAAATGAAAAGTGGAATTTGTCAGCTTCTTTCATTGTTTCTTACGTATTTTGATCAGAAAATTCGATTGGCGCAGTCAGATTTCTCCTAAGTATGATATTTTTTATTTTATTTGGCTTTAAACCTAACACATTCGAGGCCAATAAAAAGGCCACCTAAATTTTTTAAGATTTTTGAAAAAAACGTAAGGTTAACCCCTTTGGTGTTTTTTGACCCCAAAAAATGAAAAGTGGAATTTGTCAGCTTCTTTCATTGTTTCTTACGTATTTTGATCAGAAAATTCGATTGGCGCAGTCAGATTTCTCCTAAGTATGATATTTTTTATTTTATTTGGCTTTAAACCTAACACATTCGGGGTCAATTAACCCTTAATTTGTTTCGCGATTTTACCCAGTTTTGATTGATTGCGCGAGGTTCTGAGGGCTGTATCCAGCAGTAGGCATCTCATAATGTCGATTTAAGTAATAAAAAGGCCACCTAAATTTTTTAAAATTTTTGAAAAAAACGTAAGGTTAACCCCTTTGGTGTTTTTTGACCCCAAAAAATGAAAAGTGGAATTTGTCAGCTTCTTTCATTGTTTCTTACGTATTTTGATCAGAAAATTCGATTGGCGCAGTCAGATTTCTCCTAAGTATGATATTTTTTATTTTATTTGGCTTTAAACCTAACACATTCGGGGTCAATTAACCCTTAATTTGTTTCGCGATTTTACCCAGTTTTGATTGATTGCGCGAAGTTCTGAGGGCTGTATCCAGCAGTAGGCATCTAATAACGTCCATTTAAGTAATAAAAAGGCCACCTAAATTTTTTAAGATTTTTGAAAAAAACGTAAGGTTAACCCCTTTGGTGTTTTTTGACCCCAAAAAATGAAAAGTGGAATTCGGCAGCTTCTTTCACTGTTTCTTATGTATTTTGATCAGAAAATTCGAATGGCGCTGTCAGATTTCTCGTAAGTATGATATTTCTTATTTTATTTGGCTTTAAACGTAACACATTCGGGGTCAATTTGCCATCCATTTGTTTCGCGATTTTACACAGTTTTGTTTGATTCCGCGAGGTTCTGAGTGCTGAATCCAGCAGTAGGCATCTAAGTACGTCGATTTAAGTAATAAAAAGGCCACCTAAATTTTTTAAGATTTTTGAAAAAAACGTAAGGTTAACCCCTTTGGTGTTTTTTGACCCCAAAAAATGAAAGGTGGAATTCGGCAGCTTCTTTCACTGTTTCTTATGTATTTTGATCAGAAAATTCGAATGGCGCAGTCAGATTTCTCGTAAGTATGATATTTCTTATTTTATTTGGCTTTAAACGTAACACATTCGGGGTCAATTTGCCATCCATTTGTTTCGCGATTTTACACAGTTTTGTTTGATTCCGCGAGGTTCTGAGGGCTGAATCCAGCAGTAGGCATCTAAGTACGTCGATTTAAGTAATAAAAAGGCCACCTAAATTTTTTAAGATTTTTGAAAAAAACGTAAGGTTAACCCCTTTGGTGTTTTTTGACCCCAAAAAATGAAAAGTGGAATTCGGCAGCTTCTTTCACTGTTTCTTATGTATTTTGATCAGAAAATTCGAATGGCGCAGTCAGATTTCTCGTAAGTATGATATTTCTTATTTTATTTGGCTTTAAACGTAACACATTCGGGGTCAATTTGCCATCCATTTGTTTCGCGATTTTACACAGTTTTGTTTGATTCCGCGAGGTTCTGAGGGCTGAATCCAGCAGTAGGCATCTAAGTACGTCGATTTAAGTAATAAAAAGGCCACCTAAATTTTTTAAGATTTTTGAAAAAAACGTAAGGCTAACCCCTTTGGTGTTTTTTGACCCCAAAAAATGAAAAGTGGAATTCGGCAGCTTCTTTCACTGTTTCTTATGTATTTTGATCAGAAAATTCGAATGGCGCAGTCAGATTTCTCGTAAGTATGATATTTCTTATTTTATTTGCCTTTAAACGTAACACATTCGGGGTCAATTTGCCATCCATTTGTTTCGCGATTTTACACAGTTTTGTTTGATTCCGCGAGGTTCTGAGGGCTGAATCCAGCAGTAGGCATCTAAGTACGTCGATTTAAGTAATAAAAAGGCCACCTAAATTTTTTAAGATTTTTGAAAAAAACGTAAGGTTAACCCCTTTGGTGTTTTTTGACCCCAAAAAATGAAAAGTGGAATTCGTCAGCTTCTTTCACTGTTTCTTACGTATTTTGATCAGAAAATTCGATTGGCGCAGTCAGATTTCTCCTAAGTATGATATTTTTTATTTTATTTGACTTTAAACCTAACACATTCGAGGTCAATTAGCCCTTAATTTGTTTCGCGATTTTACCCAGTTTTGATTGATTGCGCGAGGTTCTGAGGGCTGTATCCAGCAGTAGGCATCTCATAATGTCGATTTAAGTAATAAAAAGGCCACCTAAATTTTTTAAGATTTTTGAAAAAAACGTAAGGTTAACCCCTTTGGTGTTTTTTGACCCCAAAAAATGAAAAGTGGAATTTGTCAGCTTCTTTCATTGTTTCTTACGTATTTTGATCAGAAAATTCGATTGGCGCAGTCAGATTTCTCCTAAGTATGATATTTTTTATTTTATTTGACTTTAAACCTAACACATTCGAGGTCAATTAGCCCTTAATTTGTTTCGCGATTTTACCCAGTTTTGATTGATTGCGCGAGGTTCTGAGGGCTGTATCCAGCAGTAGGCATCTCATAATGTCGATTTAAGTAATAAAAAGGCCACCTAAATTTTTTAAGATTTTTGAAAAAAACGTAAGGTTAACCCCTTTGGTGTTTTTTGACCCCAAAAAATGAAAAGTGGAATTTGTCAGCTTCTTTCATTGTTTCTTACGTATTTTGATCAGAAAATTCGATTGGCGCAGTCAGATTTCTCCTAAGTATGATATTTTTTATTTTATTTGGCTTTAAACCTAACACATTCGGGGTCAATTAACCCTTAATTTGTTTCGCGATTTTACCCAGTTTTGATTGATTCCGCGAAGTTCTGAGGGCTGTATCCAGCAGTAGGCATCTAATAACGTCCATTTAAGTAATAAAAAGGCCACCTAAATTTTTTAAGATTTTTGAATAAAACGTAAGGTTAACCCCTTTGGTGTTTTTTGACCCCAAAAAATGAAAAGTGGAATTTGTCAGAGTCTTTCATTGTTTCTTACGTATTTTGATCAGAAAATTCGATTGGCGCAGTCCGATTTCTCCTAAGTATGATATTTTTTATTTTATTTGGCTTTAAACCTAACACATTCGAGGTCAATTAGCCCTTAATTTGTTTCGCGATTTTACCCAGTTTTGATTGATTGCGCGAGGTTCTGAGGGCTGTATCCAGCAGTAGGCATCTCATAATGTCGATTTAAGTAATAAAAAGGCCACCTAAATTTTTTAAGATTTTTGAAAAAAACGTAAGGTTAACCCCTTTGGTGTTTTTTGACCCCAAAAAATGAAAAGTGGAATTTGTCAGCTTCTTTCATTGTTTCTTACGTATTTTGATCAGAAAATTCGATTGGCGCAGTCAGATTTCTCCTAAGTATGATATTTTTTATTTTATTTGACTTTAAACCTAACACATTCGAGGTCAATTAGCCCTTAATTTGTTTCGCGATTTTACCCAGTTTTGATTGATTGCGCGAGGTTCTGAGGGCTGTATCCAGCAGTAGGCATCTCATAATGTCGATTTAAGTAATAAAAAGGCCACCTAAATTTTTTAAGATTTTTGAAAAAAACGTAAGGTTAACCCCTTTGGTGTTTTTTGACCCCAAAAAATGAAAAGTGGAATTCGTCTGCTTCTTTCATTGTTTCTTACGTATTTGGATCAGAAAATTCGATTGGCGCAGTCAGATTTCTCCTAAGTATGATATTTTTTATTTTATTTGACTTTAAACCTAACACATTCGAGGTCAATTAGCCCTTAATTTGTTTCGCGATTTTACCCAGTTTTGATTGATTCCGCGAGGTTCTGAGGGCTGAATCCAGCAGTAGGCATCTAAGTACGTCGATTTAAGTAATAAAAAGGCCACCTAAATTTTTTAAGATTTTTGAAAAAAACGTAAGGTTAACCCCTTTGGTGTTTTTTGACCCCAAAAAATGAAAAGTGGAATTTGTCAGCTTCTTTCATTGTTTCTTACGTATTTTGATCAGAAAATTCGATTGGCGCAGTCAGATTTCTCCTAAGTATGATATTTTTTATTTTATTTGGCTTTAAACCTAACACATTCGAGGCCAATAAAAAGGCCACCTAAATTTTTTAAGATTTTTGAAAAAAACGTAAGGTTAACCCCTTTGGTGTTTTTTGACCCCAAAAAATGAAAAGTGGAATTTGTCAGCTTCTTTCATTGTTTCTTACGTATTTTGATCAGAAAATTCGATTGGCGCAGTCAGATTTCTCCTAAGTATGATATTTTTTATTTTATTTGGCTTTAAACCTAACACATTCGGGGTCAATTAACCCTTAATTTGTTTCGCGATTTTACCCAGTTTTGATTGATTGCGCGAGGTTCTGAGGGCTGTATCCAGCAGTAGGCATCTCATAATGTCGATTTAAGTAATAAAAAGGCCACCTAAATTTTTTAAAATTTTTGAAAATACGTAAGGTTAACCCCTTTGGTATTTATTGACCCCAAAAAATGAAAAGTGGAATTCGTCAGCTTCTTTCATTGTTTCTTACGTATTTTGATCAGAAAATTCGATTGGCGCAGTCAGATTTCTCCTAAGTATGATATTTTTTATTTTATTTGGCTTTAAACCTAACACATTCGGGGTCAATTAACCCTTAATTTGTTTCGCGATTTTACCCAGTTTTGATTGATTGCGCGAGGTTCTGAGGGCTGTATCCAGCAGTAGGCATCTCATAATGTCGATTTAAGTAATAAAAAGGCCACCTAAATTTTTTAAAATTTTTGAAAAAAACGTAAGGTTAACCCCTTTGGTGTTTTTTGACCCCAAAAAATGAAAAGTGGAATTTGTCAGCTTCTTTCATTGTTTCTTACGTATTTTGATCAGAAAATTCGATTGGCGCAGTCAGATTTCTCCTAAGTATGATATTTTTTATTTTATTTGGCTTTAAACCTAACACATTCGGGGTCAATTAACCCTTAATTTGTTTCGCGATTTTACCCAGTTTTGATTGATTGCGCGAAGTTCTGAGGGCTGTATCCAGCAGTAGGCATCTAATAACGTCCATTTAAGTAATAAAAAGGCCACCTAAATTTTTTAAGATTTTTGAATAAAACGTAAGGTTAACCCCTTTGGTGTTTTTTGACCCCAAAAAATGAAAAGTGGAATTTGTCAGAGTCTTTCATTGTTTCTTACGTATTTTGATCAGAAAATTCGATTGGCGCAGTCCGATTTCTCCTAAGTATGATATTTTTTATTTTATTTGGCTTTAAACCTAACACATTCGAGGTCAATTAGCCCTTAATTTGTTTCGCGATTTTACCCAGTTTTGATTGATTGCGCGAGGTTCTGAGGGCTGTATCCAGCAGTAGGCATCTCATAATGTCGATTTAAGTAATAAAAAGGCCACCTAAATTTTTTAAGATTTTTGAAAAAAACGTAAGGTTAACCCCTTTGGTGTTTTTTGACCCCAAAAAATGAAAAGTGGAATTCGTCTGCTTCTTTCATTGTTTCTTACGTATTTGGATCAGAAAATTCGATTGGCGCAGTCAGATTTCTCCTAAGTATGATATTTTTTATTTTATTTGACTTTAAACCTAACACATTCGAGGTCAATTAGCCCTTAATTTGTTTCGCGATTTTACCCAGTTTTGATTGATTGCGCGAGGTTCTGAGGGCTGTATCCAGCAGTAGGCATCTCATAATGTCGATTTAAGTAATAAAAAGGCCACCTAAATTTTTTAAGATTTTTGAAAAAAACGTAAGGTTAACCCCTTTGGTGTTTTTTGACCCCAAAAAATGAAAAGTGGAATTTGTCAGCTTCTTTCATTGTTTCTTACGTATTTTGATCAGAAAATTCGATTGGCGCAGTCAGATTTCTCCTAAGTATGATATTTTTTATTTTATTTGACTTTAAACCTAACACATTCGAGGTCAATTAGCCCTTAATTTGTTTCGCGATTTTACCCAGTTTTGATTGATTGCGCGAGGTTCTGAGGGCTGTATCCAGCAGTAGGCATCTCATAATGTCGATTTAAGTAATAAAAAGGCCACCTAAATTTTTTAAGATTTTTGAAAAAAACGTAAGGTTAACCCCTTTGGTGTTTTTTGACCCCAAAAAATGAAAAGTGGAATTCGTCTGCTTCTTTCATTGTTTCTTACGTATTTGGATCAGAAAATTCGATTGGCGCAGTCAGATTTCTCCTAAGTATGATATTTTTTATTTTATTTGACTTTAAACCTAACACATTCGAGGTCAATTAGCCCTTAATTTGTTTCGCGATTTTACCCAGTTTTGATTGATTCCGCGAGGTTCTGAGGGCTGAATCCAGCAGTAGGCATCTAAGTACGTCGATTTAAGTAATAAAAAGGCCACCTAAATTTTTTAAGATTTTTGAAAAAAACGTAAGGTTAACCCCTTTGGTGTTTTTTGACCCCAAAAAATGAAAAGTGGAATTTGTCAGCTTCTTTCATTGTTTCTTACGTATTTTGATCAGAAAATTCGATTGGCGCAGTCAGATTTCTCCTAAGTATGATATTTTTTATTTTATTTGGCTTTAAACCTAACACATTCGAGGCCAATAAAAAGGCCACCTAAATTTTTTAAGATTTTTGAAAAAAACGTAAGGTTAACCCCTTTGGTGTTTTTTGACCCCAAAAAATGAAAAGTGGAATTTGTCAGCTTCTTTCATTGTTTCTTACGTATTTTGATCAGAAAATTCGATTGGCGCAGTCAGATTTCTCCTAAGTATGATATTTTTTATTTTATTTGGCTTTAAACCTAACACATTCGGGGTCAATTAACCCTTAATTTGTTTCGCGATTTTACCCAGTTTTGATTGATTGCGCGAGGTTCTGAGGGCTGTATCCAGCAGTAGGCATCTCATAATGTCGATTTAAGTAATAAAAAGGCCACCTAAATTTTTTAAAATTTTTGAAAAAAACGTAAGGTTAACCCCTTTGGTGTTTTTTGACCCCAAAAAATGAAAAGTGGAATTTGTCAGCTTCTTTCATTGTTTCTTACGTATTTTGATCAGAAAATTCGATTGGCGCAGTCAGATTTCTCCTAAGTATGATATTTTTTATTTTATTTGGCTTTAAACCTAACACATTCGGGGTCAATTAACCCTTAATTTGTTTCGCGATTTTACCCAGTTTTGATTGATTGCGCGAAGTTCTGAGGGCTGTATCCAGCAGTAGGCATCTAATAACGTCCATTTAAGTAATAAAAAGGCCACCTAAATTTTTTAAGATTTTTGAAAAAAACGTAAGGTTAACCCCTTTGGTGTTTTTTGACCCCAAAAAATGAAAAGTGGAATTCGTCAGCTTCTTTCACTGTTTCTTACGTATTTTGATCAGAAAATTCGATTGGCGCAGTCAGATTTCTCCTAAGTATGATATTTTTTATTTTATTTGGCTTTAATCCTAACACATTCGGGGTCAATTAGCCCTTAATTTGTTTCGCGATTTTACCCAGTTTTGATTGATTGCGCGAGGTTCTGAGGGCTGTATCCAGCAGTAGGCATCTAATAATGTCGATTTAAGTAATAAAAAGGCCTCCTAAATTTTTTAAGATTTTTGAAAAAAACGTAAGGTTAACCCCTTTGGTGTTTTTTCACCACAAAAAATGAAAAGTGGAATTCGTCAGCTTCTTTCGCTGTTTCTTGCGTATTTTGATCGGAAAATTCGATTGGCGCAGTCAGATTTCCCCTAAGTATGATATTATTTATTTTATTTGGCTTTAAACCTAACAGATTCGGGGTCAATTAGCCCTTAATTTGTTTCGCGATTTTACCCAGTTTTGATTGATTGCGCAAGGTTCTGAGGGCTGTATCCAGCAGTAGGCATCTAATAACGTCGATTTAAGTAATAAAAAGGCCACCTAAATTTTTTAGGATTTTTGAAAAAAACGTAAGGTTAACCCCTTTGGTGTTTTTTGACCCCAAAAAATGAAAAGTGGAATTCGTCAGCTTCTTTCGCTGTTTCTTGCGTATTTTGATCGGAAAATTCGATTGGCGCAGTCAGATTTCCCCTAAGTATGATATTATTTATTTTATTTGGCTTTAAACCTAACAGATTCGGGGTCAATTAGCCCTTAATTTGTTTCGCGATTTTACCCAGTTTTGATTGATTGCGCGAGGTTCTGAGGGCTGTATCCAGCAGTAGGCATCTCATAATGTCGATTTAAGTAATAAAAAGGCCACATAAATTTTTTAAGATTTTTGAATAAAACGTAAGGTTAACCCCTTTGGTGTTTTTTGACCCCAAAAAATGAAAAGTGGAATTCGTCAGCTTCTTTCACTGTTTCTTACGTATTTTGATCGGAAAATTCGATTGGCGCAGATAAACCTAACACATTCGAGGTCAATTAGCCCTTAATTTGTTTCGCGATTTTACCCAGTTTTGATTGATTGCGCAAGGTTCTGAGGGCTGTATCCAGCAGTAGGCATCTAATAACGTCGATTTAAGTAATAAAAAGGCCACCTAAATTTTTTAAGATTTTTGAAAAAAACGAATGGTGTTTTTTCACCACAAAAAATGAAAAGTGGAATTCGTCAGCTTCTTTCGCTGTTTCTTGCGTATTTTGATCGGAAAATTCGATTGGCGCAGTCAGATTTCCCCTAAGTATGATATTTTTTATTTTATTTGGCTTTAAACCTAACACATTCGGGGTCAATTAGCCCTTAATTTGTTTCGCGATTTTACCCAGTTTTGATTGATTGCGCGAGGTTCTGAGGGCTGTATCCAGCAGTAGGCATCTAATAATGTCGATTTAAGTAATAAAAAAGCCACCTGAATTTTTTAAGATTTTTGAAAAAAACGTAAGGTTAACCCCTTTGGTGTTTTTTGACCCCAAAAAATGAAAAGTGGCATTCGTCAGCTTCTTTCACTGTTTCTTATGTATTTTGATCAGAAAATTCGATTGGCCCAGTCAGATTTCTCCTAAGCATGATATTTTTTATTTTATTTGGCTTTAATCCTAACACATTCGGGGTCAATTAGCCCTTAATTTGTTTCGCGATTTTACCCAGTTTTGATTGATTCCGCGAGGTTCTGAGGGCTGTATCCAGCAGTAGGCATCTAATAACGTCGATTTAAGTAATAAAAAGGCCACCTAAATTTTTTAAGATTTTTGAAAAAAACGTAAGGTTAACCCCTTTGGTGTTTTTTCACCACAAAAAATGAAAAGTGGAATTCGTCAGCTTCTTTCGCTGTTTCTTACGTATTTTGATCAGAAAATTCGATTGGCGCAGTCAGATTTCTCCTAAGTATGATATTTTTTATTTTATTTGGCTTTAAACCTAACACATTCGGGGTCAATTAACCCTTAATTTGTTTCGCGATTTTACCCAGTTTGGATTGATTCCGCTAAGTTCTGGGGGCTGTATCCAGCAGTAGGCATCTAATAACGTCCATTTAAGTAATAAAAAGGCCACCTAAATTTTTTAAGATTTTTGAAAAAAACGTAAGGTTAACCCCTTTGGTGTTTTTTGACCCCAAAAAATGAAAAGTGGAATTCGTCAGCTTCTTTCACTGTTTCTTACGTATTTTGATCAGAAAATTCGATTGGCGCAGTCAGATTTCTCCTAAGTATGATATTTTTTATTTTATTTGGCTTTAAACCTAACACATTCGAGGTCAATTAGCCCTTAATTTGTTTCGCGATTTTACCCAGTTTTGATTGATTGCGCGAGGTTCTGAGGGCTGTATCCAGCAGTAGGCATCTAATAACGTCGATTTAAGTAATAAAAAGGCCACCTAAATTTTTTAAGATTTTTGAAAAAAACGTAAGGTTAACCCCTTTGGTGTTTTTTGACCCCAAAAAATGAAAAGTGGAATTTGTCAGCTTCTTTCATTGTTTCTTACGTATTTTGATCAGAAAATTCGATTGGCGCAGTCAGATTTCTCCTAAGTATGATATTTTTTATTTTATTTGGCTTTAAACCTAACACATTCGGGGTCAATTAGCCCTTAATTTGTTTCGCGATTTTACCCAGTTTTGATTGATTCCGCGAAGTTCTGAGGGCTGTATCCAGCAGTAGGCATCTAATAACGTCCATTTAAGTAATAAAAAGGCCACCTAAATTTTTTAAGATTTTTGAAAAAAACGTAAGGTTAACCCCTTTGGTGTTTTTTGACCCCAAAAAATGAAAAGTGGAATTCGTCAGCTTCTTTCACTGTTTCTTACGTATTTTGATCAGAAAATTCGATTGGCGCAGTCAGATTTCTCCTAAGTATGATATTTTTTATTTTATTTGACTTTAAACCTAACACATTCGAGGTCAATTAGCCCTTAATTTGTTTCGCGATTTTACCCAGTTTTGATTGATTGCGCAAGGTTCTGAGGGCTGTATCCAGCAGTAGGCATCTAATAACGTCGATTTAAGTAATAAAAAGGCCACCTAAATTTTTTAAGATTTTTGAAAAAAACGTAAGGTTAACCCCTTTGGTGTTTTTTGACCCCAAAAAATGAAAAGTGGAATTTGTCAGCTTCTTTCATTGTTTCTTACGTATTTTGATCAGAAAATTCGATTGGCGCAGTCAGATTTCTCCTAAGTATGATATTTTTTATTTTATTTGACTTTAAACCTAACACATTCGAGGTCAATTAGCCCTTAATTTGTTTCGCGATTTTACCCAGTTTTGATTGATTGCGCAAGGTTCTGAGTGCTGTATCCAGCAGTAGGCATCTAAGAACGTCGATTTAAGTAATAAAAAGGCCACCTAAATTTTTTAAGATTTTTGAAAAAAACGTAAGGTTAACCCCTTTGGTGTTTTTTGACCCCAAAAAATGAAAAGTGGAATTTGTCAGCTTCTTTCATTGTTTCTTACGTATTTTGATCAGAAAATTCGATTGGCGCAGTCAGATTTCTCCTAAGTATGATACTTTTTATTTTATTTGGCTTTAAACCTAACACATTCGGGGTCAATTAACCCTTAATTTGTTTCGCGCTTTTACCCAGTTTGGATTGATTCCGCTAAGTTCTGAGGGCTGTATCCAGCAGTAGGCATCTAATAACGTCCATTTAAGTAATAAAAAGGCCACCTAAATTTTTTAAGATTTTTGAAAAAAACGAAAGGTTAACCCCTTTGGTGTTTTTTCACCACAAAAAATGAAAAGTGGAATTCGTCAGCTTCTTTCGCTATTTCTTGCGTATTTTGATCGGAAAATTTGATTGGCGCAGTCAGATTTCCCCTAAGTATGATATTTTTTATTTTATTTGGCTTTAAACCTAACACATTCGAGGTCAATTAGCCCTTAATTTGTTTCGCGATTTTACCCAGTTTTGATTGATTGCGCGAGGTTCTGAGGGCTGTATCCAGCAGTAGGCATCTCATAATGTCGATTTAAGTAATAAAAAGGCCACCTAAATTTTTTAAGATTTTTGAAAAAAACGTAAGGTTAACCCCTTTGGTGTTTTTTGACCCCAAAAAATGAAAAGTGGAATTCGTCAGCTTCTTTCACTGTTTCTTACGTATTTTGATCAGAAAATTCGATTGACGCAGTCAGATTTCTCCTAAGTATGATATTTTTTATTTTATTTGACTTTAAACCTAACACATTCGAGGTCAATTAGCCCTTAATTTGTTTCGCGATTTTACCCAGTTTTGATTGATTGCGCAAGGTTCTGAGGGCTGTATCCAGCAGTAGGCATCTAATAACGTCGATTTAAGTAATAAAAAGGCCACCTAAATTTTTTAAGATTTTTGAAAAAAACGTAAGGTTAACCCCTTTGGTGTTTTTTGACCCCAAAAAATGAAAAGTGGCATTCGTCAGCTTCTTTCATTGTTTCTTACGTATTTCGATCAGAAAATTCGATTGGCGTAGTCAGATTTCTCCTAAGTATGATATTTTTTATTTTATTTGGCTTTAATCCTAACACATTCGGGGTCAATTAGCCCTTAATTTGTTTCGCGATTTTACCCAGTTTTGATTGATTGCGCGAGGTTCTGAGGGCTGTATCCAGCAGTAGGCATCTAATAATGTCGATTTAAGTAATAAAAAGGCCTCCTAAATTTTTTAAGATTTTTGAAAAAAACGTAAGGTTAACCCCTTTGGTGTTTTTTCACCACAAAAAATGAAAAGTGGAATTCGTCAGCTTCTTTCGCTGTTTCTTGCGTATTTTGATCGGAAAATTCGATTGGCGCAGTCAGATTTCCCCTAAGTATGATATTATTTATTTTATTTGGCTTTAAACCTAACAGATTCGGGGTCAATTAGCCCTTAATTTGTTTCGCGATTTTACCCAGTTTTGATTGATTCCGCGAGGTTCTGAGGGCAGTATCCAGCAGTAGGCATCTAATAACGTCGATTTAAGTAATAACAAGGCCACCTAAATTTTTTAAGATTTTTGAAAAAAACGTAAGGTTAACCCCTTTGGTGTTTTTTGACCCCAAAAAATGAAAAGTGGAATTTGTCAGCTTCTTTCATTGTTTCTTACGTATTTTGATCAGAAAATTCGATTGGCGCAGTCAGATTTCTCCTAAGTATGATATTTTTTATTTTATTTGGCTTTAAACCTAACACATTCGGGGTCAATTAGCCCTTAATTTGTTTCGCGATTTTACCCAGTTTTGATTGATTCCGCGAAATTCTGAGGGCTGTATCCAGCAGTAGGCATCTAATAACGTCCATTTAAGTAATAAAAAGGCCACCTAAATTTTTTAAGATTTTTGAAAAAAACGTAAGGTTAACCCCTTTGATGTTTTTTGACCCCAAAAAATGAAAAGTGGCATTCGTCAGCTTCTTTCGCTGTTTCTTGCGTATTTTGATCGGAAAATTCGATTGGCGCAGTCAGATTTCCCCTAAGTATGATATTTTTTATTTTATTTGGCTTTAAACCTAACACATTCGAGGTCAATTAGCCCTTAATTTGTTTCGCGATTTTACCCAGTTTTGATTGATTGCGCGAGGTTCTGAGGGCTGTATCCAGCAGTAGGCATCTAATAATGTCGATTTAAGTAATAAAAAGGCCTCCTAAATTTTTTAAGATTTTTGAAAAAAACGTAAGGTTAACCCCTTTGGTGTTTTTTGACCCCAAAAAATGAAAAGTGGCATTCGTCAGCTTCTTTCATTGTTTCTTACGTATTTCGATCAGAAAATTCGATTGGCGCAGTCAGATTTCTCCTAAGTATGATATTTTTTATTTTATTTGGCTTTAATCCTAACACATTCGGGGTCAATTAGCCCTTAATTTGTTTCGCGATTTTACCCAGTTTTGATTGATTCCGCGAAGTTCTGAGGGCTGAATCCAGCAGTAGGCATCTAATAACGTCAATTTAAGTAATAAAAAGGCCACCTAACTTTTTAAGATTTTTGAAAAAAACGTAAGGTTAACCCCTTTGGTGTTTTTTCACCACAAAAAATGAAAATTGGAATTCGTCAGCTTCTTTCACTGTTTCTTACGTATTTTGATCAGAAAATTCGATTGGCGCAGTCAGACTTCTCCTAAGTATAATATTTTTTATTTTATTTGGCTTTAATCCTAACACATTCGAGGTCAATTAGCCCTTAATTTGTTTCGCGATTTTACCCAGTTTTGATTGATTGCGCGAGGTTCTGAGGGCTGTATCCAGCAGTAGGCATCTCATAATGTCGATTTAAGTAATAAAAAGGCCACCTAAATTTTTTAAGATTTTTGAAAATACGTAAGGTTAACCCCTTTGGTATTTATTGACCCCAAAAAATGAAAAGTGGAATTCGTCAGCTTCTTTCACTGTTTCTTACGTATTTTGATCAGAAAATTCGATTGGCGCAGTCAGATTTCTCCTAAGTATGATATTTTTTATTTTATTTGGCTTTAAACCTAACACATTCGGGGTCAATTAGCCCTTAATTTGTTTCGCGATTTTACCCAGTTTTGATTGATTCCGCGAAGTTCTGAGGGCTGTATCCAGCAGTAGGCATCTAATAACGTCCATTTAAGTAATAAAAAGGCCACCTAAATTTTTTACGATTTTTGAAAAAAACGTAAGGTTAACCCCTTTGGTGTTTTTTGACCCCAAAAAATGAAAAGTGGAATTCGTCAGCTTCTTTCACTGTTTCTTACATATTTTGATCAGAAAATTCGATTGGCGCAGTCAGATTTCTCCTAAGTATGATATTTTTTATTTTATTTGGCTTTAATCCTAACACATTCGGGGTCAATTAGCCCTTAATTTGTTTCGCGATTTTACCCAGTTTTGATTGATTGCGCGAGGTTCTGAGGGCTGTATCCAGCAGTAGGCATCTAATAATGTCGATTTAAGTAATAAAAAGGCCTCCTAAATTTTTTAAGATTTTTGAAAAAAACGTAAGGTTAACCCCTTTGGTGTTTTTTCACCACAAAAAATGAAAAGTGGAATTCGTCAGCTTCTTTCGCTGTTTCTTGCGTATTTTGATCGGAAAATTCGATTGGCGCAGTCAGATTTCCCCTAAGTATGATATTATTTATTTTATTTGGCTTTAAACCTAACAGATTCGGGGTCAATTAGCCCTTAATTTGTTTCGCGATTTTACCCAGTTTTGATTGATTCCGCGAGGTTCTGAGGGCTGTATCCAGCAGTAGGCATCTAATAACGTCGATTTAAGTAATAAAAAGGCCACCTAAATTTTTTAAGATTTTTGAAAAAAACGTAAGGTTAACCCCTTTGGTGTTTTTTGACCCCAAAAAATGAAAAGTGGAATTTGTCAGCTTCTTTCATTGTTTCTTACGTATTTTGATCAGAAAATTCGATTGGCGCAGTCAGATTTCTCCTAAGTATGATATTTTTTATTTTATTTGGCTTTAAACCTAACACATTCGGGGTCAATTAACCCTTAATTTGTTTCGCGATTTTACCCAGTTTGGATTGATTCCGCTAAGTTCTGAGGGCTGTATCCAGCAGTAGGCATTTAATAACGTCGATTTAAGTAATAAAAAGGCCACCTAAATTTTTTAAGATTTTTGAAAAAAACGAAAGGTTAACCCCTTTGGTGTTTTTTCACCACAAAAAATGAAAAGTGGAATTCGTCAGCTTCTTTCGCTGTTTCTTGCGTATTTTGATCGGAAAATTTGATTGGCGCAGTCAGATTTCCCCTAAGTATGATATTTTTTATTTTATTTGGCTTTAAACCTAACACATTCGAGGTCAATTAGCCCTTAATTTGTTTCGCGATTTTACCCAGTTTTGATTGATTGCGCGAGGTTCTGAGGGCTGTATCCAGCAGTAGGCATCTCATAATGTCGATTTAAGTAATAAAAAGGCCACCTAAATTTTTTAAGATTTTTGAAAAAAACGTAAGGTTAACCCCTTTGGTGTTTTTTGACCCCAAAAAATGAAAAGTGGAATTCGTCAGCTTCTTTCACTGTTTCTTACGTATTTTGATCAGAAAATTCGATTGACGCAGTCAGATTTCTCCTAAGTATGATATTTTTTATTTTATTTGACTTTAAACCTAACACATTCGAGGTCAATTAGCCCTTAATTTGTTTCGCGATTTTACCCAGTTTTGATTGATTGCGCAAGGTTCTGAGGGCTGTATCCAGCAGTAGGCATCTAATAACGTCGATTTAAGTAATAAAAAGGCCACCTAAATTTTTTAAGATTTTTGAAAAAAACGTAAGGTTAACCCCTTTGGTATTTATTGACCCCAAAAAATGAAAAGTGGAATTCGTCAGCTTCTTTCATTGTTTCTTACGTATTTTGATCAGAAAATTCGATTGGCGCAGTCAGATTTCTCCTAAGTATGATATTTTTTATTTTATTTGGCTTTAAACCTAACACATTCGGGGTCAATTAACCCTTAATTTGTTTCGCGATTTTACCCAGTTTTGATTGATTGCGCGAGGTTCTGAGGGCTGTATCCAGCAGTAGGCATCTCATAATGTCGATTTAAGTAATAAAAAGGCCACCTAAATTTTTTAAAATTTTTGAAAAAAACGTAAGGTTAACCCCTTTGGTGTTTTTTGACCCCAAAAAATGAAAAGTGGAATTTGTCAGCTTCTTTCATTGTTTCTTACGTATTTTGATCAGAAAATTCGATTGGCGCAGTCAGATTTCTCCTAAGTATGATATTTTTTATTTTATTTGGCTTTAAACCTAACACATTCGGGGTCAATTAACCCTTAATTTGTTTCGCGATTTTACCCAGTTTTGATTGATTGCGCGAAGTTCTGAGGGCTGTATCCAGCAGTAGGCATCTAATAACGTCCATTTAAGTAATAAAAAGGCCACCTAAATTTTTTAAGATTTTTGAAAAAAACGTAAGGTTAACCCCTTTGGTGTTTTTTGACCCCAAAAAATGAAAAGTGGAATTCGTCAGCTTCTTTCACTGTTTCTTACGTATTTTGATCAGAAAATTCGATTGGCGCAGTCAGATTTCTCCTAAGTATGATATTTTTTATTTTATTTGGCTTTAATCCTAACACATTCGGGGTCAATTAGCCCTTAATTTGTTTCGCGATTTTACCCAGTTTTGATTGATTGCGCGAGGTTCTGAGGGCTGTATCCAGCAGTAGGCATCTAATAATGTCGATTTAAGTAATAAAAAGGCCTCCTAAATTTTTTAAGATTTTTGAAAAAAACGTAAGGTTAACCCCTTTGGTGTTTTTTCACCACAAAAAATGAAAAGTGGAATTCGTCAGCTTCTTTCGCTGTTTCTTGCGTATTTTGATCGGAAAATTCGATTGGCGCAGTCAGATTTCCCCTAAGTATGATATTATTTATTTTATTTGGCTTTAAACCTAACAGATTCGGGGTCAATTAGCCCTTAATTTGTTTCGCGATTTTACCCAGTTTTGATTGATTGCGCAAGGTTCTGAGGGCTGTATCCAGCAGTAGGCATCTAATAACGTCGATTTAAGTAATAAAAAGGCCACCTAAATTTTTTAGGAATTTTGAAAAAAACGTAAGGTTAACCCCTTTGGTGTTTTTTGACCCCAAAAAATGAAAAGTGGAATTCGTCAGCTTCTTTCGCTGTTTCTTGCGTATTTTGATCGGAAAATTCGATTGGCGCAGTCAGATTTCCCCTAAGTATGATATTATTTATTTTATTTGGCTTTAAACCTAACAGATTCGGGGTCAATTAGCCCTTAATTTGTTTCGCGATTTTACCCAGTTTTGATTGATTGCGCG
The DNA here is from genome assembly GCA_958510845.1 of Cantharis nigra. NCBI lineage: Eukaryota > Metazoa > Arthropoda > Insecta > Coleoptera > Cantharidae > Cantharis > Cantharis nigra. The sequence continues at coordinate 1,467,000 of OY294034.1, read as the reverse complement.
AGGTTCTGAGGGCTGTATCCAGCAGTAGGCATCTAATAACGTCGATTTAAGTAATAAAAAGGCCACCTAAATTTTTTAAGATTTTTGAAAAAAACGAATGGTGTTTTTTCACCACAAAAAATGAAAAGTGGAATTCGTCAGCTTCTTTCGCTGTTTCTTGCGTATTTTGATCGGAAAATTCGATTGGCGCAGTCAGATTTCCCCTAAGTATGATATTTTTTATTTTATTTGGCTTTAAACCTAACACATTCGGGGTCAATTAGCCCTTAATTTGTTTCGCGATTTTACCCAGTTTTGATTGATTGCGCGAGGTTCTGAGGGCTGTATCCAGCAGTAGGCATCTAATAATGTCGATTTAAGTAATAAAAAAGCCACCTGAATTTTTTAAGATTTTTGAAAAAAACGTAAGGTTAACCCCTTTGGTGTTTTTTGACCCCAAAAAATGAAAAGTGGCATTCGTCAGCTTCTTTCACTGTTTCTTATGTATTTTGATCAGAAAATTCGATTGGCCCAGTCAGATTTCTCCTAAGCATGATATTTTTTATTTTATTTGGCTTTAATCCTAACACATTCGGGGTCAATTAGCCCTTAATTTGTTTCGCGATTTTACCCAGTTTTGATTGATTCCGCGAGGTTCTGAGGGCTGTATCCAGCAGTAGGCATCTAATAACGTCGATTTAAGTAATAAAAAGGCCACCTAAATTTTTTAAGATTTTTGAAAAAAACGTAAGGTTAACCCCTTTGGTGTTTTTTCACCACAAAAAATGAAAAGTGGAATTCGTCAGCTTCTTTCGCTGTTTCTTACGTATTTTGATCAGAAAATTCGATTGGCGCAGTCAGATTTCTCCTAAGTATGATATTTTTTATTTTATTTGGCTTTAAACCTAACACATTCGGGGTCAATTAACCCTTAATTTGTTTCGCGATTTTACCCAGTTTGGATTGATTCCGCTAAGTTCTGGGGGCTGTATCCAGCAGTAGGCATCTAATAACGTCCATTTAAGTAATAAAAAGGCCACCTAAATTTTTTAAGATTTTTGAAAAAAACGTAAGGTTAACCCCTTTGGTGTTTTTTGACCCCAAAAAATGAAAAGTGGAATTTGTCAGCTTCTTTCATTGTTTCTTACGTATTTTGATCAGAAAATTCGATTGGCGCAGTCAGATTTCTCCTAAGTATGATATTTTTTATTTTATTTGGCTTTAAACCTAACAGATTCGGGGTCAATTAGCCCTTAATTTGTTTCGCGATTTTACCCAGTTTTGATTGATTCCGCGAGGTTCTGAGGGCTGTATCCAGCAGTAGGCATCTAATAACGTCGATTTAAGTAATAAAAAGGCCACCTAAATTTTTTAAGATTTTTGAAAAAAACGTAAGGTTAACCCCTTTGGTGTTTTTTGACCCCAAAAAATGAAAAGTGGAATTCGTCAGCTTCTTTCACTGTTTCTTACGTATTTTGATCAGAAAATTCGATTGGCGCAGTCAGATTTCTCCTAAGTATGATATTTTTTATTTTATTTGGCTTTAAACCTAACACATTCGAGGTCAATTAGCCCTTAATTTGTTTCGCGATTTTACCCAGTTTTGATTGATTGCGCGAGGTTCTGAGGGCTGTATCCAGCAGTAGGCATCTAATAACGTCGATTTAAGTAATAAAAAGGCCACCTAAATTTTTTAAGATTTTTGAAAAAAACGTAAGGTTAACCCCTTTGGTGTTTTTTGACCCCAAAAAATGAAAAGTGGAATTTGTCAGCTTCTTTCATTGTTTCTTACGTATTTTGATCAGAAAATTCGATTGGCGCAGTCAGATTTCTCCTAAGTATGATATTTTTTATTTTATTTGGCTTTAAACCTAACACATTCGGGGTCAATTAGCCCTTAATTTGTTTCGCGATTTTACCCAGTTTTGATTGATTCCGCGAAGTTCTGAGGGCTGTATCCAGCAGTAGGCATCTAATAACGTCCATTTAAGTAATAAAAAGGCCACCTAAATTTTTTAAGATTTTTGAAAAAAACGTAAGGTTAACCCCTTTGGTGTTTTTTGACCCCAAAAAATGAAAAGTGGAATTCGTCAGCTTCTTTCACTGTTTCTTACGTATTTTGATCAGAAAATTCGATTGGCGCAGTCAGATTTCTCCTAAGTATGATATTTTTTATTTTATTTGACTTTAAACCTAACACATTCGAGGTCAATTAGCCCTTAATTTGTTTCGCGATTTTACCCAGTTTTGATTGATTGCGCAAGGTTCTGAGGGCTGTATCCAGCAGTAGGCATCTAATAACGTCGATTTAAGTAATAAAAAGGCCACCTAAATTTTTTAAGATTTTTGAAAAAAACGTAAGGTTAACCCCTTTGGTGTTTTTTGACCCCACAAAATGAAAAGTGGAATTTGTCAGCTTCTTTCATTGTTTCTTACGTATTTTGATCAGAAAATTCGATTGGCGCAGTCAGATTTCTCCTAAGTATGATACTTTTTATTTTATTTGGCTTTAAACCTAACACATTCGGGGTCAATTAACCCTTAATTTGTTTCGCGATTTTACCCAGTTTGGATTGATTCCGCTAAGTTCTGAGGGCTGTATCCAGCAGTAGGCATCTAATAACGTCCATTTAAGTAATAAAAAGGCCACCTAAATTTTTTAAGATTTTTGAAAAAAACGTAAGGTTAACCCCTTTGGTGTTTTTTGACCCCAAAAAATGAATAGTGGAATTCGTCAGCTTCTTTCACTGTTTCTTACGTATTTTGATCAGAAAATTCGATTGGCGCAGTCAGATGTCTCCTAAGTATGATATTTTTTATTTTATTTGACTTTAAACCTAACACATTCGAGGTCAATTAGCCCTTAATTTGTTTCGCGATTTTACCCAGTTTTGATTGATTGCGCAAGGTTCTGAGGGCTGTATCCAGCAGTAGGCATCTAATAACGTCGATTTAAGTAATAAAAAGGCCACCTAAATTTTTTAAGATTTTTGAAAAAAACGAAAGGTTAACCCCTTTGGTGTTTTTTCACCACAAAAAATGAAAAGTGGAATTCGTCAGCTTCTTTCGCTATTTCTTGCGTATTTTGATCGGAAAATTTGATTGGCGCAGTCAGATTTCCCCTAAGTATGATATTTTTTATTTTATTTGGCTTTAAACCTAACACATTCGAGGTCAATTAGCCCTTAATTTGTTTCGCGATTTTACCCAGTTTTGATTGATTGCGCGAGGTTCTGAGGGCTGTATCCAGCAGTAGGCATCTCATAATGTCGATTTAAGTAATAAAAAGGCCACCTAAATTTTTTAAGATTTTTGAAAAAAACGTAAGGTTAACCCCTTTGGTGTTTTTTGACCCCAAAAAATGAAAAGTGGCATTCGTCAGCTTCTTTCATTGTTTCTTACGTATTTTGATCAGAAAATTCGATTGACGCAGTCAGATTTCTCCTAAGTATGATATTTTTTATTTTATTTGACTTTAAACCTAACACATTCGAGGTCAATTAGCCCTTAATTTGTTTCGCGATTTTACCCAGTTTTGATTGATTGCGCAAGGTTCTGAGGGCTGTATCCAGCAGTAGGCATCTAATAACGTCGATTTAAGTAATAAAAAGGCCACCTAAATTTTTTAAGATTTTTGAAAAAAACGTAAGGTTAACCCCTTTGGTGTTTTTTGACCCCAAAAAATGAAAAGTGGCATTCGTCAGCTTCTTTCATTGTTTCTTACGTATTTCGATCAGAAAATTCGATTGGCGTAGTCAGATTTCTCCTAAGTATGATATTTTTTATTTTATTTGGCTTTAATCCTAACACATTCGGGGTCAATTAGCCCTTAATTTGTTTCGCGATTTTACCCAGTTTTGATTGATTGCGCGAGGTTCTGAGGGCTGTATCCAGCAGTAGGCATCTAATAATGTCGATTTAAGTAATAAAAAGGCCTCCTAAATTTTTTAAGATTTTTGAAAAAAACGTAAGGTTAACCCCTTTGGTGTTTTTTCACCACAAAAAATGAAAAGTGGAATTCGTCAGCTTCTTTCGCTGTTTCTTGCGTATTTTGATCGGAAAATTCGATTGGCGCAGTCAGATTTCCCCTAAGTATGATATTATTTATTTTATTTGGCTTTAAACCTAACAGATTCGGGGTCAATTAGCCCTTAATTTGTTTCGCGATTTTACCCAGTTTTGATTGATTCCGCGAGGTTCTGAGGGCAGTATCCAGCAGTAGGCATCTAATAACGTCGATTTAAGTAATAACAAGGCCACCTAAATTTTTTAAGATTTTTGAAAAAAACGTAAGGTTAACCCCTTTGGTGTTTTTTGACCCCAAAAAATGAAAAGTGGAATTTGTCAGCTTCTTTCATTGTTTCTTACGTATTTTGATCAGAAAATTCGATTGGCGCAGTCAGATTTCTCCTAAGTATGATATTTTTTATTTTATTTGGCTTTAAACCTAACACATTCGGGGTCAATTAGCCCTTAATTTGTTTCGCGATTTTACCCAGTTTTGATTGATTCCGCGAAATTCTGAGGGCTGTATCCAGCAGTAGGCATCTAATAACGTCCATTTAAGTAATAAAAAGGCCACCTAAATTTTTTAAGATTTTTGAAAAAAACGTAAGGTTAACCCCTTTGATGTTTTTTGACCCCAAAAAATGAAAAGTGGCATTCGTCAGCTTCTTTCGCTGTTTCTTGCGTATTTTGATCGGAAAATTCGATTGGCGCAGTCAGATTTCCCCTAAGTATGATATTTTTTATTTTATTTGGCTTTAAACCTAACACATTCGAGGTCAATTAGCCCTTAATTTGTTTCGCGATTTTACCCAGTTTTGATTGATTGCGCGAGGTTCTGAGGGCTGTATCCAGCAGTAGGCATCTAATAATGTCGATTTAAGTAATAAAAAGGCCTCCTAAATTTTTTAAGATTTTTGAAAAAAACGTAAGGTTAACCCCTTTGATGTTTTTTGACCCCAAAAAATGAAAAGTGGCATTCGTCAGCTTCTTTCGCTGTTTCTTGCGTATTTTGATCGGAAAATTCGATTGGCGCAGTCAGATTTCCCCTAAGTATGATATTTTTTATTTTATTTGGCTTTAAACCTAACACATTCGAGGTCAATTAGCCCTTAATTTGTTTCGCGATTTTACCCAGTTTTGATTGATTGCGCGAGGTTCTGAGGGCTGTATCCAGCAGTAGGCATCTCATAATGTCGATTTAAGTAATAAAAAGGCCACCTAAATTTTTTAAGATTTTTGAAAAAAACGTAAGGTTAACCCCTTTGGTGTTTTTTCACCACAAAAAATGAAAAGTGGAATTCGTCAGCTTCTTTCGCTGTTTCTTGCGTATTTTGATCGGAAAATTCGATTGGCGCAGTCAGATTTCCCCTAAGTATGATATTATTTATTTTATTTGGCTTTAAACCTAACAGATTCGGGGTCAATTAGCCCTTAATTTGTTTCGCGATTTTACCCAGTTTTGATTGATTCCGCGAGGTTCTGAGGGCTGTATCCAGCAGTAGGCATCTAATAACGTCGATTTAAGTAATAAAAAGGCCACCTAAATTTTTTAAGATTTTTGAAAAAAACGTAAGGTTAACCCCTTTGGTGTTTTTTGACCCCAAAAAATGAAAAGTGGAATTTGTCAGCTTCTTTCATTGTTTCTTACGTATTTTGATCAGAAAATTCGATTGGCGCAGTCAGATTTCTCCTAAGTATGATATTTTTTATTTTATTTGGCTTTAAACCTAACACATTCGGGGTCAATTAACCCTTAATTTGTTTCGCGATTTTACCCAGTTTGGATTGATTCCGCTAAGTTCTGAGGGCTGTATCCAGCAGTAGGCATCTAATAACGTCGATTTAAGTAATAAAAAGGCCACCTAAATTTTTTAAGATTTTTGAAAAAAACGAAAGGTTAACCCCTTTGGTGTTTTTTCACCACAAAAAATGAAAAGTGGAATTCGTCAGCTTCTTTCGCTGTTTCTTGCGTATTTTGATCGGAAAATTTGATTGGCGCAGTCAGATTTCCCCTAAGTATGATATTTTTTATTTTATTTGGCTTTAAACCTAACACATTCGAGGTCAATTAGCCCTTAATTTGTTTCGCGATTTTACCCAGTTTTGATTGATTGCGCGAGGTTCTGAGGGCTGTATCCAGCAGTAGGCATCTCATAATGTCGATTTAAGTAATAAAAAGGCCACCTAAATTTTTTAAGATTTTTGAAAAAAACGTAAGGTTAACCCCTTTGGTGTTTTTTGACCCCAAAAAATGAAAAGTGGAATTCGTCAGCTTCTTTCACTGTTTCTTACGTATTTTGATCAGAAAATTCGATTGACGCAGTCAGATTTCTCCTAAGTATGATATTTTTTATTTTATTTGACTTTAAACCTAACACATTCGAGGTCAATTAGCCCTTAATTTGTTTCGCGATTTTACCCAGTTTTGATTGATTGCGCAAGGTTCTGAGGGCTGTATCCAGCAGTAGGCATCTAATAACGTCGATTTAAGTAATAAAAAGGCCACCTAAATTTTTTAAGATTTTTGAAAAAAACGTAAGGTTAACCCCTTTGGTGTTTTTTGACCCCAAAAAATGAAAAGTGGCATTCGTCAGCTTCTTTCATTGTTTCTTACGTATTTCGATCAGAAAATTCGATTGGCGTAGTCAGATTTCCCCTAAGTATGATATTATTTATTTTATTTGGCTTTAAACCTAACAGATTCGGGGTCAATTAGCCCTTAATTTGTTTCGCGATTTTACCCAGTTTTGATTGATTCCGCGAGGTTCTGAGGGCTGTATCCAGCAGTAGGCATCTAATAACGTCGATTTAAGTAATAACAAGGCCACCTAAATTTTTTAAGATTTTTGAAAAAAACGTAAGGTTAACCCCTTTGGTGTTTTTTGACCCCAAAAAATGAAAAGTGGAATTTGTCAGCTTCTTTCATTGTTTCTTACGTATTTTGATCAGAAAATTCGATTGGCGCAGTCAGATTTCTCCTAAGTATGATATTTTTTATTTTATTTGGCTTTAAACCTAACACATTCGGGGTCAATTAGCCCTTAATTTGTTTCGCGATTTTACCCAGTTTTGATTGATTCCGCGAAGTTCTGAGGGCTGTATCCAGCAGTAGGCATCTAATAACGTCCATTTAAGTAATAAAAAGGCCACCTAAATTTTTTAAGATTTTTGAAAAAAACGTAAGGTTAACCCCTTTGATGTTTTTTGACCCCAAAAAATGAAAAGTGGCATTCGTCAGCTTCTTTCGCTGTTTCTTGCGTATTTTGATCGGAAAATTCGATTGGCGCAGTCAGATTTCCCCTAAGTATGATATTTTTTATTTTATTTGGCTTTAAACCTAACACATTCGAGGTCAATTAGCCCTTAATTTGTTTCGCGATTTTACCCAGTTTTGATTGATTGCGCGAGGTTCTGAGGGCTGTATCCAGCAGTAGGCATCTAATAATGTCGATTTAAGTAATAAAAAGGCCTCCTAAATTTTTTAAGATTTTTGAAAAAAACGTAAGGTTAACCCCTTTGGTGTTTTTTGACCCCAAAAAATGAAAAGTGGCATTCGTCAGCTTCTTTCATTGTTTCTTACGTATTTCGATCAGAAAATTCGATTGGCGCAGTCAGATTTCTCCTAAGTATGATATTTTTTATTTTATTTGGCTTTAATCCTAACACATTCGGGGTCAATTAGCCCTTAATTTGTTTCGCGATTTTACCCAGTTTTGATTGATTCCGCGAAGTTCTGAGGGCTGAATCCAGCAGTAGGCATCTAATAACGTCAATTTAAGTAATAAAAAGGCCACCTAACTTTTTAAGATTTTTGAAAAAAACGTAAGGTTAACCCCTTAGGTGTTTTTTCACCACAAAAAATGAAAATTGGAATTCGTCAGCTTCTTTCACTGTTTCTTACGTATTTTGATCAGAAAATTCGATTGGCGCAGTCAGACTTCTCCTAAGTATAATATTTTTTATTTTATTTGGCTTTAATCCTAACACATTCGAGGTCAATTAGCCCTTAATTTGTTTCGCGATTTTACCCAGTTTTGATTGATTGCGCGAGGTTCTGAGGGCTGTATCCAGCAGTAGGCATCTCATAATGTCGATTTAAGTAATAAAAAGGCCACCTAAATTTTTTAAGATTTTTGAAAATACGTAAGGTTAACCCCTTTGGTATTTATTGACCCCAAAAAATGAAAAGTGGAATTCGTCAGCTTCTTTCACTGTTTCTTACGTATTTTGATCAGAAAATTCGATTGGCGCAGTCAGATTTCTCCTAAGTATGATATTTTTTATTTTATTTGGCTTTAAACCTAACACATTCGGGGTCAATTAGCCCTTAATTTGTTTCGCGATTTTACCCAGTTTTGATTGATTCCGCGAAGTTCTGAGGGCTGTATCCAGCAGTAGGCATCTAATAACGTCCATTTAAGTAATAAAAAGGCCACCTAAATTTTTTAAGATTTTTGAAAAAAACGTAAGGTTAACCCCTTTGGTGTTTTTTGACCCCAAAAAATGAAAAGTGGAATTCGTCAGCTTCTTTCACTGTTTCTTACGTATTTTGATCAGAAAATTCGATTGGCGCAGTCAGATTTCTCCTAAGTATGATATTTTTTATTTTATTTGGCTTTAATCCTAACACATTCGGGGTCAATTAGCCCTTAATTTGTTTCGCGATTTTACCCAGTTTTGATTGATTGCGCGAGGTTCTGAGGGCTGTATCCAGCAGTAGGCATCTAATAATGTCGATTTAAGTAATAAAAAGGCCTCCTAAATTTTTTAAGATTTTTGAAAAAAACGTAAGGTTAACCCCTTTGGTGTTTTTTCACCACAAAAAATGAAAAGTGGAATTCGTCAGCTTCTTTCGCTGTTTCTTGCGTATTTTGATCGGAAAATTCGATTGGCGCAGTCAGATTTCCCCTAAGTATGATATTATTTATTTTATTTGGCTTTAAACCTAACAGATTCGGGGTCAATTAGCCCTTAATTTGTTTCGCGATTTTACCCAGTTTTGATTGATTCCGCGAGGTTCTGAGGGCTGTATCCAGCAGTAGGCATCTAATAACGTCGATTTAAGTAATAAAAAGGCCACCTAAATTTTTTAAGATTTTTGAAAAAAACGTAAGGTTAACCCCTTTGGTGTTTTTTGACCCCAAAAAATGAAAAGTGGAATTTGTCAGCTTCTTTCATTGTTTCTTACGTATTTTGATCAGAAAATTCGATTGGCGCAGTCAGATTTCTCCTAAGTATGATATTTTTTATTTTATTTGGCTTTAAACCTAACACATTCGGGGTCAATTAGCCCTTAATTTGTTTCGCGATTTTACCCAGTTTTGATTGATTCCGCGAAGCTCTGAGGGCTGTATCCAGCAGTAGGCATCTAATAACGTCCATTTAAGTAATAAAAAGGCCACCTAAATTTTTTAAGATTTTTGAAAAAAACGTAAGGTTAACCCCTTTGATGTTTTTTGACCCCAAAAAATGAAAAGTGGCATTCGTCAGCTTCTTTCGCTGTTTCTTGCGTATTTTGATCGGAAAATTCGATTGGCGCAGTCAGATTTCCCCTAAGTATGATATTTTTTATTTTATTTGGCTTTAAACCTAACACATTCGAGGTCAATTAGCCCTTAATTTGTTTCGCGATTTTACCCAGTTTTGATTGATTCCGCGAAGTTCTGAGGGCTGAATCCAGCAGTAGGCATCTAATAACGTCAATTTAAGTAATAAAAAGGCCACCTAACTTTTTAAGATTTTTGAAAAAAACGTAAGGTTAACCCCTTTGGTATTTATTGACCCCAAAAAATGAAAAGTGGAATTCGTCAGCTTCTTTCACTGTTTCTTACGTATTTTGATCAGAAAATTCGATTGGCGCAGTCAGATTTCTCCTAAGTATGATATTTTTTATTTTATTTGGCTTTAAACCTAACACATTCGGGGTCAATTAGCCCTTAATTTGTTTCGCGATTTTACCCAGTTTTGATTGATTCCGCGAAGTTCTGAGGGCTGTATCCAGCAGTAGGCATCTAATAACGTCCATTTAAGTAATAAAAAGGCCACCTAAATTTTTTAAGATTTTTGAAAAAAACGTAAGGTTAACCCCTTTGGTGTTTTTTGACCCCAAAAAATGAAAAGTGGAATTCGTCAGCTTCTTTCACTGTTTCTTACGTATTTTGATCAGAAAATTCGATTGGCGCAGTCAGATTTCTCCTAAGTATGATATTTTTTATTTTATTTGGCTTTAATCCTAACACATTCGGGGTCAATTAGCCCTTAATTTGTTTCGCGATTTTACCCAGTTTTGATTGATTGCGCGAGGTTCTGAGGGCTGTATCCAGCAGTAGGCATCTAATAATGTCGATTTAAGTAATAAAAAGGCCTCCTAAATTTTTTAAGATTTTTGAAAAAAACGTAAGGTTAACCCCTTTGGTGTTTTTTCACCACAAAAAATGAAAAGTGGAATTCGTCAGCTTCTTTCGCTGTTTCTTGCGTATTTTGATCGGAAAATTCGATTGGCGCAGTCAGATTTCCCCTAAGTATGATATTATTTATTTTATTTGGCTTTAAACCTAACAGATTCGGGGTCAATTAGCCCTTAATTTGTTTCGCGATTTTACCCAGTTTTGATTGATTCCGCGAGGTTCTGAGGGCTGTATCCAGCAGTAGGCATCTAATAACGTCGATTTAAGTAATAAAAAGGCCACCTAAATTTTTTAAGATTTTTGAAAAAAACGTAAGGTTAACCCCTTTGGTGTTTTTTGACCCCAAAAAATGAAAAGTGGAATTTGTCAGCTTCTTTCATTGTTTCTTACGTATTTTGATCAGAAAATTCGATTGGCGCAGTCAGATTTCTCCTAAGTATGATATTTTTTATTTTATTTGGCTTTAAACCTAACACATTCGGGGTCAATTAACCCTTAATTTGTTTCGCGATTTTACCCAGTTTGGATTGATTCCGCTAAGTTCTGAGGGCTGTATCCAGCAGTAGGCATCTAATAACGTCGATTTAAGTAATAAAAAGGCCACCTAAATTTTTTAAGATTTTTGAAAAAAACGAAAGGTTAACCCCTTTGGTGTTTTTTCACCACAAAAAATGAAAAGTGGAATTCGTCAGCTTCTTTCGCTGTTTCTTGCGTATTTTGATCGGAAAATTTGATTGGCGCAGTCAGATTTCCCCTAAGTATGATATTTTTTATTTTATTTGGCTTTAAACCTAACACATTCGAGGTCAATTAGCCCTTAATTTGTTTCGCGATTTTACCCAGTTTTGATTGATTGCGCGAGGTTCTGAGGGCTGTATCCAGCAGTAGGCATCTCATAATGTCGATTTAAGTAATAAAAAGGCCACCTAAATTTTTTAAGATTTTTGAAAAAAACGTAAGGTTAACCCCTTTGGTGTTTTTTGACCCCAAAAAATGAAAAGTGGAATTCGTCAGCTTCTTTCACTGTTTCTTACGTATTTTGATCAGAAAATTCGATTGACGCAGTCAGATTTCTCCTAAGTATGATATTTTTTATTTTATTTGACTTTAAACCTAACACATTCGAGGTCAATTAGCCCTTAATTTGTTTCGCGATTTTACCCAGTTTTGATTGATTGCGCAAGGTTCTGAGTGCTGTATCCAGCAGTAGGCATCTAAGAACGTCGATTTAAGTAATAAAAAGGCCACCTAAATTTTTTAAGATTTTTGAAAAAAACGTAAGGTTAACCCCTTTGGTGTTTTTTGACCCCAAAAAATGAAAAGTGGAATTTGTCAGCTTCTTTCATTGTTTCTTACGTATTTTGATCAGAAAATTCGATTGGCGCAGTCAGATTTCTCCTAAGTATGATACTTTTTATTTTATTTGGCTTTAAACCTAACACATTCGGGGTCAATTAACCCTTAATTTGTTTCGCGATTTTACCCAGTTTGGATTGATTCCGCTAAGTTCTGAGGGCTGTATCCAGCAGTAGGCATCTAATAACGTCCATTTAAGTAATAAAAAGGCCACCTAAATTTTTTAAGATTTTTGAAAAAAACGTAAGGTTAACCCCTTTGGTGTTTTTTGACCCCAAAAAATGAATAGTGGAATTCGTCAGCTTCTTTCACTGTTTCTTACGTATTTTGATCAGAAAATTCGATTGGCGCAGTCAGATGTCTCCTAAGTATGATATTTTTTATTTTATTTGACTTTAAACCTAACACATTCGAGGTCAATTAGCCCTTAATTTGTTTCGCGATTTTACCCAGTTTTGATTGATTGCGCAAGGTTCTGAGGGCTGTATCCAGCAGTAGGCATCTAATAACGTCGATTTAAGTAATAAAAAGGCCACCTAAATTTTTTAAGATTTTTGAAAAAAACGAAAGGTTAACCCCTTTGGTGTTTTTTCACCACAAAAAATGAAAAGTGGAATTCGTCAGCTTCTTTCGCTATTTCTTGCGTATTTTGATCGGAAAATTTGATTGGCGCAGTCAGATTTCCCCTAAGTATGATATTTTTTATTTTATTTGGCTTTAAACCTAACACATTCGAGGTCAATTAGCCCTTAATTTGTTTCGCGATTTTACCCAGTTTTGATTGATTGCGCGAGGTTCTGAGGGCTGTATCCAGCAGTAGGCATCTCATAATGTCGATTTAAGTAATAAAAAGGCCACCTAAATTTTTTAAGATTTTTGAAAAAAACGTAAGGTTAACCCCTTTGGTGTTTTTTGACCCCAAAAAATGAAAAGTGGCATTCGTCAGCTTCTTTCATTGTTTCTTACGTATTTTGATCAGAAAATTCGATTGACGCAGTCAGATTTCTCCTAAGTATGATATTTTTTATTTTATTTGACTTTAAACCTAACACATTCGAGGTCAATTAGCCCTTAATTTGTTTCGCGATTTTACCCAGTTTTGATTGATTGCGCAAGGTTCTGAGGGCTGTATCCAGCAGTAGGCATCTAATAACGTCGATTTAAGTAATAAAAAGGCCACCTAAATTTTTTAAGATTTTTGAAAAAAACGTAAGGTTAACCCCTTTGGTGTTTTTTGACCCCAAAAAATGAAAAGTGGCATTCGTCAGCTTCTTTCATTGTTTCTTACGTATTTCGATCAGAAAATTCGATTGGCGTAGTCAGATTTCTCCTAAGTATGATATTTTTTATTTTATTTGGCTTTAATCCTAACACATTCGGGGTCAATTAGCCCTTAATTTGTTTCGCGATTTTACCCAGTTTTGATTGATTGCGCGAGGTTCTGAGGGCTGTATCCAGCAGTAGGCATCTAATAATGTCGATTTAAGTAATAAAAAGGCCTCCTAAATTTTTTAAGATTTTTGAAAAAAACGTAAGGTTAACCCCTTTGGTGTTTTTTCACCACAAAAAATGAAAAGTGGAATTCGTCAGCTTCTTTCGCTGTTTCTTGCGTATTTTGATCGGAAAATTCGATTGGCGCAGTCAGATTTCCCCTAAGTATGATATTATTTATTTTATTTGGCTTTAAACCTAACAGATTCGGGGTCAATTAGCCCTTAATTTGTTTCGCGATTTTACCCAGTTTTGATTGATTCCGCGAGGTTCTGAGGGCAGTATCCAGCAGTAGGCATCTAATAACGTCGATTTAAGTAATAACAAGGCCACCTAAATTTTTTAAGATTTTTGAAAAAAACGTAAGGTTAACCCCTTTGGTGTTTTTTGACCCCAAAAAATGAAAAGTGGAATTTGTCAGCTTCTTTCATTGTTTCTTACGTATTTTGATCAGAAAATTCGATTGGCGCAGTCAGATTTCTCCTAAGTATGATATTTTTTATTTTATTTGGCTTTAAACCTAACACATTCGGGGTCAATTAGCCCTTAATTTGTTTCGCGATTTTACCCAGTTTTGATTGATTGCGCGAGGTTCTGAGGGCTGTATCCAGCAGTAGGCATCTCATAATGTCGATTTAAGTAATAAAAAGGCCACCTAAATTTTTTAAGATTTTTGAAAAAAACGTAAGGTTAACCCCTTTGGTGTTTTTTGACCCCAAAAAATGAAAAGTGGAATTCGTCAGCTTCTTTCGCTGTTTCTTGCGTATTTTGATCGGAAAATTTGATTGGCGCAGTCAGATTTCCCCTAAGTATGATATTTTTTATTTTATTTGGCTTTAAACCTAACACATTCGAGGTCAATTAGCCCTTAATTTGTTTCGCGATTTTACCCAGTTTTGATTGATTGCGCGAGGTTCTGAGGGCTGTATCCAGCAGTAGGCATCTCATAATGTCGATTTAAGTAATAAAAAGGCCACCTAAATTTTTTAAGATTTTTGAAAAAAACGTAAGGTTAACCCCTTTGGTGTTTTTTGACCCCAAAAAATGAAAAGTGGAATTCGTCAGCTTCTTTCACTGTTTCTTACGTATTTTGATCAGAAAATTCGATTGACGCAGTCAGATTTCTCCTAAGTATGATATTTTTTATTTTATTTGACTTTAAACCTAACACATTCGAGGTCAATTAGCCCTTAATTTGTTTCGCGATTTTACCCAGTTTTGATTGATTGCGCAAGGTTCTGAGGGCTGTATCCAGCAGTAGGCATCTAATAACGTCGATTTAAGTAATAAAAAGGCCACCTAAATTTTTTAAGATTTTTGAAAAAAACGTAAGGTTAACCCCTTTGGTGTTTTTTGACCCCAAAAAATGAAAAGTGGCATTCGTCAGCTTCTTTCATTGTTTCTTACGTATTTCGATCAGAAAATTCGATTGGCGTAGTCAGATTTCCCCTAAGTATGATATTATTTATTTTATTTGGCTTTAAACCTAACACATTCGGGGTCAATTAGCCCTTAATTTGTTTCGCGATTTTACCCAGTTTTGATTGATTCCGCGAAGTTCTGAGGGCTGTATCCAGCAGTAGGCATCTAATAACGTCCATTTAAGTAATAAAAAGGCCACCTAAATTTTTTAAGATTTTTGAAAAAAACGTAAGGTTAACCCCTTTGATGTTTTTTGACCCCAAAAAATGAAAAGTGGCATTCGTCAGCTTCTTTCGCTGTTTCTTGCGTATTTTGATCGGAAAATTCGATTGGCGCAGTCAGATTTCCCCTAAGTATGATATTTTTTATTTTATTTGGCTTTAAACCTAACACATTCGAGGTCAATTAGCCCTTAATTTGTTTCGCGATTTTACCCAGTTTTGATTGATTGCGCGAGGTTCTGAGGGCTGTATCCAGCAGTAGGCATCTAATAATGTCGATTTAAGTAATAAAAAGGCCTCCTAAATTTTTTAAGATTTTTGAAAAAAACGTAAGGTTAACCCCTTTGGTGTTTTTTGACCCCAAAAAATGAAAAGTGGCATTCGTCAGCTTCTTTCATTGTTTCTTACGTATTTCGATCAGAAAATTCGATTGGCGCAGTCAGATTTCTCCTAAGTATGATATTTTTTATTTTATTTGGCTTTAATCCTAACACATTCGGGGTCAATTAGCCCTTAATTTGTTTCGCGATTTTACCCAGTTTTGATTGATTCCGCGAAGTTCTGAGGGCTGAATCCAGCAGTAGGCATCTAATAACGTCAATTTAAGTAATAAAAAGGCCACCTAACTTTTTAAGATTTTTGAAAAAAACGTAAGGTTAACCCCTTAGGTGTTTTTTCACCACAAAAAATGAAAATTGGAATTCGTCAGCTTCTTTCACTGTTTCTTACGTATTTTGATCAGAAAATTCGATTGGCGCAGTCAGACTTCTCCTAAGTATAATATTTTTTATTTTATTTGGCTTTAATCCTAACACATTCGAGGTCAATTAGCCCTTAATTTGTTTCGCGATTTTACCCAGTTTTGATTGATTGCGCGAGGTTCTGAGGGCTGTATCCAGCAGTAGGCATCTCATAATGTCGATTTAAGTAATAAAAAGGCCACCTAAATTTTTTAAGATTTTTGAAAATACGTAAGGTTAACCCCTTTGGTATTTATTGACCCCAAAAAATGAAAAGTGGAATTCGTCAGCTTCTTTCACTGTTTCTTACGTATTTTGATCAGAAAATTCGATTGGCGCAGTCAGATTTCTCCTAAGTATGATATTTTTTATTTTATTTGGCTTTAAACCTAACACATTCGGGGTCAATTAGCCCTTAATTTGTTTCGCGATTTTACCCAGTTTTGATTGATTCCGCGAAGTTCTGAGGGCTGTATCCAGCAGTAGGCATCTAATAACGTCCATTTAAGTAATAAAAAGGCCACCTAAATTTTTTAAGATTTTTGAAAAAAACGTAAGGTTAACCCCTTTGGTGTTTTTTGACCCCAAAAAATGAAAAGTGGAATTCGTCAGCTTCTTTCACTGTTTCTTACGTATTTTGATCAGAAAATTCGATTGGCGCAGTCAGATTTCTCCTAAGTATGATATTTTTTATTTTATTTGGCTTTAATCCTAACACATTCGGGGTCAATTAGCCCTTAATTTGTTTCGCGATTTTACCCAGTTTTGATTGATTGCGCGAGGTTCTGAGGGCTGTATCCAGCAGTAGGCATCTAATAATGTCGATTTAAGTAATAAAAAGGCCTCCTAAATTTTTTAAGATTTTTGAAAAAAACGTAAGGTTAACCCCTTTGGTGTTTTTTCACCACAAAAAATGAAAAGTGGAATTCGTCAGCTTCTTTCGCTGTTTCTTGCGTATTTTGATCGGAAAATTCGATTGGCGCAGTCAGATTTCCCCTAAGTATGATATTATTTATTTTATTTGGCTTTAAACCTAACAGATTCGGGGTCAATTAGCCCTTAATTTGTTTCGCGATTTTACCCAGTTTTGATTGATTCCGCGAGGTTCTGAGGGCTGTATCCAGCAGTAGGCATCTAATAACGTCGATTTAAGTAATAAAAAGGCCACCTAAATTTTTTAAGATTTTTGAAAAAAACGTAAGGTTAACCCCTTTGGTGTTTTTTGACCCCAAAAAATGAAAAGTGGAATTTGTCAGCTTCTTTCATTGTTTCTTACGTATTTTGATCAGAAAATTCGATTGGCGCAGTCAGATTTCTCCTAAGTATGATATTTTTTATTTTATTTGGCTTTAAACCTAACACATTCGGGGTCAATTAGCCCTTAATTTGTTTCGCGATTTTACCCAGTTTTGATTGATTCCGCGAAGCTCTGAGGGCTGTATCCAGCAGTAGGCATCTAATAACGTCCATTTAAGTAATAAAAAGGCCACCTAAATTTTTTAAGATTTTTGAAAAAAACGTAAGGTTAACCCCTTTGATGTTTTTTGACCCCAAAAAATGAAAAGTGGCATTCGTCAGCTTCTTTCGCTGTTTCTTGCGTATTTTGATCGGAAAATTCGATTGGCGCAGTCAGATTTCCCCTAAGTATGATATTTTTTATTTTATTTGGCTTTAAACCTAACACATTCGAGGTCAATTAGCCCTTAATTTGTTTCGCGATTTTACCCAGTTTTGATTGATTCCGCGAAGTTCTGAGGGCTGAATCCAGCAGTAGGCATCTAATAACGTCAATTTAAGTAATAAAAAGGCCACCTAACTTTTTAAGATTTTTGAAAAAAACGTAAGGTTAACCCCTTTGGTATTTATTGACCCCAAAAAATGAAAAGTGGAATTCGTCAGCTTCTTTCACTGTTTCTTACGTATTTTGATCAGAAAATTCGATTGGCGCAGTCAGATTTCTCCTAAGTATGATATTTTTTATTTTATTTGGCTTTAAACCTAACACATTCGGGGTCAATTAGCCCTTAATTTGTTTCGCGATTTTACCCAGTTTTGATTGATTCCGCGAAGTTCTGAGGGCTGTATCCAGCAGTAGGCATCTAATAACGTCCATTTAAGTAATAAAAAGGCCACCTAAATTTTTTAAGATTTTTGAAAAAAACGTAAGGTTAACCCCTTTGGTGTTTTTTGACCCCAAAAAATGAAAAGTGGAATTCGTCAGCTTCTTTCACTGTTTCTTACGTATTTTGATCAGAAAATTCGATTGGCGCAGTCAGATTTCTCCTAAGTATGATATTTTTTATTTTATTTGGCTTTAATCCTAACACATTCGGGGTCAATTAGCCCTTAATTTGTTTCGCGATTTTACCCAGTTTTGATTGATTGCGCGAGGTTCTGAGGGCTGTATCCAGCAGTAGGCATCTAATAATGTCGATTTAAGTAATAAAAAGGCCTCCTAAATTTTTTAAGATTTTTGAAAAAAACGTAAGGTTAACCCCTTTGGTGTTTTTTCACCACAAAAAATGAAAAGTGGAATTCGTCAGCTTCTTTCGCTGTTTCTTGCGTATTTTGATCGGAAAATTCGATTGGCGCAGTCAGATTTCCCCTAAGTATGATATTATTTATTTTATTTGGCTTTAAACCTAACAGATTCGGGGTCAATTAGCCCTTAATTTGTTTCGCGATTTTACCCAGTTTTGATTGATTCCGCGAGGTTCTGAGGGCTGTATCCAGCAGTAGGCATCTAATAACGTCGATTTAAGTAATAAAAAGGCCACCTAAATTTTTTAAGATTTTTGAAAAAAACGTAAGGTTAACCCCTTTGGTGTTTTTTGACCCCAAAAAATGAAAAGTGGAATTTGTCAGCTTCTTTCATTGTTTCTTACGTATTTTGATCAGAAAATTCGATTGGCGCAGTCAGATTTCTCCTAAGTATGATATTTTTTATTTTATTTGGCTTTAAACCTAACACATTCGGGGTCAATTAACCCTTAATTTGTTTCGCGATTTTACCCAGTTTGGATTGATTCCGCTAAGTTCTGAGGGCTGTATCCAGCAGTAGGCATCTAATAACGTCGATTTAAGTAATAAAAAGGCCACCTAAATTTTTTAAGATTTTTGAAAAAAACGAAAGGTTAACCCCTTTGGTGTTTTTTCACCACAAAAAATGAAAAGTGGAATTCGTCAGCTTCTTTCGCTGTTTCTTGCGTATTTTGATCGGAAAATTTGATTGGCGCAGTCAGATTTCCCCTAAGTATGATATTTTTTATTTTATTTGGCTTTAAACCTAACACATTCGAGGTCAATTAGCCCTTAATTTGTTTCGCGATTTTACCCAGTTTTGATTGATTGCGCGAGGTTCTGAGGGCTGTATCCAGCAGTAGGCATCTCATAATGTCGATTTAAGTAATAAAAAGGCCACCTAAATTTTTTAAGATTTTTGAAAAAAACGTAAGGTTAACCCCTTTGGTGTTTTTTGACCCCAAAAAATGAAAAGTGGAATTCGTCAGCTTCTTTCACTGTTTCTTACGTATTTTGATCAGAAAATTCGATTGACGCAGTCAGATTTCTCCTAAGTATGATATTTTTTATTTTATTTGACTTTAAACCTAACACATTCGAGGTCAATTAGCCCTTAATTTGTTTCGCGATTTTACCCAGTTTTGATTGATTGCGCAAGGTTCTGAGTGCTGTATCCAGCAGTAGGCATCTAAGAACGTCGATTTAAGTAATAAAAAGGCCACCTAAATTTTTTAAGATTTTTGAAAAAAACGTAAGGTTAACCCCTTTGGTGTTTTTTGACCCCAAAAAATGAAAAGTGGAATTTGTCAGCTTCTTTCATTGTTTCTTACGTATTTTGATCAGAAAATTCGATTGGCGCAGTCAGATTTCTCCTAAGTATGATACTTTTTATTTTATTTGGCTTTAAACCTAACACATTCGGGGTCAATTAACCCTTAATTTGTTTCGCGATTTTACCCAGTTTGGATTGATTCCGCTAAGTTCTGAGGGCTGTATCCAGCAGTAGGCATCTAATAACGTCCATTTAAGTAATAAAAAGGCCACCTAAATTTTTTAAGATTTTTGAAAAAAACGTAAGGTTAACCCCTTTGGTGTTTTTTGACCCCAAAAAATGAATAGTGGAATTCGTCAGCTTCTTTCACTGTTTCTTACGTATTTTGATCAGAAAATTCGATTGGCGCAGTCAGATGTCTCCTAAGTATGATATTTTTTATTTTATTTGACTTTAAACCTAACACATTCGAGGTCAATTAGCCCTTAATTTGTTTCGCGATTTTACCCAGTTTTGATTGATTGCGCAAGGTTCTGAGGGCTGTATCCAGCAGTAGGCATCTAATAACGTCGATTTAAGTAATAAAAAGGCCACCTAAATTTTTTAAGATTTTTGAAAAAAACGAAAGGTTAACCCCTTTGGTGTTTTTTCACCACAAAAAATGAAAAGTGGAATTCGTCAGCTTCTTTCGCTATTTCTTGCGTATTTTGATCGGAAAATTTGATTGGCGCAGTCAGATTTCCCCTAAGTATGATATTTTTTATTTTATTTGGCTTTAAACCTAACACATTCGAGGTCAATTAGCCCTTAATTTGTTTCGCGATTTTACCCAGTTTTGATTGATTGCGCGAGGTTCTGAGGGCTGTATCCAGCAGTAGGCATCTCATAATGTCGATTTAAGTAATAAAAAGGCCACCTAAATTTTTTAAGATTTTTGAAAAAAACGTAAGGTTAACCCCTTTGGTGTTTTTTGACCCCAAAAAATGAAAAGTGGCATTCGTCAGCTTCTTTCATTGTTTCTTACGTATTTTGATCAGAAAATTCGATTGACGCAGTCAGATTTCTCCTAAGTATGATATTTTTTATTTTATTTGACTTTAAACCTAACACATTCGAGGTCAATTAGCCCTTAATTTGTTTCGCGATTTTACCCAGTTTTGATTGATTGCGCAAGGTTCTGAGGGCTGTATCCAGCAGTAGGCATCTAATAACGTCGATTTAAGTAATAAAAAGGCCACCTAAATTTTTTAAGATTTTTGAAAAAAACGTAAGGTTAACCCCTTTGGTGTTTTTTGACCCCAAAAAATGAAAAGTGGCATTCGTCAGCTTCTTTCATTGTTTCTTACGTATTTCGATCAGAAAATTCGATTGGCGTAGTCAGATTTCTCCTAAGTATGATATTTTTTATTTTATTTGGCTTTAATCCTAACACATTCGGGGTCAATTAGCCCTTAATTTGTTTCGCGATTTTACCCAGTTTTGATTGATTGCGCGAGGTTCTGAGGGCTGTATCCAGCAGTAGGCATCTAATAATGTCGATTTAAGTAATAAAAAGGCCTCCTAAATTTTTTAAGATTTTTGAAAAAAACGTAAGGTTAACCCCTTTGGTGTTTTTTCACCACAAAAAATGAAAAGTGGAATTCGTCAGCTTCTTTCGCTGTTTCTTGCGTATTTTGATCGGAAAATTCGATTGGCGCAGTCAGATTTCCCCTAAGTATGATATTATTTATTTTATTTGGCTTTAAACCTAACAGATTCGGGGTCAATTAGCCCTTAATTTGTTTCGCGATTTTACCCAGTTTTGATTGATTCCGCGAGGTTCTGAGGGCAGTATCCAGCAGTAGGCATCTAATAACGTCGATTTAAGTAATAACAAGGCCACCTAAATTTTTTAAGATTTTTGAAAAAAACGTAAGGTTAACCCCTTTGGTGTTTTTTGACCCCAAAAAATGAAAAGTGGAATTTGTCAGCTTCTTTCATTGTTTCTTACGTATTTTGATCAGAAAATTCGATTGGCGCAGTCAGATTTCTCCTAAGTATGATATTTTTTATTTTATTTGGCTTTAAACCTAACACATTCGGGGTCAATTAGCCCTTAATTTGTTTCGCGATTTTACCCAGTTTTGATTGATTCCGCGAAATTCTGAGGGCTGTATCCAGCAGTAGGCATCTAATAACGTCCATTTAAGTAATAAAAAGGCCACCTAAATTTTTTAAGATTTTTGAAAAAAACGTAAGGTTAACCCCTTTGATGTTTTTTGACCCCAAAAAATGAAAAGTGGCATTCGTCAGCTTCTTTCGCTGTTTCTTGCGTATTTTGATCGGAAAATTCGATTGGCGCAGTCAGATTTCCCCTAAGTATGATATTTTTTATTTTATTTGGCTTTAAACCTAACACATTCGAGGTCAATTAGCCCTTAATTTGTTTCGCGATTTTACCCAGTTTTGATTGATTGCGCGAGGTTCTGAGGGCTGTATCCAGCAGTAGGCATCTAATAATGTCGATTTAAGTAATAAAAAGGCCTCCTAAATTTTTTAAGATTTTTGAAAAAAACGTAAGGTTAACCCCTTTGGTGTTTTTTGACCCCAAAAAATGAAAAGTGGCATTCGTCAGCTTCTTTCATTGTTTCTTACGTATTTCGATCAGAAAATTCGATTGGCGCAGTCAGATTTCTCCTAAGTATGATATTTTTTATTTTATTTGGCTTTAATCCTAACACATTCGGGGTCAATTAGCCCTTAATTTGTTTCGCGATTTTACCCAGTTTTGATTGATTCCGCGAAGTTCTGAGGGCTGAATCCAGCAGTAGGCATCTAATAACGTCAATTTAAGTAATAAAAAGGCCACCTAACTTTTTAAGATTTTTGAAAAAAACGTAAGGTTAACCCCTTTGGTGTTTTTTCACCACAAAAAATGAAAATTGGAATTCGTCAGCTTCTTTCACTGTTTCTTACGTATTTTGATCAGAAAATTCGATTGGCGCAGTCAGACTTCTCCTAAGTATAATATTTTTTATTTTATTTGGCTTTAATCCTAACACATTCGAGGTCAATTAGCCCTTAATTTGTTTCGCGATTTTACCCAGTTTTGATTGATTGCGCGAGGTTCTGAGGGCTGTATCCAGCAGTAGGCATCTCATAATGTCGATTTAAGTAATAAAAAGGCCACCTAAATTTTTTAAGATTTTTGAAAATACGTAAGGTTAACCCCTTTGGTATTTATTGACCCCAAAAAATGAAAAGTGGAATTCGTCAGCTTCTTTCACTGTTTCTTACGTATTTTGATCAGAAAATTCGATTGGCGCAGTCAGATTTCTCCTAAGTATGATATTTTTTATTTTATTTGGCTTTAAACCTAACACATTCGGGGTCAATTAGCCCTTAATTTGTTTCGCGATTTTACCCAGTTTTGATTGATTCCGCGAAGTTCTGAGGGCTGTATCCAGCAGTAGGCATCTAATAACGTCCATTTAAGTAATAAAAAGGCCACCTAAATTTTTTACGATTTTTGAAAAAAACGTAAGGTTAACCCCTTTGGTGTTTTTTGACCCCAAAAAATGAAAAGTGGAATTCGTCAGCTTCTTTCACTGTTTCTTACATATTTTGATCAGAAAATTCGATTGGCGCAGTCAGATTTCTCCTAAGTATGATATTTTTTATTTTATTTGGCTTTAATCCTAACACATTCGGGGTCAATTAGCCCTTAATTTGTTTCGCGATTTTACCCAGTTTTGATTGATTGCGCGAGGTTCTGAGGGCTGTATCCAGCAGTAGGCATCTAATAATGTCGATTTAAGTAATAAAAAGGCCTCCTAAATTTTTTAAGATTTTTGAAAAAAACGTAAGGTTAACCCCTTTGGTGTTTTTTCACCACAAAAAATGAAAAGTGGAATTCGTCAGCTTCTTTCGCTGTTTCTTGCGTATTTTGATCGGAAAATTCGATTGGCGCAGTCAGATTTCCCCTAAGTATGATATTATTTATTTTATTTGGCTTTAAACCTAACAGATTCGGGGTCAATTAGCCCTTAATTTGTTTCGCGATTTTACCCAGTTTTGATTGATTCCGCGAGGTTCTGAGGGCTGTATCCAGCAGTAGGCATCTAATAACGTCGATTTAAGTAATAAAAAGGCCACCTAAATTTTTTAAGATTTTTGAAAAAAACGTAAGGTTAACCCCTTTGGTGTTTTTTGACCCCAAAAAATGAAAAGTGGAATTTGTCAGCTTCTTTCATTGTTTCTTACGTATTTTGATCAGAAAATTCGATTGGCGCAGTCAGATTTCTCCTAAGTATGATATTTTTTATTTTATTTGGCTTTAAACCTAACACATTCGGGGTCAATTAACCCTTAATTTGTTTCGCGATTTTACCCAGTTTGGATTGATTCCGCTAAGTTCTGAGGGCTGTATCCAGCAGTAGGCATCTAATAACGTCGATTTAAGTAATAAAAAGGCCACCTAAATTTTTTAAGATTTTTGAAAAAAACGAAAGGTTAACCCCTTTGGTGTTTTTTCACCACAAAAAATGAAAAGTGGAATTCGTCAGCTTCTTTCGCTGTTTCTTGCGTATTTTGATCGGAAAATTTGATTGGCGCAGTCAGATTTCCCCTAAGTATGATATTTTTTATTTTATTTGGCTTTAAACCTAACACATTCGAGGTCAATTAGCCCTTAATTTGTTTCGCGATTTTACCCAGTTTTGATTGATTGCGCGAGGTTCTGAGGGCTGTATCCAGCAGTAGGCATCTCATAATGTCGATTTAAGTAATAAAAAGGCCACCTAAATTTTTTAAGATTTTTGAAAAAAACGTAAGGTTAACCCCTTTGGTGTTTTTTGACCCCAAAAAATGAAAAGTGGAATTCGTCAGCTTCTTTCACTGTTTCTTACGTATTTTGATCAGAAAATTCGATTGACGCAGTCAGATTTCTCCTAAGTATGATATTTTTTATTTTATTTGACTTTAAACCTAACACATTCGAGGTCAATTAGCCCTTAATTTGTTTCGCGATTTTACCCAGTTTTGATTGATTGCGCAAGGTTCTGAGGGCTGTATCCAGCAGTAGGCATCTAATAACGTCGATTTAAGTAATAAAAAGGCCACCTAAATTTTTTAAGATTTTTGAAAAAAACGTAAGGTTAACCCCTTTGGTGTTTTTTGACCCCAAAAAATGAAAAGTGGCATTCGTCAGCTTCTTTCATTGTTTCTTACGTATTTCGATCAGAAAATTCGATTGGCGTAGTCAGATTTCCCCTAAGTATGATATTATTTATTTTATTTGGCTTTAAACCTAACACATTCGGGGTCAATTAGCCCTTAATTTGTTTCGCGATTTTACCCAGTTTTGATTGATTCCGCGAAGTTCTGAGGGCTGTATCCAGCAGTAGGCATCTAATAACGTCCATTTAAGTAATAAAAAGGCCACCTAAATTTTTTAAGATTTTTGAAAAAAACGTAAGGTTAACCCCTTTGATGTTTTTTGACCCCAAAAAATGAAAAGTGGCATTCGTCAGCTTCTTTCGCTGTTTCTTGCGTATTTTGATCGGAAAATTCGATTGGCGCAGTCAGATTTCCCCTAAGTATGATATTTTTTATTTTATTTGGCTTTAAACCTAACACATTCGAGGTCAATTAGCCCTTAATTTGTTTCGCGATTTTACCCAGTTTTGATTGATTGCGCGAGGTTCTGAGGGCTGTATCCAGCAGTAGGCATCTAATAATGTCGATTTAAGTAATAAAAAGGCCTCCTAAATTTTTTAAGATTTTTGAAAAAAACGTAAGGTTAACCCCTTTGGTGTTTTTTGACCCCAAAAAATGAAAAGTGGCATTCGTCAGCTTCTTTCATTGTTTCTTACGTATTTCGATCAGAAAATTCGATTGGCGCAGTCAGATTTCTCCTAAGTATGATATTTTTTATTTTATTTGGCTTTAATCCTAACACATTCGGGGTCAATTAGCCCTTAATTTGTTTCGCGATTTTACCCAGTTTTGATTGATTCCGCGAAGTTCTGAGGGCTGAATCCAGCAGTAGGCATCTAATAACGTCAATTTAAGTAATAAAAAGGCCACCTAACTTTTTAAGATTTTTGAAAAAAACGTAAGGTTAACCCCTTAGGTGTTTTTTCACCACAAAAAATGAAAATTGGAATTCGTCAGCTTCTTTCACTGTTTCTTACGTATTTTGATCAGAAAATTCGATTGGCGCAGTCAGACTTCTCCTAAGTATAATATTTTTTATTTTATTTGGCTTTAATCCTAACACATTCGAGGTCAATTAGCCCTTAATTTGTTTCGCGATTTTACCCAGTTTTGATTGATTGCGCGAGGTTCTGAGGGCTGTATCCAGCAGTAGGCATCTCATAATGTCGATTTAAGTAATAAAAAGGCCACCTAAATTTTTTAAGATTTTTGAAAATACGTAAGGTTAACCCCTTTGGTATTTATTGACCCCAAAAAATGAAAAGTGGAATTCGTCAGCTTCTTTCACTGTTTCTTACGTATTTTGATCAGAAAATTCGATTGGCGCAGTCAGATTTCTCCTAAGTATGATATTTTTTATTTTATTTGGCTTTAAACCTAACACATTCGGGGTCAATTAGCCCTTAATTTGTTTCGCGATTTTACCCAGTTTTGATTGATTCCGCGAAGTTCTGAGGGCTGTATCCAGCAGTAGGCATCTAATAACGTCCATTTAAGTAATAAAAAGGCCACCTAAATTTTTTAAGATTTTTGAAAAAAACGTAAGGTTAACCCCTTTGGTGTTTTTTGACCCCAAAAAATGAAAAGTGGAATTCGTCAGCTTCTTTCACTGTTTCTTACGTATTTTGATCAGAAAATTCGATTGGCGCAGTCAGATTTCTCCTAAGTATGATATTTTTTATTTTATTTGGCTTTAATCCTAACACATTCGGGGTCAATTAGCCCTTAATTTGTTTCGCGATTTTACCCAGTTTTGATTGATTGCGCGAGGTTCTGAGGGCTGTATCCAGCAGTAGGCATCTAATAATGTCGATTTAAGTAATAAAAAGGCCTCCTAAATTTTTTAAGATTTTTGAAAAAAACGTAAGGTTAACCCCTTTGGTGTTTTTTCACCATAAAAAATGAAAAGTGGAATTCGTCAGCTTCTTTCGCTGTTTCTTGCGTATTTTGATCGGAAAATTCGATTGGCGCAGTCAGATTTCCCCTAAGTATGATATTATTTATTTTATTTGGCTTTAAACCTAACAGATTCGGGGTCAATTAGCCCTTAATTTGTTTCGCGATTTTACCCAGTTTTGATTGATTCCGCGAGGTTCTGAGGGCTGTATCCAGCAGTAGGCATCTAATAACGTCGATTTAAGTAATAAAAAGGCCACCTAAATTTTTTAAGATTTTTGAAAAAAACGTAAGGTTAACCCCTTTGGTGTTTTTTGACCCCAAAAAATGAAAAGTGGAATTTGTCAGCTTCTTTCATTGTTTCTTACGTATTTTGATCAGAAAATTCGATTGGCGCAGTCAGATTTCTCCTAAGTATGATATTTTTTATTTTATTTGGCTTTAAACCTAACACATTCGGGGTCAATTAGCCCTTAATTTGTTTCGCGATTTTACCCAGTTTTGATTGATTCCGCGAAGCTCTGAGGGCTGTATCCAGCAGTAGGCATCTAATAACGTCCATTTAAGTAATAAAAAGGCCACCTAAATTTTTTAAGATTTTTGAAAAAAACGTAAGGTTAACCCCTTTGATGTTTTTTGACCCCAAAAAATGAAAAGTGGCATTCGTCAGCTTCTTTCGCTGTTTCTTGCGTATTTTGATCGGAAAATTCGATTGGCGCAGTCAGATTTCCCCTAAGTATGATATTTTTTATTTTATTTGGCTTTAAACCTAACACATTCGAGGTCAATTAGCCCTTAATTTGTTTCGCGATTTTACCCAGTTTTGATTGATTCCGCGAAGTTCTGAGGGCTGAATCCAGCAGTAGGCATCTAATAACGTCAATTTAAGTAATAAAAAGGCCACCTAACTTTTTAAGATTTTTGAAAAAAACGTAAGGTTAACCCCTTTGGTATTTATTGACCCCAAAAAATGAAAAGTGGAATTCGTCAGCTTCTTTCACTGTTTCTTACGTATTTTGATCAGAAAATTCGATTGGCGCAGTCAGATTTCTCCTAAGTATGATATTTTTTATTTTATTTGGCTTTAAACCTAACACATTCGGGGTCAATTAGCCCTTAATTTGTTTCGCGATTTTACCCAGTTTTGATTGATTCCGCGAAGTTCTGAGGGCTGTATCCAGCAGTAGGCATCTAATAACGTCCATTTAAGTAATAAAAAGGCCACCTAAATTTTTTAAGATTTTTGAAAAAAACGTAAGGTTAACCCCTTTGGTGTTTTTTGACCCCAAAAAATGAAAAGTGGAATTCGTCAGCTTCTTTCACTGTTTCTTACGTATTTTGATCAGAAAATTCGATTGGCGCAGTCAGATTTCTCCTAAGTATGATATTTTTTATTTTATTTGGCTTTAATCCTAACACATTCGGGGTCAATTAGCCCTTAATTTGTTTCGCGATTTTACCCAGTTTTGATTGATTGCGCGAGGTTCTGAGGGCTGTATCCAGCAGTAGGCATCTAATAATGTCGATTTAAGTAATAAAAAGGCCTCCTAAATTTTTTAAGATTTTTGAAAAAAACGTAAGGTTAACCCCTTTGGTGTTTTTTCACCACAAAAAATGAAAAGTGGAATTCGTCAGCTTCTTTCGCTGTTTCTTGCGTATTTTGATCGGAAAATTCGATTGGCGCAGTCAGATTTCCCCTAAGTATGATATTATTTATTTTATTTGGCTTTAAACCTAACAGATTCGGGGTCAATTAGCCCTTAATTTGTTTCGCGATTTTACCCAGTTTTGATTGATTCCGCGAGGTTCTGAGGGCTGTATCCAGCAGTAGGCATCTAATAACGTCGATTTAAGTAATAAAAAGGCCACCTAAATTTTTTAAGATTTTTGAAAAAAACGTAAGGTTAACCCCTTTGGTGTTTTTTGACCCCAAAAAATGAAAAGTGGAATTTGTCAGCTTCTTTCATTGTTTCTTACGTATTTTGATCAGAAAATTCGATTGGCGCAGTCAGATTTCTCCTAAGTATGATATTTTTTATTTTATTTGGCTTTAAACCTAACACATTCGGGGTCAATTAACCCTTAATTTGTTTCGCGATTTTACCCAGTTTGGATTGATTCCGCTAAGTTCTGAGGGCTGTATCCAGCAGTAGGCATCTAATAACGTCGATTTAAGTAATAAAAAGGCCACCTAAATTTTTTAAGATTTTTGAAAAAAACGAAAGGTTAACCCCTTTGGTGTTTTTTCACCACAAAAAATGAAAAGTGGAATTCGTCAGCTTCTTTCGCTGTTTCTTGCGTATTTTGATCGGAAAATTTGATTGGCGCAGTCAGATTTCCCCTAAGTATGATATTTTTTATTTTATTTGGCTTTAAACCTAACACATTCGAGGTCAATTAGCCCTTAATTTGTTTCGCGATTTTACCCAGTTTTGATTGATTGCGCGAGGTTCTGAGGGCTGTATCCAGCAGTAGGCATCTCATAATGTCGATTTAAGTAATAAAAAGGCCACCTAAATTTTTTAAGATTTTTGAAAAAAACGTAAGGTTAACCCCTTTGGTGTTTTTTGACCCCAAAAAATGAAAAGTGGAATTCGTCAGCTTCTTTCACTGTTTCTTACGTATTTTGATCAGAAAATTCGATTGACGCAGTCAGATTTCTCCTAAGTATGATATTTTTTATTTTATTTGACTTTAAACCTAACACATTCGAGGTCAATTAGCCCTTAATTTGTTTCGCGATTTTACCCAGTTTTGATTGATTGCGCAAGGTTCTGAGGGCTGTATCCAGCAGTAGGCATCTAATAATGTCGATTTAAGTAATAAAAAGGCCTCCTAAATTTTTTAAGATTTTTGAAAAAAACGTAAGGTTAACCCCTTTGGTGTTTTTTGACCCCAAAAAATGAAAAGTGGCATTCGTCAGCTTCTTTCATTGTTTCTTACGTATTTCGATCAGAAAATTCGATTGGCGCAGTCAGATTTCTCCTAAGTATGATATTTTTTATTTTATTTGGCTTTAATCCTAACACATTCGGGGTCAATTAGCCCTTAATTTGTTTCGCGATTTTACCCAGTTTTGATTGATTCCGCGAAGTTCTGAGGGCTGAATCCAGCAGTAGGCATCTAATAACGTCAATTTAAGTAATAAAAAGGCCACCTAACTTTTTAAGATTTTTGAAAAAAACGTAAGGTTAACCCCTTTGGTGTTTTTTCACCACAAAAAATGAAAATTGGAATTCGTCAGCTTCTTTCACTGTTTCTTACGTATTTTGATCAGAAAATTCGATTGGCGCAGTCAGACTTCTCCTAAGTATAATATTTTTTATTTTATTTGGCTTTAATCCTAACACATTCGAGGTCAATTAGCCCTTAATTTGTTTCGCGATTTTACCCAGTTTTGATTGATTGCGCAAGGTTCTGAGGGCTGTATCCAGCAGTAGGCATCTAATAACGTCGATTTAAGTAATAAAAAGGCCACCTAAATTTTTTAAGATTTTTGAAAAAAACGTAAGGTTAACCCCTTTGGTGTTTTTTGACCCCAAAAAATGAAAAGTGGCATTCGTCAGCTTCTTTCATTGTTTCTTACGTATTTCGATCAGAAAATTCGATTGGCGTAGTCAGATTTCCCCTAAGTATGATATTATTTATTTTATTTGGCTTTAAACCTAACAGATTCGGGGTCAATTAGCCCTTAATTTGTTTCGCGATTTTACCCAGTTTTGATTGATTCCGCGAGGTTCTGAGGGCTGTATCCAGCAGTAGGCATCTAATAACGTCGATTTAAGTAATAACAAGGCCACCTAAATTTTTTAAGATTTTTGAAAAAAACGTAAGGTTAACCCCTTTGGTGTTTTTTGACCCCAAAAAATGAAAAGTGGAATTTGTCAGCTTCTTTCATTGTTTCTTACGTATTTTGATCAGAAAATTCGATTGGCGCAGTCAGATTTCTCCTAAGTATGATATTTTTTATTTTATTTGGCTTTAAACCTAACACATTCGGGGTCAATTAGCCCTTAATTTGTTTCGCGATTTTACCCAGTTTTGATTGATTCCGCGAAGTTCTGAGGGCTGTATCCAGCAGTAGGCATCTAATAACGTCCATTTAAGTAATAAAAAGGCCACCTAAATTTTTTAAGATTTTTGAAAAAAACGTAAGGTTAACCCCTTTGATGTTTTTTGACCCCAAAAAATGAAAAGTGGCATTCGTCAGCTTCTTTCGCTGTTTCTTGCGTATTTTGATCGGAAAATTCGATTGGCGCAGTCAGATTTCCCCTAAGTATGATATTTTTTATTTTATTTGGCTTTAAACCTAACACATTCGAGGTCAATTAGCCCTTAATTTGTTTCGCGATTTTACCCAGTTTTGATTGATTGCGCGAGGTTCTGAGGGCTGTATCCAGCAGTAGGCATCTAATAATGTCGATTTAAGTAATAAAAAGGCCTCCTAAATTTTTTAAGATTTTTGAAAAAAACGTAAGGTTAACCCCTTTGGTGTTTTTTGACCCCAAAAAATGAAAAGTGGCATTCGTCAGCTTCTTTCATTGTTTCTTACGTATTTCGATCAGAAAATTCGATTGGCGCAGTCAGATTTCTCCTAAGTATGATATTTTTTATTTTATTTGGCTTTAATCCTAACACATTCGGGGTCAATTAGCCCTTAATTTGTTTCGCGATTTTACCCAGTTTTGATTGATTCCGCGAAGTTCTGAGGGCTGAATCCAGCAGTAGGCATCTAATAACGTCAATTTAAGTAATAAAAAGGCCACCTAACTTTTTAAGATTTTTGAAAAAAACGTAAGGTTAACCCCTTAGGTGTTTTTTCACCACAAAAAATGAAAATTGGAATTCGTCAGCTTCTTTCACTGTTTCTTACGTATTTTGATCAGAAAATTCGATTGGCGCAGTCAGACTTCTCCTAAGTATAATATTTTTTATTTTATTTGGCTTTAATCCTAACACATTCGAGGTCAATTAGCCCTTAATTTGTTTCGCGATTTTACCCAGTTTTGATTGATTGCGCGAGGTTCTGAGGGCTGTATCCAGCAGTAGGCATCTCATAATGTCGATTTAAGTAATAAAAAGGCCACCTAAATTTTTTAAGATTTTTGAAAATACGTAAGGTTAACCCCTTTGGTATTTATTGACCCCAAAAAATGAAAAGTGGAATTCGTCAGCTTCTTTCACTGTTTCTTACGTATTTTGATCAGAAAATTCGATTGGCGCAGTCAGATTTCTCCTAAGTATGATATTTTTTATTTTATTTGGCTTTAAACCTAACACATTCGGGGTCAATTAGCCCTTAATTTGTTTCGCGATTTTACCCAGTTTTGATTGATTCCGCGAAGTTCTGAGGGCTGTATCCAGCAGTAGGCATCTAATAACGTCCATTTAAGTAATAAAAAGGCCACCTAAATTTTTTAAGATTTTTGAAAAAAACGTAAGGTTAACCCCTTTGGTGTTTTTTGACCCCAAAAAATGAAAAGTGGAATTCGTCAGCTTCTTTCACTGTTTCTTACGTATTTTGATCAGAAAATTCGATTGGCGCAGTCAGATTTCTCCTAAGTATGATATTTTTTATTTTATTTGGCTTTAATCCTAACACATTCGGGGTCAATTAGCCCTTAATTTGTTTCGCGATTTTACCCAGTTTTGATTGATTGCGCGAGGTTCTGAGGGCTGTATCCAGCAGTAGGCATCTAATAATGTCGATTTAAGTAATAAAAAGGCCTCCTAAATTTTTTAAGATTTTTGAAAAAAACGTAAGGTTAACCCCTTTGGTGTTTTTTCACCACAAAAAATGAAAAGTGGAATTCGTCAGCTTCTTTCGCTGTTTCTTGCGTATTTTGATCGGAAAATTCGATTGGCGCAGTCAGATTTCCCCTAAGTATGATATTATTTATTTTATTTGGCTTTAAACCTAACAGATTCGGGGTCAATTAGCCCTTAATTTGTTTCGCGATTTTACCCAGTTTTGATTGATTCCGCGAGGTTCTGAGGGCTGTATCCAGCAGTAGGCATCTAATAACGTCGATTTAAGTAATAAAAAGGCCACCTAAATTTTTTAAGATTTTTGAAAAAAACGTAAGGTTAACCCCTTTGATGTTTTTTGACCCCAAAAAATGAAAAGTGGCATTCGTCAGCTTCTTTCGCTGTTTCTTGCGTATTTTGATCGGAAAATTCGATTGGCGCAGTCAGATTTCCCCTAAGTATGATATTTTTTATTTTATTTGGCTTTAAACCTAACACATTCGAGGTCAATTAGCCCTTAATTTGTTTCGCGATTTTACCCAGTTTTGATTGATTGCGCGAGGTTCTGAGGGCTGTATCCAGCAGTAGGCATCTAATAATGTCGATTTAAGTAATAAAAAGGCCTCCTAAATTTTTTAAGATTTTTGAAAAAAACGTAAGGTTAACCCCTTTGGTGTTTTTTGACCCCAAAAAATGAAAAGTGGCATTCGTCAGCTTCTTTCATTGTTTCTTACGTATTTCGATCAGAAAATTCGATTGGCGCAGTCAGATTTCTCCTAAGTATGATATTTTTTATTTTATTTGGCTTTAATCCTAACACATTCGGGGTCAATTAGCCCTTAATTTGTTTCGCGATTTTACCCAGTTTTGATTGATTCCGAGAAGTTCTGAGGGCTGAATCCAGCAGTAGGCATCTAATAACGTCAATTTAAGTAATAAAAAGGCCACCTAACTTTTTAAGATTTTTGAAAAAAACGTAAGGTTAACCCCTTTGGTGTTTTTTGACCCCAAAAAATGAAAAGTGGAATTCGTCAGCTTCTTTCACTGTTTCTTACGTATTTTGATCGGAAAATTCGATTGGCGCAGATAAACCTAACACATTCGAGGTCAATTAGCCCTTAATTTGTTTCGCGATTTTACCCAGTTTTGATTGATTGCGCAAGGTTCTGAGGGCTGTATCCAGCAGTAGGCATCTAATAACGTCGATTTAAGTAATAAAAAGGCCACCTAAATTTTTTAAGATTTTTGAAAAAAACGAATGGTGTTTTTTCACCACAAAAAATGAAAAGTGGAATTCGTCAGCTTCTTTCGCTGTTTCTTGCGTATTTTGATCGGAAAATTCGATTGGCGCAGTCAGATTTCCCTTAAGTATGATATTTTTTATTTTATTTGGCTTTAAACCTAACACATTCGGGGTCAATTAGCCCTTAATTTGTTTCGCGATTTTACCCAGTTTTGATTGATTGCGCGAGGTTCTGAGGGCTGTATCCAGCAGTAGGCATCTAATAATGTCGATTTAAGTAATAAAAAAGCCACCTGAATTTTTTAAGATTTTTGAAAAAAACGTAAGGTTAACCCCTTTGGTGTTTTTTGACCCCAAAAAATGAAAAGTGGCATTCGTCAGCTTCTTTCACTGTTTCTTATGTATTTTGATCAGAAAATTCGATTGGCCCAGTCAGATTTCTCCTAAGCATGATATTTTTTATTTTATTTGGCTTTAATCCTAACACATTCGGGGTCAATTAGCCCTTAATTTGTTTCGCGATTTTACCCAGTTTTGATTGATTCCGCGAGGTTCTGAGGGCTGTATCCAGCAGTAGGCATCTAATAACGTCGATTTAAGTAATAAAAAGGCCACCTAAATTTTTTAAGATTTTTGAAAAAAACGTAAGGTTAACCCCTTTGGTGTTTTTTCACCACAAAAAATGAAAAGTGGAATTCGTCAGCTTCTTTCGCTGTTTCTTACGTATTTTGATCAGAAAATTCGATTGGCGCAGTCAGATTTCTCCTAAGTATGATATTTTTTATTTTATTTGGCTTTAAACCTAACACATTCGGGGTCAATTAACCCTTAATTTGTTTCGCGATTTTACCCAGTTTGGATTGATTCCGCTAAGTTCTGGGGGCTGTATCCAGCAGTAGGCATCTAATAACGTCCATTTAAGTAATAAAAAGGCCACCTAAATTTTTTAAGATTTTTGAAAAAAACGTAAGGTTAACCCCTTTGGTGTTTTTTGACCCCAAAAAATGAAAAGTGGAATTTGTCAGCTTCTTTCATTGTTTCTTACGTATTTTGATCAGAAAATTCGATTGGCGCAGTCAGATTTCTCCTAAGTATGATATTTTTTATTTTATTTGGCTTTAAACCTAACAGATTCGGGGTCAATTAGCCCTTAATTTGTTTCGCGATTTTACCCAGTTTTGATTGATTCCGCGAGGTTCTGAGGGCTGTATCCAGCAGTAGGCATCTAATAACGTCGATTTAAGTAATAAAAAGGCCACCTAAATTTTTTAAGATTTTTGAAAAAAACGTAAGGTTAACCCCTTTGGTGTTTTTTGACCCCAAAAAATGAAAAGTGGAATTCGTCAGCTTCTTTCACTGTTTCTTACGTATTTTGATCGGAAAATTCGATTGGCGCAGATAAACCTAACACATTCGAGGTCAATTAGCCCTTAATTTGTTTCGCGATTTTACCCAGTTTTGATTGATTGCGCAAGGTTCTGAGGGCTGTATCCAGCAGTAGGCATCTAATAACGTCGATTTAAGTAATAAAAAGGCCACCTAAATTTTTTAAGATTTTTGAAAAAAACGAATGGTGTTTTTTCACCACAAAAAATGAAAAGTGGAATTCGTCAGCTTCTTTCGCTGTTTCTTGCGTATTTTGATCGGAAAATTCGATTGGCGCAGTCAGATTTCCCTTAAGTATGATATTTTTTATTTTATTTGGCTTTAAACCTAACACATTCGGGGTCAATTAGCCCTTAATTTGTTTCGCGATTTTACCCAGTTTTGATTGATTGCGCGAGGTTCTGAGGGCTGTATCCAGCAGTAGGCATCTAATAATGTCGATTTAAGTAATAAAAAAGCCACCTGAATTTTTTAAGATTTTTGAAAAAAACGTAAGGTTAACCCCTTTGGTGTTTTTTGACCCCAAAAAATGAAAAGTGGCATTCGTCAGCTTCTTTCACTGTTTCTTATGTATTTTGATCAGAAAATTCGATTGGCCCAGTCAGATTTCTCCTAAGCATGATATTTTTTATTTTATTTGGCTTTAATCCTAACACATTCGGGGTCAATTAGCCCTTAATTTGTTTCGCGATTTTACCCAGTTTTGATTGATTCCGCGAGGTTCTGAGGGCTGTATCCAGCAGTAGGCATCTAATAACGTCGATTTAAGTAATAAAAAGGCCACCTAAATTTTTTAAGATTTTTGAAAAAAACGTAAGGTTAACCCCTTTGGTGTTTTTTCACCACAAAAAATGAAAAGTGGAATTCGTCAGCTTCTTTCGCTGTTTCTTACGTATTTTGATCAGAAAATTCGATTGGCGCAGTCAGATTTCTCCTAAGTATGATATTTTTTATTTTATTTGGCTTTAAACCTAACACATTCGGGGTCAATTAACCCTTAATTTGTTTCGCGATTTTACCCAGTTTGGATTGATTCCGCTAAGTTCTGGGGGCTGTATCCAGCAGTAGGCATCTAATAACGTCCATTTAAGTAATAAAAAGGCCACCTAAATTTTTTAAGATTTTTGAAAAAAACGTAAGGTTAACCCCTTTGGTGTTTTTTGACCCCAAAAAATGAAAAGTGGAATTTGTCAGCTTCTTTCATTGTTTCTTACGTATTTTGATCAGAAAATTCGATTGGCGCAGTCAGATTTCTCCTAAGTATGATATTTTTTATTTTATTTGGCTTTAAACCTAACAGATTCGGGGTCAATTAGCCCTTAATTTGTTTCGCGATTTTACCCAGTTTTGATTGATTCCGCGAGGTTCTGAGGGCTGTATCCAGCAGTAGGCATCTAATAACGTCGATTTAAGTAATAAAAAGGCCACCTAAATTTTTTAAGATTTTTGAAAAAAACGTAAGGTTAACCCCTTTGGTGTTTTTTGACCCCAAAAAATGAAAAGTGGAATTCGTCAGCTTCT
This sequence comes from Cantharis nigra, assembly GCA_958510845.1. Taxonomy (NCBI): domain Eukaryota; kingdom Metazoa; phylum Arthropoda; class Insecta; order Coleoptera; family Cantharidae; genus Cantharis; species Cantharis nigra. The sequence continues at coordinate 1,430,593 of OY294034.1, read as the reverse complement.
TTCACTGTTTCTTACGTATTTTGATCAGAAAATTCGATTGGCGCAGTCAGATTTCTCCTAAGTATGATATTTTTTATTTTATTTGGCTTTAAACCTAACACATTCGAGGTCAATTAGCCCTTAATTTGTTTCGCGATTTTACCCAGTTTTGATTGATTGCGCGAGGTTCTGAGGGCTGTATCCAGCAGTAGGCATCTAATAACGTCGATTTAAGTAATAAAAAGGCCACCTAAATTTTTTAAGATTTTTGAAAAAAAAGTAAGGTTAACCCCTTTGGTGTTTTTTGACCCCAAAAAATGAAAAGTGGAATTCGTCAGCTTCTTTCACTGTTTCTTACGTATTTTGATCAGAAAATTCGATTGGCGCAGTCAGATTTCTCCTAAGTATGATATTTTTTATTTTATTTGGCTTTAAACCTAACACATTCGAGGTCAATTAGCCCTTAATTTGTTTCGCGATTTTACCCAGTTTTGATTGATTGCGCAAGGTTCTGAGGGCTGTATCCAGCAGTAAGCATCTAATAACGTCGATTTAAGTAATAAAAAGGCCACCTAAATTTTTTAAGATTTTTGAAAAAAACGTAAGGTTAACCCCTTTGGTGTTTTTTGACCCCAAAAAATGAAAAGTGGAATTTGTCAGCTTCTTTCATTGTTTCTTACGTATTTTGATCAGAAAATTCGATTGGCGCAGTCAGATTTCTCCTAAGTATGATATTTTTTATTTTATTTGGCTTTAAACCTAACACATTCGGGGTCAATTAACCCTTAATTTGTTTCGCGATTTTACCCAGTTTGGATTGATTCCGCTAAGTTCTGAGGGCTGTATCCAGCAGTCGGCATCTAATAACGTCCATTTAAGTAATAAAAAGGCCACCTAAATTTTTTAAGATTTTTGAAAAAAACGTAAGGTTAACCCCTTTGGTGTTTTTTGACCCCAAAAAATGAATAGTGGAATTCGTCAGCTTCTTTCACTGTTTCTTACGTATTTTGATCAGAAAATTCGATTGGCGCAGTCAGATGTCTCCTAAGTATGATATTTTTTATTTTATTTGACTTTAAACCTAACACATTCGAGGTCAATTAGCCCTTAATTTGTTTCGCGATTTTACCCAGTTTTGATTGATTGCGCAAGGTTCTGAGGGCTGTATCCAGCAGTAGGCATCTAATAACGTCGATTTAAGTAATAAAAAGGCCACCTAAATTTTTTAAGATTTTTGAAAAAAACGAAAGGTTAACCCCTTTGGTGTTTTTTCACCACAAAAAATGAAAAGTGGAATTCGTCAGCTTCTTTCGCTGTTTCTTGCGTATTTTGATCGGAAAATTTGATTGGCGCAGTCAGATTTCCCCTAAGTATGATATTTTTTATTTTATTTGGCTTTAAACCTAACACATTCGAGGTCAATTAGCCCTTAATTTGTTTCGCGATTTTACCCAGTTTTGATTGATTGCGCGAGGTTCTGAGGGCTGTATCCAGCAGTAGGCATCTCATAATGTCGATTTAAGTAATAAAAAGGCCACCTAAATTTTTTAAGATTTTTGAAAAAAACGTAAGGTTAACCCCTTTGGTGTTTTTTGACCCCAAAAAATGAAAAGTGGAATTCGTCAGCTTCTTTCACTGTTTCTTACGTATTTTGATCAGAAAATTCGATTGACGCAGTCAGATTTCTCCTAAGTATGATATTTTTTATTTTATTTGACTTTAAACCTAACACATTCGAGGTCAATTAGCCCTTAATTTGTTTCGCGATTTTACCCAGTTTTGATTGATTGCGCAAGGTTCTGAGGGCTGTATCCAGCAGTAGGCATCTAATAACGTCGATTTAAGTAATAAAAAGGCCACCTAAATTTTTTAAGATTTTTGAAAAAAACGTAAGGTTAACCCCTTTGGTGTTTTTTGACCCCAAAAAATGAAAAGTGGCATTCGTCAGCTTCTTTCATTGTTTCTTACGTATTTCGATCAGAAAATTCGATTGGCGTAGTCAGATTTCTCCTAAGTATGATATTTTTTATTTTATTTGGCTTTAATCCTAACACATTCGGGGTCAATTAGCCCTTAATTTGTTTCGCGATTTTACCCAGTTTTGATTGATTGCGCGAGGTTCTGAGGGCTGTATCCAGCAGTAGGCATCTAATAATGTCGATTTAAGTAATAAAAAGGCCTCCTAAATTTTTTAAGATTTTTGAAAAAAACGTAAGGTTAACCCCTTTGGTGTTTTTTCACCACAAAAAATGAAAAGTGGAATTCGTCAGCTTCTTTCGCTGTTTCTTGCGTATTTTGATCGGAAAATTCGATTGGCGCAGTCAGATTTCCCCTAAGTATGATATTATTTATTTTATTTGGCTTTAAACCTAACAGATTCGGGGTCAATTAGCCCTTAATTTGTTTCGCGATTTTACCCAGTTTTGATTGATTCCGCGAGGTTCTGAGGGCTGTATCCAGCAGTAGGCATCTAATAACGTCGATTTAAGTAATAACAAGGCCACCTAAATTTTTTAAGATTTTTGAAAAAAACGTAAGGTTAACCCCTTTGGTGTTTTTTGACCCCAAAAAATGAAAAGTGGAATTTGTCAGCTTCTTTCATTGTTTCTTACGTATTTTGATCAGAAAATTCGATTGGCGCAGTCAGATTTCTCCTAAGTATGATATTTTTTATTTTATTTGGCTTTAAACCTAACACATTCGGGGTCAATTAGCCCTTAATTTGTTTCGCGATTTTACCCAGTTTTGATTGATTCCGCGAAGTTCTGAGGGCTGTATCCAGCAGTAGGCATCTAATAACGTCCATTTAAGTAATAAAAAGGCCACCTAAATTTTTTAAGATTTTTGAAAAAAACGTAAGGTTAACCCCTTTGATGTTTTTTGACCCCAAAAAATGAAAAGTGGCATTCGTCAGCTTCTTTCGCTGTTTCTTGCGTATTTTGATCGGAAAATTCGATTGGCGCAGTCAGATTTCCCCTAAGTATGATATTTTTTATTTTATTTGGCTTTAAACCTAACACATTCGAGGTCAATTAGCCCTTAATTTGTTTCGCGATTTTACCCAGTTTTGATTGATTGCGCGAGGTTCTGAGGGCTGTATCCAGCAGTAGGCATCTAATAATGTCGATTTAAGTAATAAAAAGGCCTCCTAAATTTTTTAAGATTTTTGAAAAAAACGTAAGGTTAACCCCTTTGGTGTTTTTTGACCCCAAAAAATGAAAAGTGGCATTCGTCAGCTTCTTTCATTGTTTCTTACGTATTTCGATCAGAAAATTCGATTGGCGCAGTCAGATTTCTCCTAAGTATGATATTTTTTATTTTATTTGGCTTTAATCCTAACACATTCGGGGTCAATTAGCCCTTAATTTGTTTCGCGATTTTACCCAGTTTTGATTGATTCCGCGAAGTTCTGAGGGCTGAATCCAGCAGTAGGCATCTAATAACGTCAATTTAAGTAATAAAAAGGCCACCTAAATTTTTTAAGATTTTTGAAAAAAACGTAAGGTTAACCCCTTTGGTGTTTTTTCACCACAAAAAATGAAAATTGGAATTCGTCAGCTTCTTTCACTGTTTCTTACGTATTTTGATCAGAAAATTCGATTGGCGCAGTCAGACTTCTCCTAAGTATAATATTTTTTATTTTATTTGGCTTTAATCCTAACACATTCGAGGTCAATTAGCCCTTAATTTGTTTCGCGATTTTACCCAGTTTTGATTGATTGCGCGAGGTTCTGAGGGCTGTATCCAGCAGTAGGCATCTCATAATGTCGATTTAAGTAATAAAAAGGCCACCTAAATTTTTTAAGATTTTTGAAAAAAACGTAAAGTTAACCCCTTTGGTGTTTTTTCACCACAAAAAATGAAAAGTGGAATTCGTCAGCTTCTTTAGCTGTTTCTTGCGTATTTTGATCGGAAAATTCGATTGGCGCAGTCAGATTTCCCCTAAGTATGATATTATTTATTTTATTTGGCTTTAAACCTAACACATTCGGGGTCAATTAGCCCTTAATTTGTTTCGTGATTTTACCCAGTTTTGATTGATTGCGCGAGGTTCTGAGGGCTGTATCCAGCAGTAGGCATCTAATAATGTCGATTTAAGTAATAAAAAAGCCACCTGAATTTTTTAAGATTTTTGAAAAAAACGTAAGGTTAACCCCTTTGGTGTTTTTTGACCCCAAAAAATGAAAAGTGGAATTCGTCAGCTTCTTTCACTGTTTCTTACGTATTTTGATCAGAAAATTCGATTGACGCAGTCAGATTTCTCCTAAGTATGATATTTTTAATTTTATTTGGCTTTAAACCTAACACATTCGGGGTCAATTAGCCCTTAATTTGTTTCGCGATATTACCCAGTTTTGATTGATTCCGCGAGGTTCTGAGGGCTGTATCCTGCAGTAGGCATCTAATAACGTCAATTTAAGTAATAAAAAAGCCACCTAAATTTTTTAAGATTTTTGAAAAAAACGTAAGGTTAACCCCTTTGGTGTTTTTTGACCCCAAAAAATGAAAAGTGGCATTCGTCAGCTTCTTTCATTGTTTCTTACGTATTTCGATCAGAAAATTCGATTGGCGCAGTCAGATTTCTCCTAAGTATGATATTTTTTATTTTATTTGGCTTTAATCCTAACACATTCGGGGTCAATTAGCCCTTAATTTGTTTCGCGATTTTACCCAGTTTTGATTGATTGCGCGAGGTTCTGAGGGCTGTATCCAGCAGTAGGCATCTAATAACGTCGATTTAAGTAATAAAAAGGCCACCTAAATTTTTTAAGATTTTTGAAAAAAACGTAAGGTTAACCCCTTTGGTGTTTTTTCACCACAAAAAATGAAAAGTGGAATTCGTCAGCTTCTTTCGCTGTTTCTTGCGTATTTTGATCGGAAAATTCGATTGGCGCAGTCAGATTTCCCCTAAGTATGATATTATTTATTTTATTTGGCTTTAAACCTAACACATTCGGGGTCAATTAGCCCTTAATTTGTTTCGTGATTTTACCCAGTTTTGATTGATTGCGCGAGGTTCTGAGGGCTGTATCCAGCAGTAGGCATCTAATAATGTCGATTTAAGTAATAAAAAAGCCACCTGAATTTTTTAAGATTTTTGAAAAAAACGTAAGGTTAACCCCTTTGGTGTTTTTTGACCCCAAAAAATGAAAAGTGGCATTCGTCAGCTTCTTTCACTGTTTCTTATGTATTTTGATCAGAAAATTCGATTGGCCCAGTCAGATTTCTCCTAAGCATGATATTTTTTATTTTATTTGGCTTTAATCCTAACACATTCGGGGTCAATTAGCCCTTAATTTGTTTCGCGATTTTACCCAGTTTTGATTGATTCCGCGAGGTTCTGAGGGCTGTATCCTGCAGTAGGCATCTAATAACGTCAATTTAAGTAATAAAAAAGCCACCTAAATTTTTTAAGATTTTTGAAAAAAACGTAAGGTTAACCCCTTTGGTGTTTTTTCACCACAAAAAATGAAAATTGGAATTCGTCAGCTTCTTTCACTGTTTCTTACGTATTTTGATCAGAAAATTCGATTGGCGCAGTCAGACTTCTCCTAAGTATAATATTTTTTATTTTATTTGGCTTTAATCCTAACACATTCGAGGTCAATTAGCCCTTAATTTGTTTCGCGATTTTACCCAGTTTTGATTGATTGCGCGAGGTTCTGAGGGCTGTATCCAGCAGTAGGCATCTCATAATGTCGATTTAAGTAATAAAAAGGCCACCTAAATTTTTTAAGATTTTTGAAAAAAACGTAAAGTTAACCCCTTTGGTGTTTTTTCACCACAAAAAATGAAAAGTGGAATTCGTCAGCTTCTTTCGCTGTTTCTTGCGTATTTTGATCGGAAAATTCGATTGGCGCAGTCAGATTTCCCCTAAGTATGATATTATTTATTTTATTTGGCTTTAAACCTAACACATTCGGGGTCAATTAGCCCTTAATTTGTTTCGTGATTTTACCCAGTTTTGATTGATTGCGCGAGGTTCTGAGGGCTGTATCCAGCAGTAGGCATCTAATAATGTCGATTTAAGTAATAAAAAAGCCACCTGAATTTTTTAAGATTTTTGAAAAAAACGTAAGGTTAACCCCTTTGGTGTTTTTTGACCCCAAAAAATGAAAAGTGGCATTCGTCAGCTTCTTTCACTGTTTCTTATGTATTTTGATCAGAAAATTCGATTGGCCCAGTCAGATTTCTCCTAAGCATGATATTTTTTATTTTATTTGGCTTTAATCCTAACACATTCGGGGTCAATTAGCCCTTAATTTGTTTCGCGATTTTACCCAGTTTTGATTGATTCCGCGAGGTTCTGAGGGCTGTATCCTGCAGTAGGCATCTAATAACGTCAATTTAAGTAATAAAAAAGCCACCTAAATTTTTTAAGATTTTTGAAAAAAACGTAAGGTTAACCCCTTTCGTGTTTTTTGACCCCAAAAAATAAAAAGTGGTATTCGTCAGCTTCTTTCACTGTTTCTTGCGTATTTTGATCAGAAAATTCGATTATTTTTAGATTTTTAAAATCGGGCATTAACTCAATTATTGTTAAATGTCACTTACCATTTTTTATCTATTTTGGCATACTCCTGAAGGACTGAAAATAAAAAATATATATGAGAATATGTCAACTAATTTTGCAATACAAATTTTAGGTTATGTTATGAAAACTTTAAAGAACTAATTAATGCAAACAAAAATAATTAAACAAATTCAGTTTTACCCATACCTTTATAGGGCGTTTTCAAAATATATAGGTTTGAAAGGTAAATTGTTGGTATAAAAAAATTCAACATAGAAACAACTCAAAGTTTAGCTTACAAAAAATTAGCGGCGTATGCATCAAGGGGAGAAAATATCCTAGCGAACCAACGAGGGGTGGATCCAGAAGTATTTTCTGGAAGGGCCACAAGGATCAGGCGGGCCAAAAGTGTTCTCAGATTTGGGATTATCTACTTTTCCACTAGCAAATAGCGCTACTTGAAAGTCGGAGCAAAAACCAAAGTTTGGTTTGTTTTTAACAAATGCGACTATTAGAATAGTGTTACGTGGTGTTAATGAAGTAGTGTTAAAGACAGTCAGATTGGAGCATTAATTAACATTAACACAATTCAGACAGGGGTCTAAGAAATTACAACTGTTTACATCTCAAGAATTATGAAATTCAAATTTTGATGGCGGAACAAAATAAAATATCCGAAGACATATTAAGAGGAATTAAAGATCGTTTTTTACTCTCAACGTGACTGCTCAACGAATTTTATGATTTCTGAATAAAATCAAATACCTAATGCTCTAAGGGCGAATCCCACCAGACAAAAAAAAACAAGTTTTTTACAAAACTTAGATTAAAATAACAAATTTAGCATGTGTTACCAAGGTAATTTAACAAGTTTTGTCTAAAACTCGATTTTTTTGTCTGGTGGGATTGGCCCTAACAAACGCGATTAAAAATCATTAGCGGGAACCTACAGTTTTTCTATGAAACAGCCTAATTTCTCAACGAATTTCCGGATTTTAAATTCGTGCTCCACACAAAATAAACTACATAAAACCCTAACAAATTGAACCAAAATATTTGCAGGGAGGTTTAAAAACGAAGGGTTTACTGTGCTCAGAGTAACTCCTCAACAGATTTAGGATCTAAACTTCCATTGCGGAACAAAACCTAACCAATTAATGCAATTAAAAAACATTAGTACGAACCTACAGTTTTTCTACGAAACACCTTAGTTTTGTCAGCTAAATAATTATAAAATTTAAAATATTAATATCTCCGAAACCAATAAAAGTAGTATTTATTTCTTATAGAAAATGCATACAGAATAAGAATCCACCCAAAAGATATTAAATTTTTAGAAAAGAAAAGCATATTTTTAGAAAAAAATAAATACTTTCAATTTTATGAAAATATAATTGCAAAATTTTGGGTTAGTTTGGAAATTCTTCAGATTCATAAATTTTTAAAAATCAAGTACGATGTTCCACGTAAGGGACAAAAAAGTTTTTCGAAAAGCTACAAAATTACCGAATTGCCAGCGATGTATAATACAGTAGAATCCGCTTAATGTAATCACTTTGGGCCAAGGTAATTTTAATAATATTAGCTGATAACTGATAACAATTAGCGAAATTTAGAAAAAAGCGAATTTTAGTATACTTAGATTAGAACAAATTAGAAGAAAAAAAAGAAAGAAAACGTGGCGGGTTTCCAAAAAAAATGATCACAATAACCGACTGTAACATTATCCGTGATCTCATTAAGCGGATTCTACTGTAGTATGCTATAAGTACACAAAATTTTTGAGAATAAAATTTAATATTTTAAAATCTTAAAATGCCGCCATCAAGCGTCAAGACTTTTTTACGTGATAAAAATATATGGGTCACCGAATTTAGTGCAAATAAGAATATAATTTAGAATTTTCTATAATGTACTAGGAGAGATCAATAAATACGGTAAAAACGGTATAAAGAAAAGAATTTAAAAAAAAAATCACTCAAGGGGTTTGAGACAAAATCAAATAGAAGGCCAATATTCAAAAATTAAATCGATTCTGGCATTTGATTTCATTCAGGCAACCGTTGGATTTTTATTCAATTTTCAATAGTATAGTCAGTTTTGACATTTTAAAATTGGAAAAAAAGCTAACATCTGTAGAAGATGGGAAAGACTTTTCTTCTCACTCATCTGCAACAAAAACCCAACTCCGTAGGTTTAATAACTAGTGGAAAATAATCCGATCAAAAGCATTTTTATCGTTACTATATCAAACTAGAAAATCGTTTAATTATCGATTTAAATTTAACAAAAATGAAAACGTAATTGGTTTAATTTAATTTGAATCATTTGAAAAACGTACTTAGAAACTCATGAATAAGCGGATGTACGCGTGTCGTAGTTTAAAAAAAAACTATTGAACACAAAGAAATTTCGATTTATAAACATTAGTTAGTAATTAATTAACACAATTAAGGTAAAGAGCGATAGACACATGTACTGCTTTTTCGACTTCCAAGCCATCACACCATGACATGTGTTTCTGACTCGTTAGTCTTCATCAGTATCGCATACTTGTTGTAATCACTTAATTGTGTGCACTTTACGGCTACTGGTCTAAACATTCCATGTGGACGAAGTATTCACGTCACTACACAAGAACAAAGACCGACGCCAACGTGCGGTTCTCGAGCTATATCAGCGCTCATAAACTAAATATGATAACAAAATTCTCGCATATTGTGCATAAGTTTTACAACTAAAAATTAATTAACACAATTAAGGTAAAGAGCGATAGACACATGTACTGCTTTTTCGACTTCCAAGCCATCACACCATGACATGTGTTTCTGACTCGTTAGTCTTCATCAGTATCGCATACTTGTTGTAATCACTTAATTGTGTGCACTTTACGGCTACTGGTCTAAACATTCCATGTGGACGAAGTATTCACGTCACTACACAAGAACAAAGACCGACGCCAACGTGCGGTTCTCGAGCTATATCAGCGCTCATAAACTAAATATGATAACAAAATTCTCGCATATTGTGCATAAGTTTTACAACTAAAAATTAATTAACACAATTAAGGTAAAGAGCGATAGACACATGTACTGCTTTTTCGACTTCCAAGCCATCACACCATGACATGTGTTTCTGACTCGTTAGTCTTCATCAGTATCGCATACTTGTTGTAATCACTTAATTGTGTGCACTTTACGGCTACTGGTCTAAACATTCCATGTGGACGAAGTATTCACGTCACTACACAAGAACAAAGACCGACGCCAACGTGCGGTTCTCGAGCTATATCAGCGCTCATAAACTAAATATGATAACAAAATTCTCGCATATTGTGCATAAGTTTTACAACTAAAAATTAATTAACACAATTAAGGTAAAGAGCGATAGACACATGTACTGCTTTTTCGACTTCCAACATATATACATATACATACAACAAGTATGCGATACTGATGAAGACTAACGAGTCAGAAACACATGTCATGGTGTGATGGCTTGGAAGTCGAAAAAGCAGTACATGTGTCTATCGCTCTTTACCTTAATTGTGTTAATTAATTTTTAGTTGTAAAACTTATGCACAATATGCGAGAATTTTGTTATCATATTTAGTTTATGAGCGCTGATATAGCTCGAGAACCGCACGTTGGCGTCGGTCTTTGTTCTTGTGTAGTGACGTGAATACTTCGTCCACATGGAATGTTTAGACCAGTAGCCGTAAAGTGCACACAATTAAGTGATTACAACAAGTATGCGATACTGATGAAGACTAACGAGTCAGAAACACATGTCATGGTGTGATGGCTTGGAAGTCGAAAAAGCAGTACATGTGTCTATCGCTCTTTACCTTAATTGTGTTAATTAATTTTTAGTTGTAAAACTTATGCACAATATGCGAGAATTTTGTTATCATATTTAGTTTATGAGCGCTGATATAGCTCGAGAACCGCACGTTGGCGTCGGTCTTTGTTCTTGTGTAGTGACGTGAATACTTCGTCCACATGGAATGTTTAGACCAGTAGCCGTAAAGTGCACACAATTAAGTGATTACAACAAGTATGCGATACTGATGAAGACTAACGAGTCAGAAACACATGTCATGGTGTGATGGCTTGGAAGTCGAAAAAGCAGTACATGTGTCTATCGCTCTTTACCTTAATTGTGTTAATTAATTTTTAGTTGTAAAACTTATGCACAATATGCGAGAATTTTGTTATCATATTTAGTTTATGAGCGCTGATATAGCTCGAGAACCGCACGTTGGCGTCGGTCTTTGTTCTTGTGTAGTGACGTGAATACTTCGTCCACATGGAATGTTTAGACCAGTAGCCGTAAAGTGCACACAATTAAGTGATTACAACAAGTATGCGATACTGATGAAGACTAACGAGTCAGAAACACATGTCATGGTGTGATGGCTTGGAAGTCGAAAAAGCAGTACATGTGTCTATCGCTCTTTACCTTAATTGTGTTAATTAATTTTTAGTTGTAAAACTTATGCACAATATGCGAGAATTTTGTTATCATAATTAGTTAGTAATCTAAATTCTAAAGTATTTATTATTTTTCAAAATTTGCGCAATAAAGACTTTTTAAAATTACCTAACAGTAAAATTTTGCAGTGGCGCAGCAATTCGTTTTCCCTACAAATTAATAATAGCTATAAAATCCGGAGTGGGTTTTCATTTTCATTTTTCAATAAATGGTCACCGTACCCGTAAGTGCATGCTTTCTTTCACCACTCGAGCATAATGTCCCGATGCATTATTCTGTTGATAAATAAATCGAATATGGCAAAACTTGATTAAAACATCCTCAAATAGCAATCTAACAACTAAATCACAATGGCATTGCATCACGGTATCTAAAAGTAGCCCAAATCATCATAGAACCACTTCCAAAGTCGTGAATTAGGTCCAATCCCACCAGACAAGAAACCTGGAGTTTTAGACAAAACTTGATAAATTACCTTGGTAACATTTGTTATTTAGTTATCTAAGTTTTGTCCAAAACTCGATTTTTTTGCCTGGTGGGATTGGCCCTAAGAGCATCTGTATTCGTTTAGTTATTACTTATTAGTTTAAATATTTTTATCTTCTTTGAGGAGTATTGGATTGCTTAAATTTGGTTCCCAATTTTGTTCCCTTTGTATGTATTTTAATTTTGAAATCTTCTTCGAGGTCACATTTATTACAGCATGGCATGATCAAATTTTTGTAATAAAACTCAAAAAAGTTTAATGTAAATTTACTACAATTTAATAGTCGTGCAGACAAGATAATAATAATTTATTCAAAATTACTCAGCAGTTTATAACATTTCCTGTGAATCATGTACATTTGAACATAAAATGCATGTTATTTCACAAGATAATATTAAACCCCTGCACTTACGGTTACGATATTAAAATATAATAGAAATTTCAAGAGTTTTCCAAACTATTTCTTCCATAGCAATTTTTTTATATTTATCCCCTTAGAAGTTCTATATAATGCTTGCAAAGAAAGATTTCTGATTAACCAGCCCATTTACTAAAAATGTCTTCAAGAATTTTTCTTAAAGCTCGATATAAATAATAATACTTTCTTTGCATTAAAAAATCTAGGTCAAATTCGACTAGTTTCTAGAATAAAATTTTTAAAGTTACAACATTTAGGCAACAACATATTATTCTAATATAAAAATTAAAATTAAAATCGTTTGCTCCCAAATTTCAGTTCATATTCTGTTACTGATTTTTCCTAAAACTACACGAATTTGTAAATACATTTTTGAATACAAAGAAAAAATCATTATTGATACAACCCATGACTTAAACCCACAAAATGCACAACTATCCTGTAGTATTCCTACTCCGCAATACCAGCGATAAACAAGTATTGTTCAAAAATTTCCCTAATTATTAATGATTTCATGAAAAACAATCTTAAATATTAATTTCTAATTTATTCAAAATCTTTACAAATGTTTTTATTTTCTTAGGTCCAGTTTCTCAATCATGAATAAATTAACTCAAATTCAATAGTTAACTTAGAATTCTGGCCAATCGGGGTACTCATAAACGTAGGTTAACCCTTGAACTTATTTTAATTTACAATTCACAAAGAATGATTTCTAGTTAACCAGCCTATTTACTAAAAGGGTCTTCAAGAATTTTAAAAGTTCGATATCAATAATAATACTTTCGTTGCATTAAAAAATCTAGATCGAAATCGACTACATTCAATTAGATTCATTCTCCTTCTGGAAGAATGGTCTAAATATATTTTGTATAAGTTAGAACATTTAGGCAAAAATACATTTTAATATAAAAATTAAAATAAAGATATTTTGCCCACAAATTTTACGTAGGAGGACAGAGCCACTCTTTAAAATCTCGATATTATGGAAACTGCTCTGTAAACAACCATGGGAATGCCTCATGAGTTTTTAAAATTTGACAACTTTAAAGACCGAACGTAGAATTATTTAAACAAATTAAATTTCATTAAACTTGACTATATTCTGCTTTTTTTTGATTTTTTTTATCAACTATTAAAACATTTTTGAATATTTTACTAAACGTTTATTAAGATTTCAAGAGTCCTCCCGAATTTTTTCAAACATAAGTACTAAGTTGAATTGACTTCCACCGTTTGGAAGACACTCGTGTGGCAATTAACGGTTTCAATGATTTCGGAAGTTTTACTCATCCGAAATCAAAAAATTAAAAGGCATTTTAATTTGTAAACCAGAAACTAACGCCGTAACCAGAATAAAATTATTTTTAAAAATTAAGTTTCAAGTTCAAGTAACAGTGCCAAAAATTCAATTTTTGATAATTTTACATTATTCTAGTTCCGGTAATAGCCTCTGGTCTACAAACTAAAATGCCGTTTGATTTTTGATTTCGAATGAGCAAAACCTCCTGAATCATCAATCGCCACACGAGTGTCTTCCGAACGGTGTGAAATCGATTCAATTTCCAATTTTTGTTTGAAAAAATTTGAGAGCCTTTGCAATGTTAATAAATGTGTAGTAAAAATTCAAAGACAGTGTATTTTAATGGTTCATTAAAAAAAATCCATAAAAATAACCAAATAAAGATAGCCGTCTAAGGCAAGAAAATGCAGCTTTTCTAAAAACTGCCCAAAAACAGATAGTTCGCAAAACAAATAAAAATAATCTGCGGTCAACAAACTCAATTTTCTCTGGTACTACAACAGTACTGCAGCTTTTTCATGTTTGGGTATAGTCCCTTTCGATAAATACATATAATAAATTGCAATTTAATACAATTGCTGGACGAATTTTCAATAACTATTACATCAAAATTCTTAACTCTCTTTTATAAAACCAATATAAATTTTGATTACAATAATTAGGTTTTAACAAATGCAGTCCCCAGTTAAACCGATATAACCACTTAAGGCTCGGTTAATTTTAAATTTTCTAGTCTACAATTTTCACTTTATTTTTCATAAAATAACTATTCATACCCAATCAAACATATATTGATCAGTCACATAAGCAGTATTTTACTTAACAAGGGTGGCAATCAAGTGTAGGTAAAGCCACCCCTAGCTTCGCCACTGTAAAATCAGATAAATTTTATCTATAAAATACTTTCATTTATTGCAATGACCTTGACCTATGCAAATTCCCTAATTTAATTCTCATAAAATAATTTTTCCTGTGAATGTCACTGACATAAGAAAATCGGGCAGTACAGCACACCCGTGACTACCATGCATTTTAAACTAGCATTTTCAGGATGAAAAAAAAGTTTATGGTATAAACTACTGGCTCGAATATTAATTTCAAGTGCCTATATAGCTATTTCGGTCAACGTATAATTTTTTCTTCTATCGCAGTAAGAAGGTTACAATCAAAAAAAACATCAAAATAAGAATATCTTTTGTTAAAACCACTGAAGGAATTTTTTCAAGCTTTGTTATATATAATTGCAAATTATAATAACTGTTGTATTAAAAAGTGTATTTACAAAATTGTTTAAAAAGTATTTTTATTTTATTTTATAAAACTAACAATTTATCAGTAAATTCGAGTTCATATTATTACTCATAATAATTTAAAGACTCATAATATGCAGGTGTACTATTTAAATTGCTTTTTATCATAATACTGAAAAATGAATCATAAAACTAACAGGTTGGTATGAACTCAAATTAACAAACAAAGGATTTATATAATTTTGAAGTTTATAATTGGCCACCGGATTATATTATGCACTAATAAAATGGAAAAATATACATGCAAATATGCACTAGAAAGGAGGAAAATATGCACTATAAAAATGCTATTCTTTATGTTAAATGCTAAATTTATTTATCGTTTGTTGTTAGTCTGTCAATAATCAAATTATTTTTCATAATCGATAAAATTTCTAAGCCCAATCGTCTCAGACAGATCACCTTTCTTTATCATTTTTTAAAAAATGATTAAATAATAAAACTAGTAAGAATAGTTCTACATATTATTTCTACCGAAATAAACATGATCGTCAAGAAAGCACTAAATTATAAATATCGTGTTAAATGCAATGCATGCAAATGCATATAAATACATGCAAAATTGAAAAGAAAGTATTGTTGTTCGTAGCAAAGCTAAATAAAATTTGTGATAAACCACAGAACGAAATTATTTTATTCATCGTAAATAAAATACCCAATAGTAAAATCAATATAGATTTTGTATCACGAAAACATTATAAACAAAATTTAATTTTCCTCATTTATATGAAGATTATTTATTATAGCACCCAAAATAAAAGTGTCATCCTGGGATGGATTCTTGAAAATTTGTACTATTTATTTTGTAAAAATATAAAATTTGGGGTTTATATGATTTGGAAATCATATAAATGCTTATAATGTAGTATTTATCCTATTTCTATGATTTTCGTTTGTTACAAACCTCATACATTTTCAAGACACAAATTTTCAAAATTCGATCCCCTAGCAGGAGTCACCGATTCAAATATTTTACCCCCTTCTGAACCCGAAAACTTGCAATATAGCAAGTATGTGATTTATTGTTTCATTTAAAACATAAATAATTAAAAATTCTAAACTTAATGATTTCTGCTAATGTGAACAACAACCAAGTATTATTTAAAATGTAAATACCTTTCAATTCCAAATACAGATTTCTTCATCTCGGTAAATTTTCAAACTGTCTTTATCCAAATTCTTTCCAATGTTCACACACACACACGCGCGCACCGTAACTTGATTTGATTCGGTAGATTTCGAATACAACATCGCTAACATTAATTGTTCACATCGGTAAATTGTCAAACCGTCTATATTCAAATTCTTTCAATGTTCACACACACGCGCGCACTATAACTTGATTTGATTTGTTTGAGTTCGAATAGAGCACAGCTAACAATAATTCTTTACATCGGTAAATTTTCAAACTGTCTTTATACAAATTCTTTTAATGTTCACACACACGCGAGCACTATAACCTGATTATTTGATTTGCTTGATTTCGAATACAGTAACAGTAACATTAATTCTCACTCGGCAGAATTTCTTAGCTCAGCTCCCTGGTGAACATCAAACTGTGGATCGAAATACTAACAACTTTCCGTAACATCTTAATGGAAAACGAGGAAGCTAAGCATTGAGCTTCAGTACAAACTGGGCATTGAACCACTACCCGTGCAGCTAATTTGGAATTTCGAACATTAATCCTTCACCTCAGTAAATTTTCAAACTGTCTTGATCCAAATTCTTTCCAATGTTCACACACTCCCGCGTGCCCATCACTTGATTTCTTATAAAGACTACAACAAATTAAATAAGATAAAATTAACGTTCATAATTTGTTTAGTTTTAAAACGCGAAAACAAAAAGTAAATTGTATAACGATTTTATTGACATACACAAACGTCATTTTTTAAAATTCAAATAAATTCGATTTAAATGAGGTACAGCTACATCTATCGGTAAATATCGAAAATGTAGTTTAATAATAAAAATATTTTGACAATTTATTTAGTTTAAAAATTTCAAAATTTTAATTGAAAAATCAGTATGGCAAAGATTCATTCCATCACAACAATTTGGTATTTGTTTAATTAAAACTTGAATAATCTTGAAATAATCAAATTACAAACAAGTCGATCCTTGTTTTCTAGCAACTTTGAAGCATCTTCGTTTGCTACCGATTGAATTTCAAAGTGTTTCTAAATGCATTTGAAATTAACCGTTAGCTTACTTTTAGCTATAGCTTTACAAATGTTTTCTTGGGCCCAGTTTCTCAATCGTAAGTTATAATCTAAATTCAATGGTCAACTTTTAATTCCGACTAATCAGCAGTTCTTGAAATGGACCGGAACGCCGTTCCGGTTCGTAAAATCACCGTTTCGTTTCGCGAAAGTTTTCCTCATATCGGTTTTGGGGAAAAACCTACGTTCCGATTCGTGAAAAAATATATTTCGAGCACTGCTAATCAGGGTAGCCATAAACGTAAGTAGTTAATCCTTGAACTTGCTTTAACTTACAATTACAAAACTGGATCTTAATTGGCTGGAAATTAATAGCAAACGAAAGAAAGCTATGGCAGAAATCAATAATTCGGCAGAAGTAATCAAATTCAAAAGTATACCGTTTCCGTTTATTTATATCATTTAACAACCGCAGATTTTTCTATTGGCGCCAGAAGTTAAGAACACTCAAATTGTATGTAAAATTGGAAAACTTCAAGCTCCAATAAAAAAAAATCAGCATTATTATTTTAACGCACAAAAATTCTACAAGAGTTCTTCTTGGTTGCAAATTTTATCTCGAATAAGATGCATATAAAAAGATTAAATTTAACTGAAATCTAAGACTTGAAAATATAAAAAAATCCGAAACCACTGCAAGAAATTACATTTTTTTATTCAAATTCTACAACATAAACAAAGGAAAGCATTATAATCGGTTGCCCCATGAAAAGTATTCTTTGGAGTTCTCAGATGATGTGCAGTTGTTTTTGAATTTTTAATTAATTCTATTTTAAGAAGTTAAAAAAATCGCTGCCACGACATCAAACAACGACGAAATCGGGGTGTTGTACTACCGAAAGATATGTGAATTAATTTCAAATGAATTATTTTTAAAATTAAATTTCTTGGAACAAAGAATTAGTTTATGTATACAACGAGGTAATTCTGCATCGGTGCGCGGTACGATACCCTCAGTAGCAGTTATGGACGAATTCTTTCATCTTCGCAATTACAAAAATGTTTCTTAGTTGAATTGTTTTCATGTTTATGTTTATGTTTAATATAGAATGAATTAAACGAAAAATGGAAAAGATTTCCAAGAATGAATCCTTTTCGTTAAAACTCAACAAGGATATTTTACAAGTTTCGATATAAATAATAGTAAATAATAATTTCTTTGTATTCAAAAATTTACTTACAAATTCAACTAGTTTTACGTAAAATTTATAGTTTAATATTGATTAAAAAGTATTTTTATATTATAAAAGCAAAAATTAAACTCTTATCGGCAAATTAAAATTCATATTCTATTACTCGTATTAACTTGATCACTCGTAGGTAGATATGCCATTTAAATTGTTTTTGATTATGAACAGGTTTGACCTCGAATTTGCAGACAAAAGATTAATATAATTTATTATAAAAATTATAATTCCGCTAATTTGTAAAGAATATTAAAGTGTAAAATCCTGAAGATATCTTACGGATTCAAAATTATGAAATTAGTCGTATCTGTAAATAGGTTTTCCTAGACAAAATTACAAAGAAAATATTGTTGTTTATATCAAAACTTATAAAAAGACCTTGCTTTTATACAAACATAAGCTTTATTTTTATAACCACAGAAATATTCCTTTCATATGATAATATCTGTTAATAATAATTCATCGTAAATAAAACATTATTAACGAAAATTTCAAGGAAGAAATATACACTTCTCGCATAAATTATTTATTTTAAGTTCCGACCGGTTTCGTGAATCTAATTCACATCATCAGAGCCTTACGTCAATTAAACTAACACTATAGGTAAAATTATTTTCATGCCTTTACACCTTATACATTCAAGTCAATAATAAATTAGTCAAATTTATTAAAAATTTTTTACCATTTTAATTTGGTTTACCTTTGAATTTGTGTTTTCTTAATCTGTTCGGTGGCTTCCTGATTTGGTATAGACTATTAAATTAAAATGGTAAAAAATTTTTAATAAATTTGACTAATTTATTATTGACTTGAATGTATAAGGTGTAAAAGCATGAAAATAATTTTACCTTTTGTGTTAGTTTAATTGACGTAAGGCTCTGATGATGTGAATTAGTTTCACAAAACCGGTCAGCACTTAAAATAAATAATTTATGCGAGAAGTGTATACAGTAGAACCCCTCTATAACGAGTCAGGTTATAACGTTTTATCGGCTATAACGAGTAAAAGTTTAGTCTCTTGACTTTTGTTCACATGCTAAACGGACTGTTTATAGCGAAAATCTGCTTATAACAAGTAAGTAGGCTGGTCCCTTGAGCTCTCGTTATAGAGGGGTTCTACTGTATTTCTTCCCTGAAATTTTCGTTAATAATATTTATTACTCGCAGACTCTGCCGATATATTTTAATTTAGTAAATAAAACACCCAATTTTAACAAACAAAACAACAGATTTTTATTGCAAAAAGATTATAAACTAAATTTAAATTTAACGGCTCCTTTCTAACTCCTAAAGGTATAATACAATAAATCAAAGCTATTAACCACAATATTTTGCAAATCTAAGTAGCGTAATTAAAACTAATACAGAAACCAACAGTAGAGAATTCCCCAGATGCTGTAATTTGTGACCCCGGTAGAATATCAAGCATCCTTGGTTCTAAAATTTAATTTGTGAAAAATAACATCAGCTAAGCAAACTATTGCTGTTATATTTAAATTTGAACATCCAGATTTTAGAGCAACGCAATCACATTTGAAATCTAATCAGTCTTCCAACTGGCTTATTATTTCACTAGAAGCATCAAAAGTCAAAACCGCACGAAGGAAAGTTGTCTCACAATATTTAAATGATATGGATTAGTTATTAACATGTGAAATTATTTACTAAATACAATTAATGCTTTACATGTCATAAAAATTAATGATTGACTTGTTTATATTTTGTTTTTTTAATTTTAATTTTACATAGATAATATCAATTATACATATTAATAGGTTGCAGTTTTTTAATGTAACTTACCTTGGTAATGAGGATGAAGTGCTCGGATGTTCCTTAAAAGTTTCACTTAGCACAGTTTCTGATGTAATCATTCTCCTACTGTTCTGTTCCTGAGGAGAAGAAGTAAAGTTCCTTACAGCTTCTGGACCATTTTCTTTTATTCCATCTTTGAAATGGCAACTACACACCTGCGCTGTCGGTCTAAGTTCTTCGAATCGTCTAAATTATATGTTCTTTTTAGAAAAGAAAAACTTACACACAATAAATGAAGATACCTGACTTACCTCAATAATAATTCGATCCATCCTCGGCTCCATTTTTATCTTTGGGAAATCTAAAGAATTTGCATTTTGCTCTTTCATTGTAATGCTTACAATCACGTACCCAACACTTAAGCTAAATAGCTAAATAAATAATTACCCATTTCAATTAATATTTTTTGTATCCACTTTCGAATATTGCTCATATGTACATAACAATTCAAGTAATTTTATGAGCACATTTCGTCGAAATCAGGTTCAAGTATTCTTGTTTTAGTACACAGACAAAATGTAAGTGCATAAAATGCAGCTCAAAGCGTGATTACAACAAAATTTAAGATTTTTCCAACATTTTCAAACGCGATTTACTAACAAAATCACTTGAAAATCATGCTTAAATAAATGTGAGGTCACTAATGTATATGCATTTTATATATACCTTATTTATTCAATTCGTTTAGAAATCAAATTGCGGATTAATGTCAATAAAATAAGGTTATGTTCAGTTCAGTTTGTTAGGAACCAATTTCTCAGTGGCCGTGTTCGACTTGGAAGCTTTTGGTACCAATTGGCGCCAACGCTAACGCTTTCAGCGTTCGATTTGGAAATGTTGGCGCTCACAGGCGCAACCGTGACGTCACAGATGATGGGCGTGACGTCACGGATTTTCAAATTTTTCACGCTCACAACCAGTGATTTTCTATATAGAAAATCACTGCTCACAACGCAAATTTCATTTAGGTAGTGCAGCGTAAGCGTGGCGCTGTGGTGTCAAAATTTGAAAGTATTTCTAGCACGAAACAGTAGCAAACCTACACTTTTAAACTTAAATTACTGTGTATTCGTCATTTGAGTTTCAAAATTCATGATTTTGTTTGAAATTCGTAACATGCAAGTTACGAAATAATAAATTACTCTAAATAAATTTAAAAAAATAATATTCTTATTAGTATAATAATAAGGTACTTAAATTAATTTAATCTTAACCATTACCTGTTACTTGGCTAGTTTTAATCAACACTTTTAATCTGCAAGTTGTAAGAGCATTTATGTAGTATTTTCTGTTTTAGTAATAGTATACTAGCGAAGACATTTATCTTCCTTGTAATTTGAATATTGATTTATTAAAATATTATGGAATTTAATATTAAATTACTTAGGTTAACTAACTTCAAATGTAATTTCAAAATTTTGTATTTACCCCTACTCTGCATAAGTATGCACAAGTGCTAAAACTTCGTTCGATTTGGAATTTAGCATTGTCCAAGTCGAACGGCAAAATTTGCCCGCTATTAGCGTTGGCACCATTTGATACCAAAAGCGTGTAAGCGTCCAAGTCGAACACGGCCGTAGTATTTGGTAGTAGATATGGTAGATACATCCATGGATACATCGGATGCCGGGTTTTGAGACACTGCCATTTACAACAAAAGCGAGAGAAATCACGTCAAATTTATTATCGGAACTAATTAAATAAAAAAGTTAATCGTTTTGCAATCTTTAATATTAACTGGCTGTAAAAGTAATTATCAAAAGTTAATAATTAAAGATTGACGTTGGTATTGTACGTGTAACGGGATAGTAACATTAAAAAATAACGGCATTAGTAACGGAGTGCGAATTTTATTTATTCGAGAGTTGTGATAGCGTGTAGCTTGCGAAAATATCTGTGTTAGCTGTCAGTTTACTGATTGGCAAAATTTTATACAAGCCGTTTTCAGTTATTAACTCAACGATTTATTCCGCTGGAAAATAGGGGTGAGGTTTTGTAAACTTGAGGTTAGTGGCACAGCGTTTTTTTGTTGAATGCTAAATTTAATATTATTAATGTTTTAGACGTGTTTATTTGCATATTGAAACATGGCTCGTGGACAACAAAAACTTCAATCTCAAGCAAAGGCACAGGAAAAATTGACGAAACAAAAAAAACAGGCCGGCCATAATGCTAACGACCAAAAGAAAGCCGCACAGAAGGCTTTAGTACATGTTTGTCATGTCTGCAAGGTATTATCATTTTCTTTGTTTTTTATTTATATTTATTGTTATTGATTTTATACACACTATTAACAATAACTACTGCTTATCACGTCAATTAATTTTTAGTACTTATCGATTGTAGTAAATATTAAATATTTTAGATTTTTGACCGACCACTAATTTATTATATATGTTTTTAGGCTCAAATGCCCGACCCTAAAACTTACAAACAGCATTTTCAAAATAAGCATCCTAAAAATGACTTGCCAAGCGAATTACAAGACGTTTAACTCAAGTGCACTTCTTTAACAATGAACACCAATTGTGTTCCACGTTTGTACTTCTTTTAATTTTGTTTCCTTGTCTTGACAAAATGTGTTATTTATCTGCATTAATATTGTAAAAATGGCCAGCAACGAATTAACTTCGTTTAAAAATATGTTTTCTTTTTTGCTTAAATTGTTTCTATTGAAGGAAATAAAATTTAATTGAATTTCTAAATTCTATGCTTTTATTTATAAATCTAAAAACTGTAAATTTATGGGTATTTGTTTTTTGCATACAAAACTTATGATTTTGTAGTTTATTTACGACCACGCAGCTTCGTAAAAGTGTTTATTCTGTGTTGTCATGTTTTTTATTATTTTCGTTGAAAGTTTCTATGTGACTATGCAATTTACAAATACACATATTTTATATCTAATACATTTATTCATAAGATATACGAAGGGAAGTGTAAATTTGTTTGCAAAACCTTTTACTAAATTTTTAAATAATTGGTGGACATGTAAGAGGTCAAATTTTCAATTAAAACTTTCTAATTAAACTTTTCAATTTAATTTTACTCCTCACTCAATATCCTGCTCAATTTTTTAGAAGTGGGGATGCCGACTTTAGCATCACTCTAGCACTGATATTCAAATGCACCGGATTGCCTAATTTATGAAAACGTGTTGGAAGACTAGAAAGGTGATCAAATATTTTGAAAATTTGGCTGCTACATTAACTAATTATTTTGAGTAACCTTAGAGCTGATTAATTTACAATCATTTTGCTTAGAACAATAATGTGTAAAGTACGGACACTCAAAACACTTCTGCGCAAATTTTGTAATTTAATTCAGCCGTTAGTTTTTATATTTTGCTTATACATCAAATTTTTATAATGGTACATTTATTATTGACGTGGCCTTGCTTAGCTTTTTGTAAGGTTGTTTCCATTTCTAAAGAACCTGCACACAAAACGTAAACTTGTCTGAAAGGCTAAGGGCCGATTTTTTCTTGAGTAACAAATTAAAATCTGATTGCTTATTTGCAAGTGAAAAGATTAATCTTTAGATTTGGCAACCCACCTTACTCACATTTTGTAATAAGGAATTTTTTAGAAATTAGGAAATTGGTGAAGTGGCTACAATACCCTAAAACGTAAAATCTCTATTGGAACTATGTTTCAAACGAATACCAACTGCAAAATCTTTTTCTGTTGCTCACTAATTTTCTTGTTAGATTTTTCTTTTCTGTAAAACACCTAATAAGAGTCGGCTTTTTCTCCTGGCTATGCTCAAAATGTATTATTTAGTTCGATCTGACTCAAGCCATTACTTTTACTTATTCTGCAGGTAGTATTTGTATTTGATTACAATTTGAATGATGAGTTTTCTTTTTTACTTTGAGAATACTAATCGAGATGAATCTTTAAAATGTGTTTTTTATTGAATAAATGTGCTAGTTTTTCTTTCTTTCATTTTACATGGAGAAATTAAAATTGAAGACCTGGGACAGTAATGGTCACACTAAATACAGTTTGAATTTTCTAATACTGTCGTCTGGGCATAAGTAAGTATGTATATTATTTTAATTTTTCAAGTATCGCAAGCCATGTTTTTGAAAAATTTCTAAGTCAAGTTGATTTTTTCGTAAGATTCAAATGAAATGAAATCTCAATTTATTTCCGTCATGATGTTCCAATGAGTTTTCTCACAGCTCGCTTTATAAATTTTGACCTATTGTTTTTATTGATAGCTCGTCAGTTACAGCAAAAAGCTTAATAAAAGTTTATTGTTCCATTATATTTGCTATGTTGTAGTTTCATACTCGCACGAACTTTGAAACAAAAAAATTATAGGTCTGGCTAATTTTTTTAGTAGAAAAATGGTTGTCCTCTCGCCAACAAGAAAATATTTTGAGTTACATTTATGCGGTAGGTTTGGGGGAGGAAATTATGTGTAAGCTTTTAATTTAATTTCATTATTTAACATATTTATGATGTGATAGTCATTCCATGTGGCAGCTTTTTTAATTCTGAAGATACATTTTTTGGTTTTTAGCTATACAAACGTTCCCTGGGAATGATACAAGAGCAACAATTTAGTATTATTGAAAAAATGCTCAAAAACCTGGATCTAAGAAGTCCTAGCCTTAGATTAAATATCTTCTGAAAATCTAGCTAATGAGGAATACTTCACTGCTTCAGGATATCTTTATATGTACATGGGCAAGTGATTTAAAAAGAATTATTTTGATTTTAATGCCCATGGGCTCATATTCACGGAGATACATAATTGTGCACATAATATGCATCTATAAGCAATTTGAATGCACGATCGTGTATAGGACAGAGTGTGGGCCTTCTATTTAGATTTTGTTACGTTAAGTTTGTGTTGTTTTGACACGTGTTGTCATGTACAAATTAAAATTAAGAAATCTTTTTAATAAACAGTTTTTTATCGTTTGATCTTTAGAGTTTTATTAATTTTCAATAGGATTCCTTAACGGATTACAAAAATGGTTTTGGAAAACTGCAATTCAACCTCCGGGCTTTATACAACTGGTTCTTAACGAAAGGATTCTGTAGGTATGGTTAATAAGTATTATAGCTGAAAATATAGGAAAAGAAACTCAAATACTACTTAAATGTTTATTTATAACAAATTTGATTAGACTCGTGTTTTTGTTATTGATACAAATGAAGTTGTGATTGATTAGAAATATGAAAATATTCACGAACTAATGTATAATTAAAAAAATACGAATTAAAATAATAAATTGAATGACTCAATATTATTGTATCTTTTACAAGGACGTTTTTGAATGAATTTTATTTACTTAGTAATGGAGTTAATGCAGCGTCGTTTCTATCACATATACACCCTTTTAATAAATTTTCGACTATAATTTGAAAATCAAAAAGCCAAAGATCTACCAGGTTTAAGTACAACTAATTTAATTAACTCTACAAAAAAATAAAATAAATATTAAATGTTTTATGTTACAAAAGTACCGTCACTTTCCGTTTTATTACACCACACCATTATAATTTTGAGAAAAAAAACAAACAAAATTTACAATATCAAAACTTTCTATACCCTTAAAAGGAAGTTACTTGATCTTATAAAATAAAACACATCAAACGTGACTATCAACTTAACACTAAATGATTTAATTAGATAGAAAAACAAACAAATCTAACAAAGATAAAAAAAGCAGTACAAAATCGCATCGAATTTATCTATATTAGAAAATGTTTCAATTTACTGCATACAAAAACATTCATTCGGACAACATTTACAATCAATGCTCAACTATACACTTATTACATTTATATTTCACAAAGTCGTGGATTGCTTTAAAATTTGTAACTTCACCTTTATATCTTTAAAGGTTGGTCTGTTATCGGGATTTAAATCCCAAGCCTGAAATGAAAAAAGAATAAGATTCTCAAATAAGTTCAACTCCCTGTGAACTCATCAAACTATCTATACATCATTTACCTGTCGCATAATTTCGTATACTTCAGGTGGACTACCTTCTGGGGCTTCCATTTTGTAACCTTTTTCCACATGTTTAACAACATCAGCAAGTGGCTAAAAAATACTCAATTGTAATTTTTTCTTGGTGTTTTAAAATTTACTTACTATTCTAGGGTAGGGTACACGACCAAATGAATAAATTTCCCAAAGTAAAATTCCAAAACTCCACATATCTGATTTGTTTGAAAATTTATTTAACTTTAAAGCTTCTGGTGCAGTCCATTTAATCGGTAATTTTGCCGATTCCAAACAAGTGTTCTTTTCGTTTCTGGCTAAACCAAAATCGGATACCTTAGCGACTCCATTTTCTGCTATTAAAACATTACGAGCGGCTAAATCGCGATGGACCACATGCATTTGTTCCAGATATTCCATACCGGCACATGTATGAAAGGCAAAATTGATTTGGTCTCGTTTCGTCACATGCAATCTGCCTCGTGATCTCAAATAATCGACCAAACTTCCTTTACTCATGAATTCGGTTACCAGTAACACTTGGTCTTTTCTTCTTACTACACCCAAGAGATTAACCAAATTTTCATGGTGCAAGGACCTATAAATTAGAATTTTATAAAAGTGACTTTTAACTAAAAATAGTTTACAGACTTCATTAAGATTGCTTCGGCTTCGCTAGAATCCTTAAGGACTTTAACTGCAACAGCTTGTTTTTTCCATTTTCCAAGCATAACCTCACCGAATTCACCTTTACCAATAGGTTCGCAAATCTAAAAATACAAGAACAATAATTAAAGTTATATTAATAAATTACTGTTATTCAGCTTGAAGTGAATTAACATAAAAATCCTAAACTAAAACAATTCTGTCGGGTTCAGAAATAATTATAACTTGATATTAAAACTGTATTCCTTTTTTTAACTTGAACAAGGTCCTTTCTGTAACAGTAAGCTCGGAGGTGTTCTGAAGTCCTTGTTAATACTGTGAACTATGAGTTTGGCCTTGGATGTGTCTGTCACTAGGAAATAACAAACCCCTAAAATATTAGATTTAGATATGTAATCGCTTTCTTCAAAAAATTTAGGTTTCAAGTTTAGATCTATTAAATACAGCGGCATCGACACACATTACTTGGGACAGTATATATTATTTATTTTAGTTTGTCTAGTGGTTAATGAAAGAGAAAACAAGGAATGGTCCAAGTTACATAGTAAGGAACACCTTGTTTCCAGGGAAGAATAATCAGTCCTTCATCATAGCTCGTAAAGCAACAACACTGCTGCATTAAAAAAATATTATTAAATTACCTCCAGATCATCTTCTGCTATAACAAACAAATCATTGTCATGTGAATTGCAAATAACTTCTTTTATTATTTCTTTTGGTAAACATTTAACCAATTTTGTACATAAACCATCCGCATCCAACTGATAGTGTTCTATTAATTCCTCTAAATTTTCAAAAAATTCTTCATCGTCGATGGTGAGATTTCTGGTACCTAATATGGAATGGTACTTAACCCTGTAGTGTTCAACTTTATTTTGAAAACAAACACACAAAGTGTAATCTCCTGGAAAGTTTGTTGATTCTCTTACTAAAAATAAGCCATCTATTCTAGGTTGTAGAAGTTGTTCAGCCTGTTCTCTTGAAATTTTTCCGTGAAACCATCTGAAAAAAGATAAAACTAAAATAAAAGAGTTTTGTTTAATTGTTGGAAACGTACGGCATGGTTGTCCATTTAACATCGCTTCTAACAACTGGACTGTGTACTCGATTGACGTTAATGTCATGTGCATTATTGCCCATGTGGTTTTTAATACTGCTGTCTGAATTTGAATTCATGTTGGAATGGGGACTTAGTAGTAAGTTACATTCATGAATAAGGTTGCTAGTCGAATGTCGTACTTGATCATGGGTTGAATTTGTCTGTAATAAATGACTTTTAGTTTAGCCGATGACTCCCTTTATCTTTTATGAGTCTGCAATGCTAAATGCAAAATGTATGTGTAATTATCTGATTTGGTGCATAAGTCAAATGTTGTTATGGTTATTAATTATTTGAATGAGCAGGCAGTCGGAATTCTTTTTTAAATTCCATAAAAATTGTAATAATAAATTCTTGTTTAAAGAAATAAAATAATGACGCAGTTTAAACAAAATTAATGTACCGAGAAAGGAAGATACTTACAAAGGTTCAAAAATATTAATTATAATGCAAATCATAACACACAAGTTGAATAATTGCATAAGTTAAATTCAAGGTTAAAAAAACGACAATCTGTTATGTAAATTGATGAGCTTTTCAGTAACTCACCCAAACTTCTGGTAGCACTCTAATATTACTCTCATGTACATGGGTGCAATCGCTGGGGGTGTTTCTTTTAATTCCTCTTGCAGGTACAATGGGAGGAGTGGAAAGATTTGCATGTGAAGGGTTATTCCACTGATTATTTGGTTCTTGATAAGGCCCAACCACTGCCACTGGCTGATATCTCTAAAATTAAATGCACGATGAAATTATTAAACACCTAACTCAGCAAGGAAGTACATTACATCAGCTTTATTAAATTACGCTAATACAGACGTCCCATTGTACTATCTTTATAATTATTAAACCAAGCTAAATAATATCTTGGGATAAATTAATTGAAAAAAATTGGATATTCTCAATTTAAAGTTTAATAAAATAATTAGATAATTGTAACACTCAAAAGGATGTTTGAAGAACGAATTACATTCATACAAACCTGAGTTAAGGATGAACTATGAAGATTTTGACTTGTCATTACGTTTAAGTGTAGAAGTCACACTTTTGGAACATCATGATACATTCTACAATTAAAAAAACTTTTTACTTCATATTTACTATCATTTCTTATAATTATTTTTAAAATAATTACAATTTTCTATTAAACTGGCCGATTATGATTAATTAGGCTATAATGAAATTAGTGAATGTTTGAAAGCAACTGATAAGAAAAATTAGTCATGCTACAAATTCACACATGAATAATTACTGAATTAGTTAATTTTACAATTTAAAAAAAGAAAATAAGCGTGTAAAAGTCTTGTGACTGCCAGTTAAATCACAAAAATTAGCATTATTGTACAAAATAATTGTGTGTATACAAGGTTACTAATATGGGTTATATAAATATTTGCAGCAATAAAATTAATGACATTGAAATTTGAAAATCTAAAAATACCGTTGAGCTTTTTATTTTAAGACAATCCGCTAGAAGTTGCAATGTACCACAAAAGCTTAATTACCAATTATTGTTTGTTATCAATACATACCCGATTAATTATTACCTAAACGTTAGATGACTAATTAACTTCCTAAAGATATCTTCGTGTAATAACAAAGAGGTAAGCTGTTAAAAAATCGTTCGGCTATGCTAAGAAACTACGCGTTAGAATATATTCGAAATTTCTATGGAAAATTCAACAAGATTTCACTATATTTACACATATGACCTATTAAAAAAGCGTTAAATATAAAATTTGCTTATTTCCTCAAAAACTGGTTAAAATAACTTACGTTCTCGATTCAATATGTACACCAACAAATGTTACACTCAACTTATTAGCATAAAATTTTTATATTATCCATTCGAACACATTAAAACTTATTTACAAATGTCATGAGTAAAATCGAAATTTACTGACACCACCATTTCCTTCAACATATCTTCACTTTTTACGCTTTTACGAGATAAAAATGAAATTTATTTCAATGGTTTCGAACTGCGCTTACGCTTTTCAATTTCCTACATAGGTGGCTAATCAAAATTAATTTTCATAAATAATCGTCGATTAAAATATAAAAATTATTTCCATTACTACAAAAGAGTAAAATTTCAATTTCTTCCGCTACGATTCCCATTACCTAAAGGAAAGTGATTTTCTTCCATATAAAAATATACATATTTCTACCATATTCATACAAGTTTCAAAAATAAAATATAAAAGATACAAATTTATTTTATTCTTTTTAGTTCTAAGATTCTCTTGGTTTTTTAATTTTTATTTAAATTATTTCAATTTTGAATTTTCTAAAATTATAGTGTAAACTTGGTTTTAGTTACCTCCACGTATGAAATTGCATGTCCTTACGCTTGCGCAATTAACAGACTCTGTTGGGTGCGTAGAAGTACAACACAATCGCAGTCGTTCTTTTCTCATGGTGTTCTCGTGGTAAATTGGTACGCCGGATATGAAGGTAAGAAAACTTTAATTTATTTCTCGTATGTATTTTTCAATGCTTGAAGAGAAGCTAAATAGTTGAAAATTACCATTACGATGTTTGTGGAAGGTTTTCGATATATTAGTTGAATATAATGTTGAGATGACCGCAATAAAATGCGATTACAAATGTGAACATGCAGATGTTCCATAGTTTTGAAAACTCCGTTTTATTGTTTCTAAGCAACTTTCAACATGATGGTTATGTATAGAAGTTATGAAGTGATAAGAAATTCAATAATTAACTATTATGCACGCATTGTGCTCTGCAAGGATAACTTAACCTGTAAATTTTACTTGTGCACAGGTTACGTTGTCAATTTTGTTTTTTGAACTTCTCTGATATAATATTTTCCTTTTTAGTTGAACGTGTCTTGCCCCGCTACGGGGTGTCAAAAATTATTTGAAGTAGTAGATGAACATAAAATTCGTATCTTCTACGAAAAGCGCATTGGTGCCGAAGTAGATGCCAGTCCATTAGGTGACGAATGGAAAGGTTACGTTGTTAGGATCAATGGCGGTAATGACAAGCAAGGTTTCCCAATGAAACAAGGTGTCCTTACCAATGGACGTGTTCGTTTATTATTATCGAAAGGTCACTCTTGTTATCGACCACGTCGTACTGGAGAGCGTAAACGCAAATCTGTACGTGGATGCATTGTTGATGCTAATTTGAGTGTTTTGGCTTTGACTATTGTGAGGAAAGGAGACAATGAAATTCCTGGACTTACCGATAACACCATTCCTCGCAGGTTGGGACCTAAGAGGGCTTCTCGCATTCGTAAATTATTCAATTTGAGTAAAGAAGATGATGTTCGTCAGTATGTAGTTAAACGTCCATTGCCAGCTAAAGAAGGAAAGAAGCAAAGATTTAAGGCCCCAAAGATTCAACGCCTTATTACGCCAGTAGTTTTGCAGGTATGCTTTTATTATTATTTTTTACTTTAAAGCCACCGCCAAGGCAATTACTTCATCGTTAATTGATTGTAGTAATGTTCGGTGTATGGAAAATTAAAACTTAATGCAAAAACAAATATTTTATTATACTTGTTTTGCAAAAAGTGACATCAATTTTACTTTTTACTTTCTTTTTTTCAGATTTATTTAATACATTTTTTTGTTTTAGCGTAAACGTCATCGTTTGGCACTCAAGAAGAAGCGTTGCCTGAAACGTAAAGAACAATCTGACAATTATGCTAAATTGTTGGCACAACGCAAAAAGGAATCAAAGGCACGTAGACGTGAAGAAGCAAAGAGACGTCGTTCTGCCAGCGTTCGTGACAGTAAATCTAGTAATTTAAGTGCACAAAAATAAGGTGAGTGAAAGTTTTCAATTAATTCTGGCAAGTTCTAGAGCTGATTTGTTGTATTTTGAACAAGTTGGTGTGATAGGCTTGCAAAATTAACGAAGAATTTGATTGTTGAAATAATATATTGTTTTACAAAATATTTCAATTGAATTCTCACATTTTTTTATTATTTCAAATTTGTGTTTCTGAATAATCTTATGTCCTTTTCTGTTACAGATGTTCCGGACTTACAACTTCCAACGTACTAAGGTAAATATCCTCCCTCGTTTTTACTTATTTTAAAGAAAATTTTAGTGATGATAATAACTTTTGTCTTCTTTCCCAATCTGAGACGTTATGAGTGATTTTTTTAATCTGATGTGTCATATTTTACAAAAACCGTTTTCCAGTGATTTTAATGTTTCTAATAATAAATTTTTGTTGCAGTTTCCGCGGTGATTATGAAGACATCAATAATCTTTTATTACAATGTACATTTATTAATAATAAATGATTTCTGAAAATTTATATTTTTTATTTCTACCGTCAATTGGTATAAGTTACTAAATTACTGTGAAATGTTGGGATTATTACAGTTGAATTATTTTTTGCTTTTTCTAATTTTTTGAAAGAATAAGTATTTGAATTATCTGGTATTTTTGTGATTCTTTTAATGTGGCTTTTATGATTTAGAATATTTTGATATTTGATAAAATTTCCTGAGAATTTTTAGAACAAAAAAGAGAAGGTGCCACTATTTTATAAGGAAAAATATACCTAACATTTAGCCTCTAGTTCACGTAGATGGGATGAAGGGGCCAAAGACATTTCAGTTATTCAACCTTTAAAATTCAAAAAATACTGCATATCTGTAATGTATTTTTAATCAATTGAATTTAATATTCGTATTTTTATTGCAAACTAGGTTACAGTAAGTAGGTTAAATTTTGATGAGATAACGAGTAGGGGAATGGCAGGGATTTCACAAGATCATGTCAACAATCAACGCAATATACATACTGTGTCAATTAATAGAAAAATCCAACATGCATTTGATCATGTAAACATAAAAGATGCACTGAATATACTAAAAGAACCTTTTTCATCCAAACATCATAAAACTCATCACGGCACTGAATACCAACTGTAAGACAAGGCGACAGCATCAGCTTTACACTACTTAATTTGATAATGGGCAAAATAATGGCTAGGTAATAAAACCGTAAACATAATAAGCTATGCAAACGATGTGATATCGTGAGATGGATAAGAGCAAGACGAAGGCTATGGAGGGACTATAGTGAAAGAATGAAATAGTAATACTAAACAAACCTGACTCTAAAAGACTATCAAAGAGGTAGTATGAGAGCTGGACATCAGCATCCCAAGACACTGTTTTAAAAAAAGGAAACAGTAGCAACAGTTCCGGGCGACAAAGAATTGGATTATTACAGGATCTGTCCTACGATAAGAGAAAGAATAAGAAGATTGTTTTTACTCAGGGAAGGAGGTTTACTCTTTTAAGTAAGGGGGTTTACTCCCCCGGAAAGAACCGAATCTGGCAAAATCTAGAATTTACACATATTTTTTGCTAAAAAAAAATATTTAGGTGAGTAAATAGTACTTCTATGGACAATGATCTCCTTAATGTTACGCCACTGGTATTTTTAAATGAAGAAATGTGCACTTGTTAATTTGTAATTTCTGTTTTTAATTATCAATAGTTTTGTATTTTTTGTCTGTATGCATATGGTGAGCGGATACTATGTTCACATAAGCAACATTTTTATATTTCTTGTTGCTTGAGCGTAGAGCGCGAGCGATTGTATTGGTTAATAAATCATAAATTATACAACACAAACGCACATAGCATAGCTTGATCGCGTGTATAGTAAAAAATTAGTAAGTTGATCTAATCGATTGAGTCGTGAACTAATAAACCACAATGGCAAATTATCATAAACCTGAAGCAAGAGTAGTTGAAAATTTACGAGATACTGCAAATAAATTACGTATACATTCGATAATTTCAACACAAGCTTCTAATTCTGGGTAAGGATTAATGTACCTCTACATAGTTAAATTTTATTAAAACCTACCGCATTTTTACGTTTTTAATTAAATACCTATTAAAAATATAGCAACTCATTCGCTTTGATGATTTTTTTAATCGGGAAATTCCTAACCTCCATGTTGTGAACCGGTAAAACATGTGGTTTCGTATCCGTCTTTGTTCTTCCCAACTTTGATCTTGACAGTCGATTAATTGTTGACGTTAAGTTTCCATAATGGTACTAATTTACTTTTAATTTGCATAGGCATTAAACTTATGAACCCTCCTTTTAACGTGTAATTAATTCGCCAGGACGTTAAACAAACGTTATCCTTATCGTTGTTTATGTAGATATTGTACCCCACTCTGGTCTGTTCTATTAATTTTCTTTTCAATACTTCGATAAATTCACTTATTCTGTGCATTGCATGCAGCCAGAGTTGTTATTTTAAATTTTCCTACGAAAACTTAATAGCAAAAATGCCGGGCCAACAGGTAGATTTTCAAACTTTAAAAGATCTTGCCAACAAATTAAGAATACACAGTGTCGTATCTACAAATGCCTGTAATTCTGGGTATGTTTTATTATTAATTTTTACTAAACTTAAACTATATTTTTGCGAAAGAAACGCATAATCATGATTAATCCACGTGAGTGGTACGGTAATTAACCCAACAATAACCGGTTAAAGAGGTATAAATCTTCAAGAATTAATTATTAAAATTTTTATTCGCTTTTGTAATCAATTTTAAATTAAATTTTGCCTTCTCAACCACAAATAATATAAAATTACATTTCTTATCTATTGTAAAATTAACCGACCTTGTCTGCCCTTCCATGGATAAGAATTTATGTGAAAGTCAAACAAAAGATAATAAACTTGTTTATTCTTTTCAGACATCCAACATCATGCTCTTCCATAGCCGAGATCGTCTCGGTTTTGTTTTTCAATACTATGCGATACAAGATATCTGCACCTAAAGATCCATCGAGCGATCGTTTTGTCCTGTCCAAAGGTCATGCCGCACCAATTTTATATGCGGCATGGGCCGAGGCTGGACTTTTTCCAATTGATGATTTAAAAAAATTACGCAAATTGGGATCAGATCTTGAAGGACACCCAACTCCAAGATTGAATTTTATTGATGTTGGTACTGGATCTCTCGGCCAAGGATTGGCCATTGCCGCTGGAATGGCTTTCGTTGGAAAGAATTATGATAAAGCTAGTTACAGGTAAAGAGAGACGACTTTTGAATTACTACAATTTGTACAATTATATAATATTAGCTTTCAAATTTGTATGTTCAGTAATGAATCTAATTAAGCATTTACAAAATTAATTATATCTCAAATTAGATAAACGTAAAGTAATATAAAAACAATAGTCTACTTCATACATTTCGTTCTCAAAACAATTACTTGCAACTCTATGGGAGATTCGAAATCTGTAATATACAGGATGTACCTGCGATCGACGTACACCTCTGCAGTAGAAGACACTTTTGTGTCAACAGTTGAGTGCTTTTTTAAACAGCAAAATATTATCCATAAACTAGATTCTAACCCTTTATTATCTAAAATTAACAATTTTTTAGTCTTGGAAAAAGTAAAAAAATTAATGTTAAATTACACAGTAAAAGTTTAATTTGTTTTGAAAATACAGCAAAGAATTTTATTTTAGGGTATATTGTCTCATTGGTGATGGCGAAAGTGCAGAAGGTTCAATTTGGGAATCGATTAACTTTGCCGGCTTTTACAAACTAGATAGTTTGTGTGCTATATTTGATATCAATCGTCTGGGTCAATCTGATCCTACAAGTTTGGCACATAACGTAGAAATATACCAGAAGCGGTTGGAATCCTTTGGCTGGCATGCAATTGTGGTTGATGGGCACAACGTAGAAGAATTGGTGAAAGCATTCCACGTTGCTGCAACCACGAAAGATAAACCTACGGCAATAATAGCTAAAACTTTTAAAGGAAAGAACTTCCCTAAAATCGAAAATTTGGATAACTGGCATGGAAAACCTTTGGGAGATAATGCCGATCGTGTGATAGAACATTTACGTGGCCTTATTAAAAATCAGGGACCTTCACAAATTCACCCACAGAAGCCTTTAAGTGATGATGCTCCGAAAATAGATATCACTAACATAAAATTATCTTCTCCACCGGCATACAAAATTGGACAAGTTTTGGCAACAAGAGCTGCTTATGGAACTGCTTTAGCAAAAATTGCTGAAAATAATCCAAGAGTTATTGCTTTGGATGGAGATATGAAAAATTCAACTTTTTCTGAAAAAATTAAGAAAGTTGATCCTAGCCGATTTATCGAGTGCTTTATTGCCGAACAAAATTTAGTTGGAGTTGCTATCGGAGCAACCTGCAGAGATCGTACAGTTGCTTTTGCTTCAACTTTTGCTACTTTTCTTACAAGAGCGTTCGATCAGGTAAAGTTTAATAATCATGATTATTTTTATAAATTAAATTTCAATATTTTAGATTCGTATGGGTGCTATTTCACAAACAAATGTTAATTTTGTTGGTTCTCATTGTGGTGTGAGTATTGGAGAAGATGGACCTAGTCAAATGGGTTTAGAAGATATTGCCATGTTTCGAGTTATTCCTGGTAGTACTGTTTTCTATCCAGGTGATGCAGTTGCTTGCGAACGTGCAATCGAATTAGCAGCAAACACTAAAGGCATTTGCTTTATTCGTACAAATCGACCACCTACACCTGTTTTGTATGCCAACGACGAAGTCTTTAAGGTAATATTAAAATCCTCGGTTTTCCTTTTAAGTGTTAAGTGTCCAAGTTTGTGTTTGTATTAAATTTCCAAATCCGATAAGTGCATACCTGTTATATTTAATTTTTTTTTAAATCTACTTCTTTGATAAAATAATTATTTATATATTTATTTTTACTTCATGAATAGATTGGAAAAGCACATATTGTAAAGAAATCAAATCAAGATCAAGTTTTGGTAATCGGTGCAGGTGTGACACTCAACGAAGCCATAACTGCCGCTGCAGAACTGGAAAAATCTGGCATACATATAAGAGTACTAGATCCATTTACCATAAAACCGATAGATGCTGAGGCCATCATTAAAAATGCAAGGGAAGTTGGAGGTAAAATTATAACTGTAGAGGATCATTATCCTGAGGGAGGATTGGGAGAAGCCGTGCTTTCTGCGGTATCGGAAGAGAAAAACATTATCTTGAAGAAGATGGCTATTCCTACTGTGCCACGCTCCGGAACTCCAACTGAATTATTGGACGTTTTTGGAATTTCTGCTAAACATATAATCAAGACGGTACAAGAAATTTTAAAATTGTAATGTGATTGTATTATTCTTTTACATTCCGCATAAAATGTTATATTTTAATACTGGAAATATTTTTAAAATAAAATTGCAAGGGCTTTTATATAGCTTTTTATTTAATAATAATTAGATTGTGTAAATGCATTTCAAATTGAAAATATGCAATTTACTTTATTAACGTACAGTGATTCGAATAAGAACTCGGACACTCCTATGTTACCGATGTAAATTGAACATTTTGAAGCCGGTTTTTTTCGTATAAAAATCGATTTTACAGCAAAACTTTTTAGAGATTAATTTTTAAATTTTTTTGCATCGTTCTTGAGATATAGACAAAAATATTTTTTTGTATTTCATCGAGTTTTGTTTAAGTCATTGTCGGGCTGAAACGGTGCGACAAAATAAAAAAATATATATAAACAAAATTGAAGACAATGAAAGTTGCAGCAAAATATGTCTAAAATGTTTTGCTGTAAAATTGGTTTTTGTATGACAAAAAAACGGATTTCAATATGAGTCACAAAAATCATTTTTTTACGAAAGTGTTGGTACCGGTCCGGTCCTGAGTATCAGTAGCCATGTTAGATACCAACCTTTAGAACTATATATTTTTATACCTTCGTGCTGTGCGGTACAATTATTGTCGAGTATTATTCCCGATTAATTTTAAAATTATGTGTGTGAACATATTTTTGGTACAATATTTAATCGCGCGAAGAGTACGAAACAGTACAAATTAGTTAAGATAAAAAAATGTGTTTTAAGGTTGGTAACATAAATCAGATAAAATAAAATTTCGCCCGCGAAAATATTGGTTTAAATTGACACTGTTGCAGTTGTTGAGTTAGTATGTAATTATTATGAGTGGATAATAATTGTTTGGCACTACGAAGTGAATTATATTTTGGTAAAAGAAATGCTAGTACATTGTCGAAATTTTTTATGTAGATTTTCTAAAAAAACATTCCTGTTTAACCAAAGTGACTTCGGTTTTGACCTTAGATTAAAGAAATCTGAATTTTGGTAAGCACGATTTTATGTTGGTAAATTATAGTAGGTACGATAATTAGGTTGATGACAAACAAAAAATTTACCTACATTATTGTACATACATCACACCAGTAAGATTAAAATATAATATATTAAAGTACTTCTGTATCATCATTTTTGCCAGACAATGGACTTGAAAAATGATTACCTATGCAGGAAAATGATGCAACAATATGTAGAATTTATGTTAACCCGTATTTTAAAATATTCTATATTTAACTCAACTCAAGGTATTTTTTGTACAAGGTCGAAATGCTATGTGTGGTATCACAAATTCTAACATTACTGATATTACTATAGGCATTATATAGTATGATATATTATTCGTACACCTACCCTGTATATAAAAAAATCTTGCTGTGTAGCTTATTATAACAAAAAATAATAATAATGACTTTTTGGGATCACAAAATCATCGATACTGATCGATCGGCACTACTTGTAATCGTCTTGGCGTGAACTCGACTAATTCGAGTTTATGAATAGTTTCTATTCTATTAATAAATATTAATATATTTTTATTTAATGTTTCTTTGCTCTAAATTACTGTAGGCTTTGTATTTTTGTTTGGACCAAGTGTTTGGAGCAGCTATTTTGGGATATATAATCAATTTGCTTGGGGTCGTTGTCTTGTTGGAACTGAAATTCAGACGTCCAGTAAAAATTGTTTGGGTAAAATGAGCAGTTTAGTCCATTTTTGGCATGGATATGCAAGATTAATAATACAAAATAATATTGCCTATAGTTATAGTTCTTACGATTGAAAGGCGATCGTGCTGGTATGTTTTCCAACCATGTCCAGAATTCATTAGAGATAAGAAGGTTTGAGCGTTCGAGAAATTTTCGTATCGACTTTTCCGATATAAAAGAGAACTCTTCTTTACCACATCGCATGCATTTAGTGAAGCGGCCCTCATGACGCACGTTGCTCATTCGTTCTATTCAATTGTTGCGACCCGCGTCTTGACCAACAATATTAAAGTAATTGCCTTGATGAAACTCGTCATTTAAAATTAGAAATAAATCGTTCTTTAGCGATGGACGACTCCGTTAATGATTTTACTACGGGAAAAAGTGAGTCGATTGTCTGGATTGAATATTTTTAACAATGGATTAGGATAATATTTTCCAGGTTAGTGGGGAGGAAATATGGTTAGAAAAGAGAAAGAACTTTCTGGACAAGTTTGTTCCTTACACCAAAAAAGACCTAATATCTATCCTAGGTGACTTGAGAAATAATTCATCAGACTACCGAAAAATGCATAAGTTTTAGCCTCGTGGTTTATAAGAATCTACGATGATCGATCCAGCTTTTTCTCTCTAATTATGCGCATGACTATTAGGAAGGGCAGGTTTCTATTGAATTAAATTTACATACATAGGTAACTGTAATAGGTCGCTATGGAAACTGTCGAAATGCGGAAACAGTCCAGAAAATATTTACCATTGACAATCGGCCATGGCCGATCTAGGTGAAAGCAGGCATACGATTATCCAAACCGCAACAAAATTTTTCGTGACCACAATTCTAATTCAATCGATGGTGAATTATTTGTAGGAGGTTAATGGTCAAAACTAAAAACAATCGGTTGTTCGATTTCAATAATATTTGTTTGTCTTCATTAGAAATCAGGAGAGAAAAACAAACGAAAAATCACAAAAATATGAGAAAGCAAACAAATTACTTTAAATCAAATTAAACTATATAGGTTAAGCGGCCTTGCGGCCGCGCGTGATTGATTTGGAAACTAAAAATGAATAAGCAAAGAAGGCTAGTGGTTAGACTCCCATCAAACGGTTAATGGATTTTAGAAGAGTTCACCTCAACAGTAATCATTTTTATTAGAATTTTACTGTTTTGAAAACCTAAGGATAATATATTATGCGACTTTGACTATAGAATTGTACCTAAAATTTAACCACCACACAGTTAGTACAGTAATAAAGTTAGTTTGCTATCTATTTTTGTGTAATTTTAAATGTCTTGCCAAGATATACGCAACTCTAACAATCATCAGTCACCTCAAATAAATTTTGCAAACATACCGTTGACGTCATAAGAATTACGAGCCATTCCAAATAAAAATAGCTTTTAAAATATCACCTAAAGCGCATTTCGTTATTTGGTTTGAAACTATAAATCATATATTGAAACAATGTATAATATGTTCAGAAGAATACCAAATTAAATTTTTTTGTAATTTCATCTAGCATGTAGGTTCGGGGAGGGAACGAAACACTCTTATTTTTCTTATTAAATGAGTTTGGGAGCTACCAGCACGTAATAGTCAAACAAACTTTGCTTACAAACGAAACTTAAAATTAAAGCCATGGAAAAAATGTAAACATATTTTATATTGCGAGATCCACACAATTGTGCAGAAAAATTACCCAATTGTGTTCTTTTTCTGCACAATTGTGTGTAGATACTAAATACCACACATTTTACTTGAAACTTCTTATTTTTCAGTTATTTTCTATTAACTGTGTTTACTATTTTATCTATTTGTTTTTATGTATATTTTTGTAGTAGATAAACTACGTATTTTTGTTATCATATTCAATGAGCAAAGTACAATAAACTAATCAAAGAGCAACACTTATATTTTTCAGTAATTAAAGTTCAATTATTATTTATAATGTTTTACGTGCTTAATGGGATTAAATATTTAATTAGTACTATTATTTTATAATATGTTTACATTTTTAGCCTTATAACATTGCATTGTGAGTTAACAAAACACAACAACAATTAATATACAGTGCATTTTTGTCATCTCGTATGTGTAATATGCAATTGCTCATTTAAACTAAAGTATAGCTCTGGCTACCTTATCATCAGGTTTTTTTCGAAATATTAGAATTCAAGTCGTAATGGAAACTTTAGTAATATTTCAAATTTTTCAAACAATTACATGTTCGTAGTATTTCTATGCACAACCAATGTGTGTGAAAATATTTATAGAGTACGTGAAACCTTCAATAGTGATTAATTTTTTATTTCAGTGTTCGAGACCTTGAATATCCTTGAATTTAAAATTTTTCCTTGAAAGATTTTTTCCATTTTAGTAGATACAATTTTTTTTTTTTTTTTTGATTAAATAATATCAATATTATTGTTATTTTTTGTTACTTGGTTCATTGGTTGTGGTCACACAATTAGTACAGATTCATTTTTATTGCAATTTTTATATTATGATACTAATGTTTATTGGCTGTTGCATCAAAGTGGAGTCGACTTGTCTAGTAATCGTTTTCAAACTCGACAATGCAATTGGAAAACTATATTACTTTGCGTTATTAATAAAATAATAGTACATTACAGTCGCATCCGGTTATAATGTACCTGCAATTAGTTTGTGGTAACTGAAAATTTGTTATAAGGAGGTTCGTAGTGTCCAGTAGACAGTATACAAAATATACTATCTTACTTCCTTTCAAATAATTTTTTAATAAAAATAAAAATTTTGTTTATTATTTTCTGATTTTCTGTGAAACGGATAGGTTTTTCAAAAAATTTTAATAGACAAAAGTTGTAGCCCGTGAAATTTCTTATCCGGAATGGGGCGTGAGATTTTTTGTAAAATGTTTTGTTTAAGAAATACAGGGTTTTGAAAAAACCAAAAAGAGAAAAAGCTTGAATTTTTCAACATTTTTGTACTTACTCGTAACTCGAAAACCGTTGATTTTAGACAATGAAAGGTTTAAATCTAGTTTGTAGATTATTTCACGCTTTTTAAAAAAGCACTTAACCATTTTAACTGAAAAATCAATATTTTCGGAGCCACAACCATGTGAAAGTGGAAATTTAAAAAAATAGGTCCGAAAATCATTAAGTAGCTTCTCCCAATAAGAAGTTCTGGTTACTTTCGGAATACTCTGACGTTTTGAAAAAAGCTGCGAAATTGGCCTTTCAGAGTCAATATTTGGAATTTGGCTAATATTTTTATTTTTGCACTGATTTGGAAGTTGGAACCTGAATTAGTGAGAACGTGTAGACCACTCGAACGTTCGGGCTGGTTTCAAATTTCACAAATCAGATTAAGGATGCCTATGATAAACAGATAATAAAAAATTATTAATATTGAATAATTCAATTAGTTTGTCTTTTTTAAGCAACTTAATTTAAATTAAAGTTTTCAATTCATGGTTAAACAATTTACTATAAGCAAGGATTTTTGTGGTTGCGGTTACGAGGAAAAAGTTAAAATTTGTCGTAAATTTAAATTTCAATATTACGTAAACATTAAGTTTCAGATATTTGGTTTTCTTACATTTCTAGTTTTAATTTTATTGCCAGCAATTTATTGTATAATGCCGCGGTTCTCAACCGGTTTTTGTCGCGGACAATCAGAGAATTTCCAGTGCTAGCTCTGGTTTTCGCCACTCCGATTCTACTCTAACTTCTTGTTTTAAAAATCATCCAGCAAATCTGATATTGATTTGTTCTACACTTTTTATACTACCCGGTGCCAACCTAGGAGTTTGGCCAAAGGCAAATATTTATTTAATTTAATAATTCCGTTGGAAATCATAGAAATTCT
This sequence comes from Cantharis nigra, assembly GCA_958510845.1. Taxonomy (NCBI): domain Eukaryota; kingdom Metazoa; phylum Arthropoda; class Insecta; order Coleoptera; family Cantharidae; genus Cantharis; species Cantharis nigra. The sequence continues at coordinate 1,388,389 of OY294034.1, read as the reverse complement.
TTAGATTGGAACTAGTTTGGAAATCAAAGGCGGATCCAGGCAAAGCTCATGAAGAGGGTAAAGGGTAAAGGAGGCTAGTGAGGATGGGGTTAATAAATATATTTTGATAAGAATTTAGATATATTTTTGCAATTAAAAAAATGTACTAGATTTTGTTGGTTTCTGATGAGGCTTGAGGAGAGGGTTAGACAGCTCTTCCAAACATCCTTGACGGGAAAATTCAGAATATATGGGAAATTCGAGAAAATAGGAAATCTCAGAAAATTGAAGAAGCTAAAAAGTAAAACTTCTCGTTCTGAAGATTTCTTAATTCCATAAGATTTTCCTTCACTTTTGCATTTTATGATTTCCCCTTGGATTTCCAGCAATAAACTACGGAGATATCAACAAAAAAACTGAGGAGAATTCTGAAGATACTCGAGGAAATTCTAAGACATATTAGTAAATAGGAAATTTTAAGAAATTCAAGAAAATCTTGACGAAGAAGAATATTAAAGGAAATAAATTGTTTTTTCAAATTTCCCTTTAGTTTTGTAGATGACGATTTTCGGTTGGTTTTTCACTTAGTTAAAATCTAGGGGGAAATCTGGGGTACAAGTGAAAGGAAATCTACAGAAAACCGGAAAAATGTTAAGAAATCCCAGGAAATCCAAGAAACATCAAGAAAATCTTTGAAAATTCTAGAATAGTTTAAAATCCTGACCTTGTTAACAGAGCCGTATTACGCAAGTTTGACGCCACAAGCCCCTTTGACCCTTTTTTTAAATTAGAAAGATTTACAAAGAAAATGAAACATATTTTTATTAATAATTAAGACCAAGATTAGGTAATTAGAACTCCTGGAATTAAATTTTGCTTCTCCTGAAGCCGGGCTTTATGGGCTTTTGCGATAATACGGCCCTGTTGATATGGATGTTTTGTAATACCTGAAATATCGCAACTTCAACGCATGCACGGTAACAGCGACAACTCTGTAGGTTGGATCGATAATCGTCTCCATAATAGGTTTCTCCAATTCAGTGCCATCCGGTTTAATATTCGTATGATTATCACCTTTGGTTTCTGAAATTTCTCAAATTTCCGAACATATAGCCTGTATACAGTGTAGATGCAAACAGTATTAAACTGTTATCAAACCCACATTATAGCTATTTACGGGTAAGTGACCGAAACATATGCTTTACGTAATTAGTGAGCATATAGCAAAACGAATCGGGCGAGCTTACGAATTACGTAAAGAATTATTTCGGCGCGAGCCACGTATGCAGCTTTTGTTTTTCCAACAGGACCCTGTCAAAAAAAGAAATTAAACTGATAGGTATAGTAAAAACCGATTAGCAGATTAGTCTGCTGAAAAGTGCAACCTGAATTAAGATGGATGGAAAATTGAAAATCCGGGGAAAACAATTTTCTCACTCTAACACGCAAACTAAACCTTAAAAAAACTTGTTTGAAGTGAGACATTTCCAATTCCATCGCGAACTTTTTTATTTGCTAAATGAAATTCTCACAAACTTCTCTATAAATAAATATTTATATTAGGTTTTTATATTCTTACGATTATTGCAGCCTGTCTAGTGAAAGGTCACGGCGAATTTTTTTACCAAAGGTTTAATTCAAATACTATAATAGAATCAAAACTTTTGGGTATTGGGTATAATTGGAATATTCGATATGAATAACTTGATAAGCATAAGCATTGCTCTCATTATTTAAAATTCGTAATAACAGCATGTTTCCCTTCTCCTTGGTAACATATTATTATTTTGTAATAATTATATATTTTAATTAAAATGTTATTACTTAATTTACAATTTACTTAATATTTATATTCTATTTTTAACCTGAATGCACTATTCTTGGTGCAACAAATCATAAATTTAGATAAAACTTAAACATTTTCAATTTTTAATCAGACTGAATAAACTCAGCACTTTCAAAATAATTGACAGCATTCGCAAGCTGACGTAAAAAAAGGTTTTGAACTCCAGCGCATTAGATAATCCAGTGCCAGAAAAATAAAACTCGATTTTACAGCAAAACTTTTTAGACATTTTTTGTTGTAAATTTTATTATCTTCAATTTTGTATCTATACATTTTTCTATTTTGTCCCGCCGTTTCTGAGATATAGATGATAATATTCTTTGTATTCTACAGAGTCTGTTTTAAGTCACTGTAGCTCGCAAACGATGCGACAAAATAGAAAAATATATAAATACAAAATTGATGATAATAAAATTTACAACAAAAAATGTCTAAAAAGTTTTGCTGTAAAATCGATTTTTATATGACAAAACACGTCTTCAATACGTAAAATTTACATTGCCTTTTCGAGACTTTTTCTCGTATGAAAATCGCTTTTACAGCATTACTTATTAAACATTTTTTTTTGCAAATTTCGTACCCTTAACTTTTGTTTGTATGCATTTTTCTATTTGGTTGCACCGTTTCTGAGATACGGTGATTTGAAAAAAACCGTTAATAATTTTTACAGAGATTATTTTAAATTGCGGTATCTCGGAAACGATGCGACTAAATGGAAAAATGTATATAAACAAAAATGAAGGGAATGAAATTTTCAAGAAAAAACTTGTAATAAGTAATGCCGTAAAAGGTACAATTTACATTGCTAACAGGACTGTATGTTGATGTGTTTGAGAACCGACGCTGCTGAATACTGGATAATAATTATATTAAATTATAATAGCCGTTTTATTGTAGCATAGTGAATGCGACTATAAAAGTGGACTGCATTTTTATTAAAGAAACTGCCGGAAGCAAAAGAACAGGTTCGACTGGCAAACCTGTTTTTCTCGGGTGTTAAAAGGCAGGATATTTTTTGTTAAAGGTCGGGGGGTTTTAAAGGTTAAAAACCCTTAGCCGGGTATTACGTAAGGGTAGTGGTGTAATTGAATAAAAATATAAATTTTATTTATTTATTTTTGTAATAAATAATAATTAGAATAAATGAATCGATGATTATAATGGAATGGAACTAGTACGTCAAAACGATAAGTACAATGTACAATCGATCGATCATCAATCGAATTAATTGATCTTTAAAATGTAAGTAATATATTTAGCTATAAACGGAACGTCAGTATGAATTGGCATTAATAAATTGAAAGAAATAGCGGATGACGCAATAATTTGTAATAATTGTAGTAGACTGTATTTGAAGAAAAAAAGATTAAATAAGGTATAATTCAACATCCGGTAAGGATTTTTGTTGAAAGAAGCAGTTCGAACTTGAAATTTGCAGTTCAGAATGACATTTATAAATTGAAGGTGTGTCGATGTTAACCAATGATGTGCGGAGGCTTGTCTTGACGTCAGACTACGTCACAAGTTGCAATCACCTGGTAGACTGAGCCACCGATCATGAGTCTCTTTGTCGCTAGCGCGCTGAACGATCTTATTTTATTTGACTTTATTTTAATATCGGTTTGATTTTTATTTATTTAAATTTATTATTTTTTCGTTAAAGTCGAACTTGCTCGCTTTGGATTAAAATAAATACAATATGCGCGTTCTAGCATTACGATTGTGACTACGGCGGGAAAACTATCAAGTGTCGCTGGTTATTTCATTAATACGGTTTCGTATTATTTGTAGGAATGAAATTGATGATGCTGTGAGTGACGATAATAAATTTGAACAAAGCGAAGGAAAAAACCAACTATTATTACCAAAGTGTGATTTGCGAAAGTAAGTGATATTGTTAAACTAAAGTGAAAATTAGATTGTGATACTACTCGGCCGATTATAAAATAATAATAAATATACCTAGACGTTAATACCATTTTGTCCTCGAAGTAAATTGGAAACTTTTTTACGCAATGATCGCACAAATCGTATGTTTTACTTTATGGTCTATCATTTTTGGTCTCAGCCGTGCAAACGAATCGTCACCGTTTCCTTGCGATAGGTAAGTTCTGCTTTTTTTTTTCTTTTTCTTTTTCCGGAGTGGATGATTGCAGTTGTCCTTGCCTGCCGCATTTCTTTCCAATAATATTCCAAACTTCCTTGCATAAACGTAAGTAACGTGAGATTGATGTGACCTTGATATTCGGCATTTCTCTGCATACCTACCTAATCCATCATAAATTACCGCGCTCGAATGCCGCTCTTTCGAGTTTGTTTAATTCAATCGATCAACCGATCGTTAATTATTTAACTTGCCCGATTTTTTTCCCGATGCTGCTGCTGCCAGGTACCTACCTAATGGAGTGCGAGAGCTGTCGTTCACTCTTGGCAGCGGCTATTACGGCCATCAACGTTTGGCTAATCTACTAATGTTGCAGCGAAATCTACTGCCATGGTCGGCTTCTACACACTATCCAAATGGCGAAGGTGAACGAAGATTCCAAAACTTTTGTCGATATGAAAATGAGATATTCGCCAAACGAAACTTTACAGAGATTCGACCAATTTATGGAAAAGCATGGTAGCGTTCCGACGAGAAAGCAAGTTTCCGCCTTTATATCCGACAATTTTGAAGATAAAGGACAAGAATTTGAAAGTTGGATTCCCGGCGATTTAATTGACAATCCGAAATTTTTAAATAACATCACCGACACTTCGTTACGTCAGTTTGGTGCAGATTTAAATAAAGTATGGAAACAACTGGGCAGAAAAATGAAGGCCGAAATAGAGCACAACAAAGAACAGTACAGTATTATTTGGGTTCCGCATCCTGTCATCGTGCCCGGAGGACGTTTTCGTGAATTTTATTATTGGGATTCCTATTGGATAATACAAGGCTTACTCATATCAGAAATGTACGAAACCGCCAAGGGAATGTTAGAAAATTTTTTGTATATTGTCGACAATTATGGTCATATTCCCAATGGCGGTAGAATATATTACTTGGCTAGATCACAACCTCCTCTTTTAATTCCTAGCATTAAATTATACGTAGACACTTTGAAAGATTATAGTTTTGTTTTGCAAAATATCGAAATTATGGAAAAAGAATTTGATTATTGGATGATCAATCATACCAAAGTTATTCAGCATAATGGTAAAAATTATACTTTAGCTGTATACGGCGATCGTTCGAATGGACCCAGGCCGGAATCTTATTCGGAAGATGTGGAGAGTGCTGCCATGTTTAAAGAAGAACATCAAAAACAAGCTTTTTATTCGGAACTTAAGGCTGCCGCCGAATCGGGATGGGACTTCTCGAGTAGATGGTTTATTACTAATTCCACAAATAAAGGTACCACTTACAAGCCATTCTATTCTATGTAGTTCCGGAATTTATACTGTCGTTTTATTTTAGGTAATTTAACAAACATAAACACCAGATCGATCATACCTGTCGATTTGAACGCAATGGTTTATTGGAACGCCGTGATATTGGCGGAATTCAATCAACATCTCAACAGAACCGAAAAAGTTAAAATGTATCAAGATATCGCCGATCAATGGTTAGAGGCCGTAACTGCAGTATTATGGCACGAAGAAGTGGGTGCTTGGTTAGACTACGATTTAATGAATTCCATTAAAAGAGATTATTTTTATCCCACTAATATTTCTCCCTTGTGGACTGGATGTTATCCCAAAGAAGATAAAGATAAAATTACAAGACATGTTTTGAAATATTTGCAAACCATGAACATCATGTACCCAGGTGGAATTCCAACAACCAAAGAACACACCGGAGAGCAATGGGATTTTCCAAATGCTTGGCCTCCACTGCAGCACATTATGGTAGTCGGATTGTATAATACAGAAAACGAGGCGGCTCAACGTTTAGCATTCGAAATTGCTGAAAAATGGGTCAGATCAAATTATAAAGCTTTTTCTCAGACCGCCACCATGTACGAAAAGGTAAATAAAAATTATTATTTTTTTTTATTGGTATTTTTAAGTACGTCATTCGTGCATTCTAGGAAAGATAAGATGAAGTTTTCATAAGTCCGAGTTTCATTAAACACCGTGTGACGTACATGGGTCATTGAACACTTTTGCAGATAGACATAGAGGAAGGGAGGGAAAATATGACGGACGGCCAAGGATTAGGAGGGAGGGAATTCACAATGGTGGGATTCACTATCGGTTTTTACGTTTCGTCCCCTAGCTTTCAATTCTAATAAAACAAAAACTATCAAAAATTAATTTATTTTCAATATTTATTCCATTTACTGAGTGAGCAAGGTGGGCTTGCTCGCTCACTCGTTACTTTACTTTGATAGGCGCTCTGCCTTAGTAGCGTGACGAAACATTTAATTACTAGGTAACATTTTTTTTATATCGTTCAAGGATATTTGCCAAATTAAGTTATATCCGTTTTTATGATATCTGCATTTGCTCAAAAGTTTATTCCTTAAACACAAGTTTTCTAGGTAAACTAATAAGTTTTATCTCACTAGATAAACCTTGTCCAAATATAAAATTTGTACTTTTCAAATAATGTACTATCATTACTTTACCACGGAAACCTTTTATTTTTTAAAATAAAAAATAAAAAAACTTCCAAAAACCCCACTAATCCTAAAAGCCTTATCTTCCATAATTATATTTATATTGTAATGGGCTAATAAAAATTATATAGCTATGTATGCGATAATGAAAATTATCATCAAAACTCCTAGCATGATTCTGGTACTTGACAAAATTCTATTAGTTTCATTTTTTTGCAGAAATTTTTTGCAAAAAAAAACAATTGGCGAAATGTTTTTTTAGAAATTTATAACTTTGAAATACAACGAAATTAATTTTTTTGCTTTCTACAAAATATATATAAACATTGCGGTTTATTTAAAAACAATTGTTTTGCAATCTCTCAATCGAAACTGTATTATATAATTCTCGAGGACAAACATACAAAAAATAAAGTTAGGGCACAAAGAAAATCTAAACATATAGATCAAAATTTTTGTGCTTTCCTATAGTAAGCAAACTAATCTAACACAAAAATGCAAAAAAATTGTTGACACAAAATGTAAGGGTTTAAATTAAAACCGATTTATTCGGGTCGGCATACTAACGTATGCTCCATATATAACCAAAACTAAGAGAATTTGCAAAAACTTCTTATTATTATTATTCTTTGTTACAAAAAATATATTTAAAAAAATTATTTATAAGCGAAAAATTCAATTTCCAGTTTTCAACAGAAAGTTGCTGTGGCGAGTAAGGTCTATCTATACTCTCATTTTCCAAAATAGAGTAGATTTATTTAGCGTAGTCGCAGGTTCGATCCTCGACCAAGTATGAAAATTTATAAAAGATTTATTAATTGAATACTTTAATATAGGAGCGGTCAGGGACTACTTTTGTTTTCTTTTTTAATTATTTTGCAATTTAGTTTTTGTTTTTGTTATATTTTTTTGGGACAATTGATTTGGATCAGCAATGGAAAATTATAATTGGTTATTTGTATGTGTTAGAATTAAATGTAAAATAAATCCAATAAGGTCACAGATGGGGTATAGTTCTCGATTCAATTTTGCTTTCATATTTTAATGTTGCAAGTTTGGTATTTAAATTAATTTTAATTCAGTTATGTATTAAGTGCAAATTTTACAAACCTATTCTGACGTTAAAGTTATCATGTTATCGTTCTGCATACACAATTAAAGAAGACCGAATAAGTTTGCAATTTATAATCGACAATCAAATTCTATAAGCTACAAGAAACTACTCGTTGAAAAAGTTTAGAGAAGTAAACCTAATTATAAATGGATTTCAAACAACCTGAAAAATGAAAATTCTTGTTGCTTATGTACCAAGTGTTAGTGCAGTGGGGTAATTTCTGGGAAAGTTATTAACCCCTTTATGCATATGCTCGTGACATCCACGGTTACATCTTTCTGACAATTTTGTATTGCCCGTGACAAATATAAATCACGCAATCACACTTTTCTTCAAACCTAGTATACGTGGTTATGGATTCAATAATTGAGAAAACAAGTATAGGGCTGACTAGGATAACAAAATAAAACAAAATACAATCTGTTAGCCAACCATCTTCAATTGTTAAGTGTTGGGGGTATCTTTTAGACGTGGAAAAAATGCGAGATCTTATGAGAGATTTAAAAACACCTGTTGTAGTTAATAAGATTATCCATAAATGGTAGTGCTAAATTGGAAGGTATAATAAATTGCTTTAGCACCAATACAATCATGTCAATAATTGCAGTAATAATAGTCGTTTATTGCACTTTCCAATTTAGTAACATTAATTAGTCTTTGCAGCTAAAGTAATAATATTTAAATGTGGTAGACTACTTTATTATCTTTCTCAAAAAAAAATTCTTTTAATTTAATTTTAGTATGATGCTACAGTAGCTGGAGGTTATGGTGGGGGAGGTGAATACGAAATACAATGGGGATTTGGGTGGTCGAATGGTGTAGTTTTAGATCTACTTAATAGATTTGGAAATAATCTTCGAGTGGACGATTCTCCTCCAATTGAAAAGTACGAGTCTATTCCTCAAAGTGCTGCTGTCCATTCACCTTCAGCTTTTGGACAAATAGCTACCGGATTATTGGCTCTTATAGTTTCTTTAATTGCCGGTTTTATAGGGTGAGGTAAGTTGTTGAAGAAAAATTTTGTAATTCATTAATTTCAATAGCATTTTTTTTGTTTCAGGATTTTTAAATAAATTATTGGTTTTAACTGCAGCTTCTGTGATGGCATGCGTGTGGAAGTGATTGTTTCATCAAATGTGTGATAGTAAATTAATAGATTTTGTTTTGTATAAATAGTTTAACGGAACTTTTTTTTATAATTTAAGATGAAAATATTTCTGTCGAAGTATTTTTTAATGTTAAAATTGATATTGATCATCAAGTATTATTTCCAAGTTCCTTATTAGTTAGTACACATATATATATATACCAATAGCTATAGTTGTAGGAGAGCTAATACCAAATTTATTTATGATTATTTTTAATATTTTTATTTATTTATTTATTTCGTTGTATTTATTATCATTTGTTAGTGATTGGATGCCGCTATAGTTAAGTAAAATAGATACTACTAGTTAGTATACATTAATTCAAGGTTTAATAGATAGCACCCTATAGTACATTATTCCAAGGCCGATGTAAATGAAACAATATTTTAATAGTAGGCAATTTAAATTTTTCGAGCACCTATCGGCGACGGTGCAATTATAAATATTGTTTTCATAGAATTTCAAATTTCGAGAAAAAATATTAGACTCAGGCACGTAATAATTATGTAGGATTTAATTATAAAATTCATCAATGAAAACCTAACCGTTGCACTGCACTGCTTTATAATGTACATATTTACATAATATGCTTTAGTATGCATTCCATTATTAGTAAGTAGTATTTTAGTTTTGGTGCTTTATATTTAGTTGTAGGTAGTTACGAAATCATTTATTTGCTGATTTTGAAAACTTGATTCAAATATTTTACGATTTAAATTACTTAATAATAAATAATTAATTATTAACACAATAATGCACGAACAACCGATTCTCACTAACCATTTTTGTATAATAATAATAATAATAATAAAAAATTATTATTATTATCATTATCAACAGACCTTGAATTGAAATTCTTACCACATTCTTAACTTTGTATAGGTACTACTCTAACATAACATTGTAGAATAACATTGTACATATTTTTGATTTAACTAATAATTCCTGTTGTACATAGTTTTAATATTAAAAACAGTTTGAATGCGATCGAGTATTCAATTTCTTTTTTTAAATAAAATTAACCCGTGATTATTTTGTGCAGAATTTCAATATACAAAAGACGGACCAACGCCAGTCAATCCCATGGAGAGTTTTTAAAAAAACGGTTACCTTCTAAAGCGCAATATACCGAGTTGTGCAGTATACCAAAACGTACAAGAAATCCAAGATAAAGTGTCTTCTAGTGATTGTCGTCAAGAAGCAAGTGCCATAATTTGTGAGTGCCGTTTTTAGTAAATTAAAACTTATACTTTAATTGCAGTGGCGCACACGCGTAAATGCGATTTTTAAATGACCATGACTTTAACGTAGTAGAAGTTATCCTCAGATCTGAATCCGAGAATCTGTTTTTAGAATCAACCATCAAACAAGCAATGGAAATATTTAATAATCGGTAATTGAAGTAGGTTGAAATCTACATCTTGAAATATTGTTTGAGGTGGATCTGAACTTCTTACACCTTGAATACCACCAAATCCTTCAAGGTGTGGAAGTTATAATTTATTATAGTTTTTAGTAGCTAATTGACTTAAGGTGTAGATTTCAAATTTTCATTCCTTGAAAATAATTTGATACAACGGAAGATGTGTACGAAACATTTCACGGAGTGGAAGTTGTTATTTAATTATCGTTATTTGTTTGGGCGACTAGAAAAACATGGATTCTCCAGATACGAATCTGAAGTTAACTTTCACCACGTATGACTATTATAATTATTATTGTAAATTAAAGAAATTATTTAAATTTAGTCATAGTTAGAATAATTAGAAAATAAGCGATTTTTTCTCATTTCGATAGTAGTTACCAATTGTTATAAAAATTAAATATTTATGTTTTTGATTATGGAATTATGTATCTCAGCTATACACCAATTTTGTGTAAATTTTTATAAGTAGTAGGTATCTACCTAATTGAAATTTTAAAATACTCATGTTTTCGTTATTTATCAAGAAATTTTAAACGTCAACTTGTGCTGTTACTTGTATGTTAAATGTGTTCATTTCAGGTAAGCGTAAACACTTAAACAAATAATTGTTTAAAAAGATTTGTGATCTGTTTACATTTACTAATTCAATTTAGATATTTAAGCCATTACGCCAATGAAAATTGATCAATTATGAACAAACATTTTAAAAATATTTATCTGGCATTGTTGCAGGAAAAGGGGGAATAGTAAGTTCAAAAGTAGTACCTATCCATAAAGAAAATAAAACTTGACTTGAAACGTAATGAATTGTTCGCTTTAATTTTACTATGAAAACAAAAGCACAACAGCATACGAAAAGATTTCTTAAAATTAAAAACTGAAAACTGTTGAAAATAAAACTATTTTTTATACCATTGCATTTTTATAAATTTTATATTGTTTACACTCCAATTCCTGTTCTTACCCTTGATTTGATTTCATCGCTTGGAAGAATTATTACCATGAGGAAGTTACTTGGGGCTTGTAATAAAGCAACTATTCACCTTTCTAAAGTACAGTAAAAGCTCTCATATCCGAAAATTCGTAGAACTTATCGTGTCAACCGAAAGATGCTTAGGACCCTTATCTTGCCATGACTCAGAGGTGAAGACGGATTCTGGATTGGATGTGGAGGGCAAACCGAAATTCGCATGTACTCAGGACACAAAACGGGCCCATTATGCTACCTCCGATTGTTGTAGCAGCCCACCTTTCCCTCTATTCCTCGAGCCATCCCACACTTGAGATAAACTCGAGTATTTTAGAGGGCGGTGTGCCGCTAATACTGGCCATGCTAGGCCAGAAGTCCCCCAACATGGATCCTCTTTTTGACGCTAACGCTGGGCAGTTACAGAGCACATGCTCCATTGTTTCGTCTGCTTCATTACATCCCCGACAAGTTGGGCTATCAACTAGTCCCATTGTGTGCAGGTGTTTATTTAGCTTGCAGTGTCCTGTGAGAAAGCCAGCAATAGTGCGCAGGCTGTCCCGAGACAACTGTAGGTAGTATTTTGCATGCTTTTCAGAGGGAGAACGTATTATTGCTCGTGCCTACCGACATCCAATCACATTCGTCCATCTTTCCGCAGGCAGACGGATTGATTACCTACGTTATAATGCTTACATTATTTAGGAAAATAACAGCATTCTTATTGTTATAAAAATAAATAGTAACTTAAATTTGAAATAGAGATTATTCCGATACTATAAATTTTACAAAATAGGAGTAATTCTTTTAACAAAATTTGTATATTTAAATTATATCATGTTATCTGGGTGAGTACATAGTGCGAATAAATTTTTATCGTAATCAAGAATAACAGACACTATGTTTGATGTTTTGGTATATATTTCAATTAAGCACCTATCTGAAACATTCCCCTATATGAACGGAAATGGGTCCCGTTGATTTCGGATATGAGAGCTTTTACTGTAATTAAATTATTTCCTAGCCAATAATCTAAGCATGATTTTAAGTAAGTTTTAGCATTGTATTTTTTAGCTTAACTGATTTTTTTTCTTTTATTTTCATTATCAGAAAGCTCATGTTCATGCAAATTATTAATTTCAAAAATAATTATCTCTTTAATTGTATAATTAAAGAAGGGGACTTCTGGCCTAACATGGCCAGAATCAGCGACACTCCGCCTGCCAAGATACTCGAATTTATCCTGGAGACAGGATGGCTTGAGGACTGACAGGGCGGGGGGCCGCTGCATTCGGAGGCAGTACAATGGGCCCGTTTTAGTGGCCTAAGTGCGTGTGGGGATACCTCCCTACCCTCCTACCTAAAATCCAGAATCCAGATAATTGTATAATTAATAAAAAAAATAACAACATAAATAAATAAAATTTTTAATAATCATTGTAAAATCTAATAAATAAAATAAAATAGTACAAGAACAAGGTTAGTTAGGTAAAAGTTTTTTCTAAAAATATCCAAAGTATAAAACTTATTTCAGAATTTGTAAAGGAGAGAAGGATAAGCATTTAACATCTAAACATCCAAAAGATTGAATTGGTCGCAATAATACCATATCTAACTAATCCTTCTTTCTTATACAATATAAAAATTAAAGCTTTATTGTCTATATTTTTTTAAAATTATATTTAAAACGAAATGTCATAATTTTCGTCCGTTTTACTATTATATCAAGTTTAGTGTATCTGACTAGCCTGGTTCTAATCTGGACTATACAGTCCATATCCTTCATAGCACTGAACTCATACAATTTTCAAAATTATAAGTCAAATATTGAAAATTCACAATTTTAAATTGGTGGCATTTTGCAGCCGTTTTCTATTTACTTTGACTCGATACCCACAGTAAATACGTAAGAAAACACTGAAAAATACCAAAAATACGCCAAATATTCCTAATAAATATATGTGATGATTATAAATTAAACAACTCAATAATACTGAAAAGCCTTGTCTTATAGTGGTTATAATAGCAAAAACTAAAGGACCAAAACTGGCTATTGTTTTAAAAATAAATAATTGTCCTACTGCCGAACAGAATGATAATAATAAGCAGTCAAAAATAAAAGAAGGAAATTCAATCATGAAGTTGACCGATGAAACAAAACCTCCTTGTTGCAGTAAGGAAACGGCAGTAAATATGCAGGAGAATAAATTGACTGCACACATCATTTGTATGGGGCTCATTCCAAACTGTTTAAACAATGCTCCTTGCCAATTAGAAGTAAAACTGTCAAACACAATGTAAGAACATAAAAGAATTATTCCAGAAAATGTAGTTACGCTGGAACCTAAAAAAAGAGCATTTAATTTGTTGATTTACGGAAGTGTATTTATATCTACCTTTGTGATCATTATTTGTGTCTAGCATAAATAATAGCATGCCAATGGATAATATTATTGCAGAGACGTATTCGTAATACTCATATTTGGTTCTCGATACTACTTTGCCCATCACCATCACAGGGATCGTTTTAGCAGCTTTTGCTAAAACCTAAAATAAAGATAAGATTAATAAGTTCCAAAATTGAATTTTTAAAATAGCAATAATTTACTTGATGAAGAAACGAAACATATTTTAGAGCTTCATACTGACACCAGGAACTTAAAATATTTGAAAATGAGCAGAACACATATTTATATAAAGGTGCCTTATGCCGTGGTTGTCTCGTGCATAAAATTACAATTCCAGACAAACAAAAAGCTAAAATCCTATTTACAAATACAAGGAACTGTGAATCGGTAAAATTTCTAGTAGTTTTTTGAGCGTTGGTATAATTCTATAAAAAATAAATAATTTATAATTTTTAAAACTTAAAAGCTTTAGTTGTACGTACTTGTGTCATAACCTTTTCTTGCAAAACACCCCAAGTTAAAAATGATCCTTGTAATCCCACAAAATAAAATAATAATAAAAGGGTGTCTTTTAATAAAGTACGAGGTTGTTGCGTATTTGAGTTAGCTGCACTGGTCCGATCAAGTATATCTTCTTCTCCGAAACATTTTCTTATAACAATTGAAAGATAATTATTTCCTAAAATATTGGATCGATATTTATATAATTTACAAACATCAATTTATTTCTTTACCTCCTATTTTATCTAAGTAATTTATTTTACGAATGTATCTGTATATTATGTAGCCCGGTAAAAATACCGTTGAGTATCCAACTACATTTCGTAATGCACGTATTATCCAACAATATTCCGCTTTACAACTTTGAATTAATTCTGCTGTAGACAACCATTTGTTAACTAGAAATAACAATCCTATCGATATCACCAATATTACACTAAAATCAAACAACTTATTATTATTTCCAATTACATAATACTTATTGTTACCAGATGATTATTTCTGCCCTATTTTTGGCCATTTTTCAATTTTACTCCCAATTGTAATTGATGTGGATTAATTGCCTTCCAACTTTTCATTGTGTATACATAATTTTTTTGTTATTACAAGCTCATAGCGTACGTGTAATTTTTCTAATAAATTTAATTACCACAAATAATTATTACTAAGGGGAACCTAACCTATAAAATTAAAATATATTTTATTTAGGCAAGTTGTTAACAACCGCTTATATTATTCATTTTACACTTTTATGTTACAAGAAAAACTAATAATGTTAGAAAATTATATTTTACAAGTAACTGTTTCATTTTCTTTATAATTCATAGGCGTAACTACAGTTGGGATGGGAACATTGTTGTCATATCTTTAATCTATGGTTGTTATCACAGATAAGAGAAAGATTACCCCTGACAAGGGATACATATTTTGAATAGTAATTAGTATTTCTTAATTTTGGATAATTTATAAAAATAAAAAAGCACATTTGATAAGAGTGTGCGAAATTTGTTTTTCATTTGTTTTGACATAAAATTAAAATCCTAACCTAATATTTGTTTGTAAACTGAAGTTTACATTTTTGTATTGTGATATCTCTGAATCTTTAAAATGGAACTCCATCATTCCAAGAAACTAAAACAAAAGCTACAACAAGAATTGTATCAGAATCTTCATCTATTAACTTTAAATTACCCGCCAAGGAAGGAATTCCAAACTGTGTTCAATGAATATATATTTGTTAAAAGTAACAAAGCCGCATTTCAAGAAGTCGTTTATTACTTACTTGGGATAATTGAACCTGATAAGCTAAAAGAAAAGATACCGACTTGGCCAGTATTAGACTTGCGTATGGAGCATTCATTTCGGTCTGAAGTTCTGAATTATATTAACGAGTTGAGTACGATGTATGAAGAAATTTCTTTGCCAAAAATTGCCACTTCGCATTTAATTTCACCTGGAGGAGTGAAATTTATAGCATATATGTTGAAACTGTCGAAATTTGTGCTTTACGTTCATGTGAAACGAAGTTCCAAGTTTTCAAATATTTTGCTTCCTGTGAAGCAGACGAAATGTAAGGGTGCCACCCAAGAGCACCTAAAGAAGTTGAATATTTACAACGGTAACATTTCAAGTGGTGGTAGAAAACAATTACAATATTTTGCTGAATTGCAAAAAAGTGCAGAAAAGGACGCACAGGCAATCTTGGAACAGCAAGAACAGGCGCATGAAGTATGTAAGATTTACGAAACCAAATTGGAGATTCTCAAGAAACCAGCTTTGGGTGATGACTT
This sequence comes from Cantharis nigra, assembly GCA_958510845.1. Classification (NCBI taxonomy): domain Eukaryota; kingdom Metazoa; phylum Arthropoda; class Insecta; order Coleoptera; family Cantharidae; genus Cantharis; species Cantharis nigra. Next base: position 1,372,606 of record OY294034.1, on the reverse strand, counting down.
GAACGATAACGATATGTTGGCTCAATGTGCAATAATATTGAAAACTCTTACAGATTTGAAAGATAAAATGTATAAATGTAATGAATTGAGTAAATACTTGAATGACTCGGATAAGAAAATCGAATATATAAAAGGAACAACTAATTTTGAAGACGAACATGAAAATCTGGATCTCATAAAGATGTTTCAATTTTATTATGAAAGCTGCGAACGTCTACGATTTGAAGTAAAGCCACCTGATGTGAATTATCTTGTAAATCAAATTGAGCGATTCCAAGGTTTGAATCAACAGTTTGTTGGTATCCTAAAAAATGCAGACGATCTCTTCCCAGAACTGACAAAGTTGATGAATAAAGTACAAGAAATGGTTTCGAAGATTTTGCCGAAGGATTAAAATAAGTTGATTCCTGCAATAGAATCTACTGGAAACTATTGCAATTTAACTTATTCTTTATTACCGTTGTCTTCCAGTGTTTTTGTTAATGATACTTCAGCAATTGAGTGAATAATTTAATTACAATTCTATTGCTGTTTTTATAACTATGTTCGTGTTATAATTAAATTTATTCATCAAAACTCTTCCCATGTTTCTTTTAATGATTTATAAAAAACTCCTTGGGAAGTACTGATTTACCTACATTGGGGGTGTGAACGAAGGTAGTAGCAAATATTTACTCATTCTTCCCATTTCAAACTATCCACATGTGTCTTTTCACCAATTTACTGTAAGTATCTTGAATAAAAATTTCAATCCAGAGAAGAGCACCTTGACTATGAAAAGTTTAAGATATAACGTAAGGGAATAAATATGCAGCTTATATTTATTTAGTAGCCGAAGTTAAATAATTAAATAATCGTGTGGCAGTTATATTTATCTTTTATGGTTTAGACTTTAAAAGCATTGAAAGTCCCGCATAAACAACTAAAAAATCAAACTGAGCGACAATAAACTGGTGGATTCAACGAGTAAAAAACGAGAAGATGAACATTTTATAGAGAAATACCGGGCAACTTTTTACCTGCAAAGTCATAATTTTTATAAAGACTATTTATTAAATAAAAAGTATATGATATAAAAAATTCTTAATACTATTTAAAAATGGACGGCAACTCTGAGTACAAATGTTGTAAAAAAATACTGAAAACTACATCATAAAAATTTAATTAAGGCCAAAGCAATTCGATGTTTGGTGATTGGAATTCTTCAATTATTTGGTATTGTGAAAACACCACCATCCAACAGTATATCTACAAATAGATAATATAGAATTTTGTTTGAATACGAACATAAAACTTACGTTATATGCCATCCAGATCCAAATAACTAACGCATAATACACAGTGATCAGCTAGAAAAATAAAAGTTTTGTCGAGCACTCGAAGATATAATTAAAACTTACGTAAATGTAGTAACCACCGATCAACCATAAACCAAAAATAAGTTGAAACAAAATTGCTATCCCAAAGCCAATGAGCCACGGCAACATCATACCTCGGTTCAACTTTTTCATTCCGATTATTAACAAAACGGAAGAAGCAATTAAATATAAAAAGTATAGGTTTATGAAGGCACCGACAACTTGCATTGCTGAAAAAGTGGGTAAAATTAGTAAGAGCTAGTCGAGAATACTATTCCTACATACATAAACGAATGTCGGCCTCAAAAAGTGGATTGTATAATTGGGAAGAATCTCCTCCGGCCATGTCAAATATTGTAAAAGCCATCAACACCACCGAAGCTGCTACCGTATAAAACGCTATCGCTTTACATCCCGATTGGATACTATCTGTCCATATACACGGAGACCAACACGATTCGAGCAACACCATCGTGGTTACGTCCTGATACACAATAAGATATTATTTTTAAAAACAATAAATAAATTAACCGTTTTACTGATTTTACCGCACAAAATTCATCCCTGGCACGCCCACTTTTTAAAGGGAGTGCCCGAGATGAATCAGTAATTAAATTCTCTGAAATTTAATTAATTAATAAGAAAACCACATTATTTACCTAAAAAACTTCCAAATTTGAACTGATATTACATCCAAAAACGTATTTAAAAATTGAGATGAAGTTCTAATCGAATGTCATTTTTGTTTACAAATTTTCGTGGTGAACAGGCCCGGACCGTCACTATTCAGGTCGTTACCGTTGTATTTGACAGCACTAAACTTAATCGTCGGGTTTAAATCTTCATAAAATAATTTAATTAGTAAATTTCAATTGCAAAATAACCCTCATATTTTATTAAGATTCCTGATGGTGGTAGATTAATATGAATAATAAATATGCAGTCACGGGTGTCCTTGTGGGTGGGCAATCGAGGGTATCTGGATTTAAAAAGTTTATTATAAGTAGTATAGTAAAGAGAATGCATAAATTTCTTTTTTGTACTGCAATATTTTGTGTTTTGAAATTCTTTGGTAATTTGTACCGATGGGATGGGAGTCTCGAGCGCAATTTGAAAACTCGGCGCCTATGTTCACCACTGGATAAAATACGTTCCTGTTTAAAAAAATGCGCCTGTTGGATTCTTGCTACAGCACGATGACTTAAGTCAAATAAAAAATTAATTATACAAAATGACGATATTATAAATTGAGTAGTAATTTATTAAAAAGTAGGAAATGACATTTGTGCAAAAATATAAATAATTTAATTTGTTTAGAACGAGACAACCTGTAGATTTTTCGTTTAAAACCTTGAGCTGCGGTTGTCTACGTAAGTGAAAAACGTTTTATTTGTTTATTGTACTCACACTCAAATAATTTAACTAAATCTATCCTTATCTTTCGAAAGTTGTATGTTGCATCATCAATTATCAAGGATGGGCATACGATGAGCAATTCCTCGTTACTAGTAACGACATACATTAGAAGTTTGTGCATTCAAAAATTCCTAATTTACTTTCATTCATCTGTGTTTATATATTTAGTTGACTTATCAACAAGTGACAATGTTATTATTATTATTTCTTATTTATTCTTTTTATTGAATTGCTGCAGTTACATTCGGTAGGTTCAATTTATTTACTAGAAAAGTTATCTCTATATTGATAATATTATTATGTTAAGCATGTGTTTACTCTTTTCATACATACTTCCTCAAATAATTCCCATAGTTCTTTATTAATTTAAAGTTTTTTTCCTTCTAAATTTTATTACTTCTACATAATATCCAACGAGTTTTCTCTTTTTAAAATTGAAGGAAAGTCTTAATTTAAAAGGTTAAAACTTTATAATTAATTCTAAACTAAATGAGTGCATTTTAATCATTCGGTTAAGGAATATTTAATTAAAATTATAATTTATTATTTTTAGGATGACACAAAAGTTACTTATGGTCATAATTTAAGATAATGAATAATGAGTTCAAACGATGCATACCAGGAGTTTGAACTTTATTTGCAGCAAGTTAATGTAAGTATACTTACAAATATATATATTTTTTTTACATTAGCCGACTTCTTTTTTGTTATGTGTGTATCCGATGTAGATTTTAATAAAATACTCATTTATTTAAAAAGACTAAATTTCATTTTGACTTGAACGTTGCACTCGACATTTTACGAAAACTTCTGTTTATGTTCTTCTCTTGTTTTAGGATGAAATTATGCAAGTGTTTGAAAATTGGAATACTTCATATAATTTAAAAAGTTTGGAAAACGAAAACGGGATACTAAAGAAAACAAATCCATCTCAAAATGAAGAATGGGAAGGAGATAATATGTCTTTGCAGTCTTACGATTCAGATTTAAAAGAGAGAAGTTCGAGTTGCAACGGAGAAAGTAATGAAAACGATGAGAGCGAAAGAATCTCCAACGGAGAACAGGTACCTATTAATTGTGCTGAATGTACATCATGTTCATGCTGTCATCTTGTTAATAAACTAACAACAAATTGGAATTATAAAGGATCCGTGAGTTCTAACGGCTGCTCTATGGTTAGTTAAAATTGTAGTAAATTTGTAAGATTGATTTTTTATGTGTGTGATAACAGGATACTGTTGAATGTAATGGAAACATTAAATATGCTTCTGCTATTTCTAATTATGCATATTATCCTGAAAATGCTAATTTATCATCATTATTAACAATATTATCTAATCGAGAGGTGGCATTAAATGGAAATGATTTGCATACATTCATGTGGCTATATTGGAAACATTGGGAATCAAATTATAGATTTGATTGTTTTAATATGCCTTTTTTGAAGAAAATGACCGTCAAGGTTAGTTAAATCATTCATGTGTAAATGCTTTTGAAGTTAATTTGGTTTGGTGGGTGACTGGCCGTGTATAAATAATTTCATAATTACAGGTGAATAAACAAACCTGCTCGCAGTTGGATCGGCATTTAGCTGGTGAGTACATACATGCAATATGTCTGTTCGTGTGCGGGAATACAAATTTTTTCGTAGTCTCAGTGTGAAAGTGAATGACAATTGGCCGGTACGTAAAGCGGAGCAGTTATGGAGGCAGATGAGAGCACACAAAATTGCAGGTTTGTTGGTATTAGCAGTTTGTGTGTCTGCCTCCTCTTGTAATTTTTATGTAACTTTGTTTTGCATTCGTTCCGCATAAATTTCCTGTTTTTACTATCTTAAACTAAGAGATAATTTAAATTTTTATGTTTTTGCATGCATGCTAATTTTATGTGACATTGAATGCTTTTTTAAATGTCAACCAAAGAGAAATTATTACAATTTGCAGTTCATTCTTGTTGGCTTTGAAAAATTTCATTATTCAAAAACAAAATTTAAATATAATATGCAGGATATTCACCAAAAGTTGCAGATTTTAATCAATAATTTGTTTTAATCAGTGGTTCTCAACCTTGTTTTCAAACATCAAATCAAGAACATCAGACATTATAATAAATCTTGCTAATCAATAATTATGGCCACATCAATTAGTAAATTTTTTAATCCAATCTTCTCTTTTTTGAAAAATCTGATACAATATTCTAATGTTACTCTAGTCTAGTGCATCCTATTTCAACACGATGAACAAACAGCACATAAAAAATTCATAATAGTATGACGTTCTTGCTTTTGATATATTTTCCCCCAAGTAGAAGTTGTGACCTTGACTTTGTTTGGCTTAAAAAAGGGTTTCCAGTTGGTCAATGAGTGCTTTTAAATGTTGTAGTTGAAAAATTGTCTAAAATTCTAATATTGGTTGACCTTGAAATATGTAATAACTAAATATAGATTATTTTAAAAAAGTCATCTTGTCTCAAGTCTCCAAAACTAGTAGTTTCTAAGAAAATTGAATAAAATTAATTTGTAATTAAAATTGAATGATCCTAACAACTACGTTACTACGTCTCTTAGGTTCTATAATGACTTTAAACTTAAAAAAATAAATAAAAAACATAGATTTTAACAAAGTTGCTGCAAGAAATTAAAGAGTTAACTGCAAAGTCAAACTTAATTAGTCCAAAATCAAATCATGCAAAGTTATTTTCTACTATTAGCGCACAAAATTGCTGACTACTGCTCTCACCTCACACTTTTGCTTTATATCAACGGCTCTACAGCTGAACTCTGTAGAGCATTAGAGCTCCACCAAAACTCCACAAACCAAAATTTACTGAAGCTCTTGACTGTTTATAATTAAGATGTTCGTACATTTAAATTTTTAGATTTTTATTAACTTTTCGACGACTATAAAACGTTTTATCCACCAATTCAATATTAGTTCCAAGCTGAATATTTCAGTCCTACCCTATCCCGTAATTTCATTAATAATGAGGTGGAATGATGATATTTGATCTTAAGGATTCATGTTGGATTTTGATAGTATCGTAGAATGCTTTTTTACCTTTTGATTTGATTTTTGTGCGTTGTGAAGTGCTAATTACTACGTAAGAGTTTATTCTTATAAAAATTTTAAGAACTTAAAATATTACAGAAATCGAAGCAGTAGAAGCCTGCAAATGGCTAAGGGCAGCTGGATTTCCGCAATATGCGCAAATGTACGAAGGTACTTATAATTGTGAAAATTTGTTATAACTTTTACAAGTTCATTATTTTATTAGAAAACCAATTTCCTGTGGATATTACTGCAGCCCAACACGACCACCCTTTATTAGAACCTATAGTATTACAATCATTATTTCGTCGTTTACATACTCTTAATCAATGTGCACGTATGTGCCAACAACCAAGTACTCATGTAGATGATTCAGAAGATGAGCAGTGTGCCCTTAGCGATAACTGGACCTATCAGAAAGATTTAAGGAGATGGTCACGAAATATCCAACCAGATGAATTATGTAAGTATTACTTATATTTAATATTTTATTACAAAATTATTGATTTAAAAAATATTTAGCTAATTTACAAGCCAACTTTCAAAAAGAAAACGAACCCGATGATGTTAACAGTGGTGACAGTAAAAGTACTAGTAATAATAATGCAATAGTTTATCCAGAAAAATTAGAAATAAAAAAGTTTCCCTTTTCCAATGAACATAAATTAGTACGTCGAGCTACTTCCACAAAATTTCCACATCACAGGGATGGTATTATTATGACCGTCGATGACATTGCTAACACGTCACTAAAACGATTGGGAAGTGTCAAACATGTTGATGAAATTTATTTTAGTAATTTAGAACATTCTGCTAATAAAGCTAAAGCTCAAGATTTAAAAGAAATATTAAACTCGGAATGTTTGCAAATGAGTCCGAAAACAAAGGAGGGGTAAATGAATTCTATTTTTGCAATCGATTTTTTGAACAAATTTTATTTTGTAGTAAATCATGGAGTAATTTACAAGCTATTGATCAAGTAATAAAGGAAGAGGTTTTGCATGAACAAAGTGGTCAACCTATTATTAGCCTTTCTTGTACACAATTACAAATTTTACGTAAATTAGCCCTTTTGAAGTTGACGGCACACATAGAAAAATATTGTCCTTCTCATAGAACGGGATGGAACTGGGAACTTCCGAAATTTATTAAAAAAATACGTAACTCTTCATACAAAGGTTTGCTTCTTCCCGTAGGTGGTTTTATTGTTTTAAATTTTGATTTTGTAGAAAATCAACTTTTAAATTTGCCATTAACCACAGTCCTTCAGAGAACTGGTCAACCGTTACCGAAAGGTATTCAAGAAGCGTTAGAATGGTTACACTTAAATGAATCGGATCAAGTTGGTTTATTTCGAAAGCCGGGAGTACGATCTCGAATTCAAGCACTCAAAACTTTAGTGGAAACGCAAGGTGAAAATATAAATTTTAATGACCAACAAGCATACGATGTTGCAGATATGGTCAAACAGTATTTTAGAGAGTTACCTGAACCAGTTTTAACAAATAAACTATCTGAAACATTTATCCTAATTTTCCAATGTACGTTAACTAATTAAAAAATTTATAATGATTACAACTGCTATTGTTTACAGATGTTCCCCCATATTTAAGAAAAGAAATGGTATTGTGTACTTTACTTCTTATGCCCGATGAACATCGTGAAGTTTTACAAGCTTTGATTAATTTTTTATTGAAAATTGCAAAACATTCGCAAGTTAATCAAATGAATGATAGCAATTTGGCAATTTGTTTTGCCCCTACTCTTTTTCAGTGCAACAATCATTCTTTATTTTATAAACAAAGTTTAACTGCTTCTAATCCACGCGAGTTGATCGAGATTAAGGCGGCACAAGAATGTCTTCTTTATATGTTACGAAATCACGAAGAAGTTTTTAACGTATGAATTTTGTGTTATCACTTAATTTGGCTTAACGTGTTCTGTTTTAGGTACCTCAAGAATTATTAAATCAATGTAAATCAAGCGAGATTAGCGGAAGCGTTGCTGTTCAGTTATCAGAATTAGGCTCAAATATTGAAGGGGGTTGGCAAGGTTATATGCACGAATGTCACCTGGCTTTATTGAGAGAAGTTAGGGAAAAAAATCGTGGTTGGTTGATGGTGTCTACTGTTTACTCAAAATTAGAGTTATCGTATAAGAAAGTTGTGGATGGACACCCGTTAAGGTTGTGGAAAGTGGCAGCAGATATCGAAGCTCCTCCTACCGAAGTGTTACATAGGATACTTCGGGAACGTCACATATGGGATGATGATCTTCATTCTGCAAAAATTATTGCACAGTTAAATAAGCATTCAGAAATTTTTCATTATGTTCGTAGAAATATAGTACCCTTACTCTATGTTGATTATTGCGTAGTTCGTACGTGGAACGCTGAGTTACCTCGAGGCACCTGTGCTATTGTTGAAACTTCGGTGGAGCATTCTGATGTTCCCGATATTCCAAATACAGTTAGAGGAATTGTTTTAGCTTCACGGTATTTAATAGAACCTGGTGGTTCTGGAAAATCAAGGGTATTACATCTTTCTCGTGTCGATATGAGGTAAGTTTTGGTAATGCATATTAATTTGAATAAACTATTTACAACTTTTAAACAGGGGTCGTATGCCGGATTGGTATCATAAAAATTATGGTCACCTCTGTGCCATTCATATAGCTAAAATTCAAGATTCCTTCCATCAGAATGCAACCGGTCCCGAAAGTAAAGTTTAAAAACCAAAGATAAGTTTTTTTTTTAGTGCTAATGTACGTATTTAATATATTTTTATATATGTATAGCAAATTATCCAATTTATACTTTTCATACCATATCTAGTCATGTTTACAATTGGTGCTTTGTTTACAATTTTAATATAAATATTTTTTATTAAATTATTGAAACTTGCTGATTATATAAATGCGAATAACATATGCCAGTAATTTTTAAATAACATACGTATTTTTGAAAATAGGACAAAGGCAAGATGTATATAAAGGAGGATATATAGGATACTTATAGTTGGTGGGTTAAACAGATGCATATAAACTATTAATTTAAGAATATTTGGAATTGTAAGGAAATTATGAAAGACGTCACTATTAATTCACAACTAATTCCAACTTTGGGGAGTGAAATTTACAGTCAGATCATCTTGTTTTGAAACTTACATTTCAAACGCGTGCAAGGCGTGATACTTTTAAATAATCACAGATGAGAATATAATTCAGGGTTCTCGCTTTTCTTTGAAACCTAGTTGGGAAATTTTTTTTATTTCAATTAGGGAAAGTAATTAATTAATTGAACCACAGGGTTGTCCTGCGATGGATCACAATTATTTTATTCTAATTTGACTAAAGTGTTTTGCTTGAATTTTGCAAATTAAAATTAAAATGAAGATGCACAAACTAAAAATTGTAAACAATTGTATCATTTGATAAAATTAATTAAGAAGACATTAAATAAATTCATGATATAGTGGAAGTGTTATATGTCGCTTAGATTTGAATTATTAAATAATTATCATCAACGATTCACAACATTAATTAACATGGTGTAAATGATGAAGAAAAGAATATATTTTGTTTCGCCATGTACATAGGATGGGTGTATGTTTAAATGTGATTCATCTTTTTATATTATTATAGAAAACATAATAGTTAATTAAAATACTCTTTAAGGTGTGTGGTATAAGTAAAAAACGGTACCTGTTATTAGAATAATAGGATTTATTTATACTCTCGAATTCACCAAAGAATCAAATATTTCCTACTTTTTTTCTCACTTTGCACAGATCTTTTAAACATTTTATTTTAAAAAGCTAACAATACTCAATACAATTATTAAGGGCGACTAAAAGTGGACAGTGTTATAGTGCCTCTGTGCACATGCCATTCTCCAAGAATAGAGGAGACTTTGCTTTTTTTGAAAAGTTAAACAATATAAAATATTTTTTTAAAAATGATTTATCCCTAGTGTATATATAGAATATATTTTTTAAGTATATAAAAAGGATCTTATTTGCTATATTTGTATGATTTATAACAAAATAATTATATTATGGAGGACATAGTAATTATTCCGAAATGTTAGTTTATGATGGAATTTGTTAATTTTTGTCTGTAAGTATTATGCGCTTATCATAAAAGATTGTTTTAAACAGCATTGTGATTGTACGAATTACATCACATTTTTCATAAAGACGTAAAACATCACAGATTTTTTCTATGATTTTTATTTATTGTTAATGTTTAATGCCTAAATTGTAGAATATTGATATTAAAAATAATACAGTTAAATTTTTAAAATCACTTACAGTTTGTGTGTCAAGTCTCAGCTAAATTTCTTTTAAATGCTTATCACATAATCAGTTTGACGCTGATCCTTGAAAAATGAAAAAATATACTCAAAAATTAAAAGAAAAAGGAATTTATATGAGACTACGCATAATGTACTTACCGGTTGTGCTAATTGTTAAACGAATATAAAATTTTTATGCATATTTGATGATTTAAAGTTTTATAAAAATTTAAATGTGGTTTTCCCATCAATGTGAGGTTGATCATTAGAAATATTTCTATATGAGCAATGTTTTTACATGTTTAATGTACTTATACTACGGATGTTTATATTCAATATTTATAAAAACTGTGTAGCTATTTTTTTCTATGTATGAGCTTTGATTATATAGTATATACAGTGACTCACATGATCATTCAAATGCTCCTATGCTAACAATGTAAATTGCAATTTTTATCATATAAAAATCGCTTTTACAGCAATACCACGACATTTGTTTAAATACATTTTTCTATTTTGTCGCATCGTTTCTGACTGACAGCGACTTAAACAAGATTCTGTAAAACACAAAAAATATGTATTGCATCTGTATCTCGGAATGTCTGAAAAGTTCTGCTGTCACGTCGATTTTTATAATGATAAAAATGTCTTCAAAACTCGCAATTTACATTGTTAACATAGAAGCATTGCTGTATGTGTATGTATATACTACATAATCAAAGGTGTGAGTTACCAAATAGTGCAATACCAAATCAAATTATGTTAAGTAGTGGTACAAAATGTTATACACTTATAGTTTCTAAGTATTTTTGTAACATCATTTTTTTCTAATAAAAATTGTCAATAGAGATTGAGCAAAATAGATTTTGCTATGTCCTATTAAGTTTGTTTGTTTATTAGTATATATGAGTAACGATAGTGACAACAAAATTTAGCGGGAGCGTTGACTAGAAATATACAAAGTGGAATAATAATCATTCATATATAAACCATTATATAAGAATACCATATATAGATTTGAAATAAATATAATCACAGGCAGGCTTTATACGGTTTGCACACCGACCAGCAAATTATACTTATTGTAGGTAAAACAAATCATTTTACACTATTTTGTTTAAACAAGAAGGGGACCACACAATTCAGTCATCTATCTTTTGTTTTTATTTATTTTAGGATATATAATTTCACTTTGATTACACTAAGAAAACAAGAAACGTATTTGGAGTTTGAAACTTTCAAAATAAATAAGCATTAATTTATGAGCAATATCCAAAGTTTTTATTTATTATACATTTTTTATATTACTTTTATGCTTGTTTTTGTATATTCCCAGACAAATATGGACTATGGGAACAAGAGCCTCGGTTGACTCAATTTCCAACTTTGACACTGGCCCGTTAACCAGAATCGGGTGTAGAAAAATTATCTAACTTAAAATATTTGATCTGTGTTGTGATACTAATGTCACGTTGCACTGTAGGTTTCACTTGTATAAAAGTTATATTGATAAGATAAAAACCCAATTGAACGAATAATATATTCTTAAATATAATAATATAATACCATCAAGGTAAAATACTTAACAAAATTTGTTATCTATGAATTAACATGTTATTATTATTTTTAACCGATTTTTTACCAAACTTAATATTCTCAAAATAATACAATCAAATTAAAACTTATCACAATCTATGGTATAGTCTTAATCAATAATACTACAATAATGTATATGCATTTAGCTGGTAAAATTAAGAGAATAAATGGAAATTTGATTAAACTGAACGTTTCCGATTCCATATCATTTCTAAAATAATACGAATGTGCATGTAGTTTTTCAATTAACATCATGAAAACGTAAAATTGCTCTTCCTTTTATTTCAGATTCGCATAATTTTTGAACTACTAAGCTTGCTTCGTCCGCTGCAAACTCGGTGTGAGGTGGTGGAACAATCTTTAAAAATTCATAATATAAAACCAATAACATCACATTTAAAACCTTACCTCTCCGTTAGAAACTAATTCGACCAATCGTTTTAAGTGTTCGATAGAACCTTTACCAACTGCTTCTATTTTTTGTTGTCTCTCTGCTGCTAATCGAGAAAATTTGGGCAAAAGCCGTTCGGCTACTTCTTCACTCACCAAAACGACTCCTTTCTGGATTAAAACTTAATAAGAAAACGAGCTTTGCGATATAAAAATGAACTTACAGCATTCAGACATTGTAGTGACCTATGTAACGATCGAGACGTTGTACCAAAATCAATTACAATATCCACCAGTCCTTTACAAGCATCTTTCGTTCTCTCAATTAATTGTTTTTCATACAAATCCTCATTCCACTGTACGATGTTTACACTAAAATATCAACAGTTTGAAAGGAATTTTTTTAAATTACAAACTCTTACTCGTGAAGTTCTTTTGCCAACAAAAATCCTTCGTCTTTGAGGCTTGCTACCGTAACGTGAACTTTATTTTTATACGTTGGAATTTTGAAGTGATGCTCGGCAATTCGTATAGCCCACAGAGCTAATCCTCCAGTACCAACTATCAAAATTTTACAATCTTCCTCCGGAGATCGTTCGGCGAGTAATTGTGAAACGTATTCGTGCGCTGTAATAACTGCTGTTTTTGCTAATAAAGCACCAGTAGGGAGCATCGCAGCAACGCTGAGTGTTAAATTATCTGGCACAGGTACAAGGTAAGAAATATCAGGAACGACTATATATTCTGCATATCCATGCGGAACGCCTTCGTACGGGTATAAAACTACTCGTTGTCCAATTTTAATGGTTTCGTTTTCCACCACATCTACACCTAATTCATCTACCACTCCTGACACTTCGTAACCAGGAAAGAGTGCACTGTCACGTATTCCATGATGTGCAGGATTGCAATAAGGATTTTCTTCTGTGGATTGACTAGACGTCGATGATACGCTGGATACTGAGGCAGAACGAGCACGCATACGGTAACACGCTCCAGCACAAACGACACGAATTCGTGCCCCACCCGATGGAACTTCTGGTACAGGCACTTCAAAATTGAACACGCAATCCTTTATTACTGGACCAGGTGATTCAATTGAAACTTGTCGACATAGTTTATTCATGTCTGTTTAGGTACAAAGACTTGTTACCGATTCTACAAACAAATAATTAACGTTTTAAACTGGTCATTATTGAATACAAGTTTTTAGTTTTGCCATCAATCAAAAAAAAATTGGAAGGTTGGCTGTTGTAAAAATAAACATTTTTTTGCCATATTACCAAAAAATTACATGTAGGACTTTGTATTTTGGCACGTTTTGGTATTTAGAAGTATGATGAGAGACATTAACACTGTCAATATTACATCCGATTTATTTTAAAACTAAAATGACAAAAAATAAACTAAATAATAATAAATATTTTTGGACAAAATTTTAAAGTTTCCAATAATATTTTTGGCAAAAATAATTTTTCGATTCATACGATAAGCAATTTAGTTTTTAATGAAGCATGCAGTAGTTAGTAAATTCAATAATTTTGTCCAAAAGTATTAATATTTTGAAGTCACGAAAAGTGGAACTCGTGTATGACACGGGGTTCGGACATGTTCATTGTTGATGTATTACAGTTTTTTAGTTATACAGATAAGCACTCCCTGGTAAGTTTCACACCTATTTCACCATACCTCGTTAATTTATTGTAATTATTATAAAACGAAGCAAATTATATAAAATAAATAAAATTAAAATTTGCATAGAGTAATTTCAACCGATAAAAATAGACTTGTGAAGTGGAAGTTTGATAAAAATGTAAAACTGATAACCACCACAAATTAAAAAATACATAAAAATATTGAATTTAATGTAACGTTAGACCACACACTTGTTCGGCTACTAAGGAGAAAGTCTTAAAGAGTGAATTTGTGGCCGAGCTTGATCCTCCGGTGAACAACAACACAACTGGTTAAGGTCAAAATGAAAAAATATTAGTGAAATTAGTTTAATGTGAAATTTATTTTATTATTTTTTAAATTATTCCCCTAAATTTATCTAAACAATAACAGAAGTCAACTTACAGAAACAAAAAAGCTAGTCAACACGCACTTACATACAATTTTTGATAACTTGAATACTCATGATATTTAAAACTAAAGTAGCTTATTTAAATTTGTTGAAATGATAAGAAAATCTACAAAAGTGTTGTTTTAAATAGGCCAACAAAGTACACGAGAAACAATGATGATATGGACAAACGCCAAATATAAATTTCACTCAAAAATGTCATTCTAAAATTAATTTTGAACCCATTCTGTAGGGTCGTGGTGACCGGTGAATCACTTTCCTTGTACCTGATTCCCAGTTACAAAATTTTTCTGATCATAACAAAAAAGTGAAAGGAGGTACCGACAGACGAACGAACAGATTATTTTTATTTGATTGTGATTTGAGTTTAGATACAATCGTGGGTCCTATTAGATCACTTGAACTTATTTGTTCCTTTTAGAAAAAAATAAGATAAAATTGTTTACTAAGTACCTACACATAATACTCGTAAAGTGTCAACTGAAATAACATAATATTTTTTTGTTTGTAGAATATTTTCGTCAGTTTCGTGGTTAGAGACAAAAATGCAAATGAGTATTTAAATTAAATTATTTGTTTGTTTGTTTGGTCCGAAAATAGATTTTATAAGTTGTTAAGTTTAATTAGATTTGACATCACATCATATTTAACAATAGATTCCCGACGAATCAGCTGAAAATTTAGGGTGTTTCGTGCAGTATTATATTTTTGAAAAAGAAAAACATTCAATTTGATTTTGTATAAATTTAAAGACCACCCATCCGGAATTTGAAATTAAACAAAATATATTATAGGTGGAATAGCCAGGTATTATATCATCTGGTTTCTTTTCATTCTTCGTCCCATTCAAAAAAAATAAATAATATAAATACGTACATTGAAAAGTGCGTTCATTAAACGAATATCACCCACTACATTCAAACAAGTAACAAAATTATTTGTATTTGTACGTATAAAATTTTCAACAGCAACTCATTCGAGGACTATTGAAAGTCGAATGCGCGGGCAATTTCTTACATCCACATGCGCCATATATCCAATATTATTATCGATCTTAATTCTTTTATTTTTGTAAATTATTAAACTTTTAATTATTTTTAGCCAAAATTCAATTCAAAAAATTACTAGCTTTTCCAACTTCTTACTTATTTACAGTTCAGAATTATCTTCAAACTCACGATAAATACAAATTAATCGGATATCGATTCTATTGGCTACACATAATATACCTAATATTTTTATTGGTCGAAAAAATTTAAATTCAATTTCCTATACAAATGCATTTCAAATAAGCTTAAAAAATTTGGATTAAATTGTAGGTTTCGCAATTTTTTGCAGCTTTTGAATAAATAATTTTTGGTACTTCAAAGTTTTAAATTTTTCCGCAAAAAATAAACTAACAAAAATCATATCTTATTCAAATGGGGTATTTACTGCCCTTATATTTTACAGCATAATAATAAATATAAAATTTTCAAAATTTAGAAAACAAAAAATTTATAAATATTTAAACTAGCTCCAAATATCCGTTAGAAAACCGTAAAATTTATAAAAAAATTCTAAAAATTTCCAATGAGTAAAGAGTAAAGTACTGAAGCAGTATCCTTTGCCCGTAACAAACATGAAGAATGCATTCGATCGAGCCATCACCTCGACTGCAAGGTTTTATCATCTACCGACTGTTTTGAGATTACTTCAAAGAGACTTTATTCCAAAGACCCGTATTTAAGTAAATTCAAAATAAAAAACTTTTTAAACAAAGCGTTTTCTAAAAAATAAAGGTTTCCATCTCCTTTCTTATGCCTTGGTTCCATGATTTTGGTGGTCTTCCTCTTTTACGTTTACCGGGGGTTTCCATTTCCAAATTTTCTTTCTAGGTAGGATCACATATTACTTCAAAATATATAAAATTTTTACAATAAAGAGATGAAGACAAACAGCAATAGTTAAACTTCAGAGAAATTTAAATCAAATGCATTTTAATAAAAAAAAATTTAAAGATTTAATAATCGGTGACTGTCGTACAGGTTCGGAGTTGGGAAATAAACTTTGGTTCAATTGATTTGACACTCGCGTATTTATCATCCATTTGTCTATCTAGAATATCCTGTTGTGGTTGTAGAAACGCCCAACAAAAGGTGAGGATAAACTGAAACGGTGTAGTTTTTTATGTGCTTTTAACGTAAAACAAGGATTTTATATAAAAAATTTACAAATTTGTGTATTTCTATACATAGGACGTACGTATTTTTGGGTAAGTTGAACAAACACGTAAACATTATGTTAGGTTAGATTTATGTGTCTTAAATATTGAATATGCCGGGTTTTTATTAACAATGTTCTTCACCAATTTATTTATTTATTACAATCAGTAGTTAGTGTGTTCTGCGTGTTTATGGAATATTATTACAAATAACTTTTTTCTCTATAATTCAAAATTTCATACGTCAACATTGAAGTTTCCTTATAAAGTCATTTTTGGATGTACAGTTACACCATGATAATTATCATTAGAAGTTAGTGTAAAAACGATAGTTATTGCAAATTTGTTATTAAAATGATACATTCGAATATTTGATAAATTTATGAATCAAACTCCAGTGGCGTAGTTCACATCACAATAAAAAGAGTCGCTAGTGCAGCTGTGCATTGTTTTTGATATTCAAATTTCTATCAAGAAAAAGCGAAAACTGTTGTAAGTATAACTGGAGAAATTCCACCTAGATGATTTTCAGCAAATCACTTTTTTGTACACTTAAATCATAAACGTAGCTTATCATTCATTATCAGGACTTCCTCCAGTCACTTATATTGGTTTGGATGTTGTAATTTTCCACAATTTCACCAGGTACCATGTGTTTCGATTGCATTGCACCAGAATCGTGGTGTTATCATAATACCACAGAAGAATGTCGGAGGACAGGAGTTTCCTTTTCGGACAGATCTTAGATTTTTGAATTTTGTTTTTATGTTCCGAACAGAGATCTATAAATACAAACCTTTCGTGTCTGCTTAAAGTTAAAATTGAAATTTTATCAATATCTCAAAATTTGAAAAGTTTGGTATTATTTGCTTTAATCAAAAAAACGTTTAAAATCAGACGATTATTAACTGTACATTGTCCTCTCGACTAGATCGTTATAAGAAAAACCGTATTGTATTTTTTATTTTCATTAGCCATGTTTATTAACCGTTAATCAGATTAATAATTACATATAATACCACTTGTTAATTTAATTATGGCAATTTAAAATTAAAACAGTAATTTCGTAAAGAAGTGTTTCCTTTTTCCGCCAAAAGGTGGCGATTGTTAAGGGTGCGGGCGTTGTTTCCCGGATCTATCCGGAGTCTGTATGTTCAATAGGGGAGGAGTGGGTGTCATCTCGCGATTCGTATAGATTTAATTTAGTAAAGTAAAATGTAGGGTAATTTATTAATTGTGCAAGTTTTGATGTACCGGAACCGATTTTATGACAAAAAATTGTTAATTAGTAACGGATTTATTATAAGTGCAAATGTTTGGTAATTGTTGTGGATGCTCAAATAATAATCAACAACCCGAAAGTTTGAATGATGGCAACGAAATTAAAACTAATAGTGATATTATTGTGATAAAACAAGATAATTTAGAACAAATTAGCAATATAGATAGTGAGATATTAAAAGAAAAATCGAATGTTGTGAACGAAATACCATTAAATACTACCGGCCAAGAAGACAACGAAATACCGTCATCTTCCAAAGATAATATTTCTATTGTAATTGAACAACCCAAAACTATTTCCAATCTTAAAAGACAATCTACCACTTCCGATTCCAAAGCAGACGATTACGATAACGACGATGACGTATTTTGCGAAGGTTTAGGTCCTCCAGTAAAACTAGCAGATAATTTAGGAACACCCTATCCAAATAAAAGAGATCAACGTCGCGTGCCGCTTCCCCAATGGTTTTCCGAAGACGATGACCAAGAGATTGGCGGCATTCAAGAACCACCCGCGACTCCAGTTGGTCGAGATGAGCTTGCTCTTCGCCGACACCGATTTTTCTCTGATCTTATGAATGCTGCTCAAGATATTTCAGAACACAAAGTTCGTTTCAATCCTCTCGGTCCTATTGTAGCAGGCGGTGAGCTTACGTCTTCTTATTTTTTTACAATAGATTACGCTTTGTTTCTGCGTCAGTTTCAGGTGTTTTGAAACTACCAGAAGCATGCGCAGGCTACTTTAACTCTAAATTGCTCAGTGATTCACTTAATATGATTTTTTTAAATTACTTTTTCTATTTGTAAGGTTTCAAAAATAAAAATTTGCGCATTGTAGAGTTAAGCTAGGCTCATGCGCCTAACAGTTTCAAAACCTTTCCAACCACTCCAAGAACAAGGTTTTTAGGCGAATTTAAAATTGTATTTCGATTTAATTTTATAAATAGCATTATACATTTTTTATACCCATATTTGGGCTTGTTGGTGCATATCTTGTCTTTCTCTCGCTAAGTGGCGATGTTGTGAACTTTAGAATAGCAAAAAGGTTAATTTTTTCGTGAAAAATTAATTTACCTTATTTTTTTAAATATCTTAATTTCTCAATATTCTCGGGAATTAATATAAAATAGATTTGCACAAATTATAGTTCGTGCCAACCGTTTCCAAAAATACGTACTTTCGTTCAACGCCTCCCGTCTGTTGGTGGTTTTCTATCCTTTAATATATTTAGTTATGTAATTCTAGAGTACAATTTGTCGCATTTCAAATTAAAATAATTTTGTTCTAAAAAAGGTAAGAATTATTTTTTTGTTTTATTTCATACGAAATCCGAATAACCGTTTTCAATAAAAAATTAAATTGATAATTTGCTAATTAACTAACATCCGTTAGTTAATTAATTTGTTATTGTGGCGTTTCTATAAAAATCTAATTTGCTGACGAATTGTGTGTAATTCGATAATCGAACGTGATTCATTAGTCATTTGATGAGTAAGGCTTTGTATTGGCGCGAAATTATTTGTTAAAATAATAAACGGTAAAAATATTTTGGCAAACTGACAGAAGGCTTTTTTGGATTCTATTCAAATGTTATTGTTTGTCTTGCATAATTGATTAGTTAATTATTGCATATTTATAAATAGGTCAGGATTTCGTGATATTCAAATTTTGTTATGTTTTGATCGGTTTTGTTATAAAAGGTGCAGTGGCAAAAAAACTAATTGTACTCCTAGCAATTAGTTCAGATAAGATTGTTGAAAAATTCATATTAGTAATCAGATATTATTTTTTATAATTCAAATGATGATTCCAAATACAAGTAATTTAGATTAGATTTACTTGAATTTAAAGGACCCTAAATTGAATGGGTAACGCAAGGCTGCAATTTACGATGCTGATTGGTTTCGTACTAAACTGTTTGCTAAGTACATGAACCGTATAAACCAATAAGAATAATTGAATGTGACGTTGCGTCGTATTCACCGCGCACTGGTTCAAAGGGTGCGTTTGAATAAAAGCTACAATCTAAAATAAGGGAGTTCTCAAATCTTAATATGTAAAACAAAGTTTGTGTGTACTATGTATGTGTTTGTCTCATCAGAATCTCCAGAACGGAAAGCTCAATCAAAATGAATTTCCAACTCGCAACGTCAACTTATTCTTGCAAATTTTTTTTACCTCCTAAAAAAGCTTCCGTTTAGTGCCTAGATTTTTTTCTTATTTTTAGTTTTCCAACGAATGTTTCGAACTGGCTTAGAAAAGAGAGATTTATAAAGCTTAAACCCTTAGAGCCCTCGCAGACTTCAGACTTTCTATCAGCCGATAGTTTGGTCGGTTTCTTAATCAGTATGTATAACGATTAATTATAACGATTCAGTATCGGCCGATAAAAAAGTTGGGTGGGCTATACGATTGCCTTCAAACTGAACTGCTGGCAGACAAAAAATGCTTTTGAAATTTTTAAAAGTTTCATTTATCAGACTGGCCATGTCAGTTTCCATGGTAATTATTTTTGAAAATAGAAATTAAATAAAATTAAATTACACGGCCAGTGCAATTTTGAAAGCATTTCTTGACCTTTTAAGTAGAAGCTAGATGAAATCTAATGGTCTTATCATTCGCAGTTTATATTTCTGCATTATTTTTGTATCCTTCATTTTTTCTCTAAAATAATTAGGGAAGCAGGAATTTGCATAAATAAGTTTTTACATGTTAATTTCCTATGTTCGGCTAACTCATTCAGTACCCGGTATATAACAATTAATTGTTATAATGGCATTGTCCAATTCTCTATCGCTGTTTGTAGAATCATCGATCGTGAATTTGATTGAAGAAGTCGAAAAAAGACCTGCACTTTAATTTATCACTGAGGATGGGATGCACTCAATACTCTCGGACTCTCTTCTTGGTTTTCCTCCTTTGTTGTGCTATGAGAGCAACAGTAGCATTTCTGGACAATATTGTATAAATTTTTATTTTGCGACCGCTTTCTTCAACAGTGGGTTACAAATAGTGCGCACTAGCAGCCCAACCTGACTAAACTATCAGCCGATAGAAAGTCTGCAGTCTGCGAGGGCTCTTAAACGAACATGTATTTGGAATTGAGGTTGAAAGTTTCTGCGACTACTTATAATTATCTTTAATGAGAATGGCAACTGGTAATGCAAACCACAATGCATCCCCTTGTTCTTTTTTAAATTAGGTATAATCTAAATTTAGAATTAGAAAAATTTTTAATGTAAAATAGTTTTGTTAAAATATTTGTCGAAATATAAACAAATAATATTTGTTTTTTCTATTTATAATGCAAAATATGTATTTTGAAAACATTTGGAAAGGTGAAATAAGATGAAAATTACTTTTTAAGTATTACCCTATACGATAAAGATTTTTGAAACCCCTCCTCGGAGTTAAAAAAGTCTCTACTTTTTAGGTATCAGTTTACAATAAATAATTTGAACTCCTTCTAAAAAATAGTCTCCGAGTTTTGTTACATTTGAGTTTGGAAACCCTAGTATAATATACTTACATGAAAATAATTTATTGCTAGTAGTAAAAATAATATATTGTGTATTCTCTTTTTCAGACCACGACTGCTGTCAAAACTCTTTTAGTGATTTAGAATTTTTGATAACACGTTTAGAAACAGTAACAGATCGCTTAGAGAATATTTATTCATTCTCCACGGAAATGTACGTTTATAAAACAAATAACTTTTCAACTTCTAATAATATTTTTTTAGATCAAATTCCAATAAAACTACTGATATAAGTATTACTACCGAAACACCAAATATGAGCGTAGTCGGTTTTCAAGATATTTTGCAAGGACCATTTGCAACATATTTAGTGTGTTCCCAACAAATCGGGGGAGATGTTGCAACTCATTCCGCTCTTGTCGAGAGAGCATTTCAAGCTCAGTTGCAATATTTAGTCATTGCTAGTCAATCAAAAGCTCCGGCAAATCAGTCAGACCAAATGGCACTTCTTCAACCAACCAGTAAGAATATCGGTGCTATTCAAGAATTTAGAGAAAAACATCGTACTTCTCCATATTTTAATCATTTATCTGCGATAAGTGAAAGTATACCAGCTCTTGGATGGGTTACTGTGGTAAGAATATTTTTTATTATAATTATTCGATATCTCTCAAGTCGATTTTAGAGTCCAGCACCATCTCCATATGTGAAGGAAATGAACGATGCTGGTCAATTTTATACCAACCGAGTTTTGAAGGAATGGAAAGAGAAAGATAAGAAACACGTAGATTGGGTAAAGGCGTGGGTGCAAACTCTTAGCGAGTTACAGGTATGCTTACTCATCAAAATTTATTTTTTGTGTTAGTAATAAAAATATTTTGTAGACCTTTGTCAAGCAACATCATACAACCGGTTTAGTATGGTCTGGTACGAGTCCACCTTTCGTGGGTGGTGGTGGTGACGTTCCACCTCCCCCTCCTGGATGCCCACCACCTCCTCCAAATTTTTTGGCTGATGTTGCAGCTTTAGACATTGGAACTGAACGTTCTGCACTTTTTGCCCAAATTAATCAAGGGGAAAATATAACAAGAGGACTCAAGAAAGTAACGGATGATATGCAAACACATAAAAATCCAACCTTACGTACGGGTCCGGCTCCTTATAAACCCACACATCCTTCAGGTCAATTTGGTGGTGTTTCGGCTCCAGCCGCAGATAAGCCTCCAGTTTTCACTCGGGACGGTAAAAAGTGGAAAATTGTAAATATCCAAAATCTTTCTTACCAACTGATTTTCAATAATATAATTTTTTTAGGAATACCAAAAAGGTAATCGGGATCTTGTGGTTGATAATACAGAAATGAACAATGTTGTTTATTTATTTAAATGTGTCGACTCTGCAGTTTCGGTGAAAGGAAAGATCAACTCCATAATTTTAGATTCCTGTAAGAAGACTTGTGTTGTTTTTGATTCTGTAGTTGCTTCCATCGAGTTTATCAATTGCCAATCGGTGCAAATGCAAGTCTTAGGTAAAGTACCTACCATTTCAATTGACAAAACTGACGGCTGTCAAATGTATTTAAATCAACAATCGTTAGATGTAGAAGTGACCAGCTCTAAATCGTCAGAAATGAATATTTTAGTACCCCAAGCAAACGGAGACTATGTAAGTTTTTAAAATTAAAAATTTTGAGATTAAATTGAAAATAAAATTTCTCTTTTAGACCGAGTATCCTGTACCGGAACAGTACAAAACAACAGTGTCCAATTCTGGATTGTCTACAATAGCAGTGGAATCCAAAGGTTAATTTATTGATATTGGAGTTTGTAAAATATTTCTTCCTAATCAATTTTTAACTTGATAAATTTTATACTAAACTAGATTGTATTATTAAAAAGTACAGTTATAAATGCAATTTGATAAAATGCTTCTCATATTTGGTTGTGGATGTGTTTGTTAACAAGTGACTCGTCATTATTTTAACATAATTTATTTTTTCATATTTATGCGTAGTTATTCTCAATTTAAAGTATGTATATTTCACACCATTATCAAGTTTGTGTTTATGCTTTACAGCTTATGTTATTAATAAAGAAATTCAGTGCTATAAGCATTTACTTCTTTTTTTTTCATATTGGTTATCAAAAAATTAGTTGCACATTCATTTTAGTTTTTGAAAAATAACATGAGTATGTGTTACGGATTGATGGCTGTACTTATGATCGATAACACACAAATATCTCTAGTTTCTAGGGAGAGCAATAAAAAAAATAATGTTCAGGTGAGATTGAGTTGCTCAGAAGGTTGAAATAGAAAATAAATTGAAGGATCAAGTGAAAAAAGATAGCTTTGGAGGAAAAGTGAGTAGAGATAACAAGAAATAGTTCTTTTGCACATCTATTTCATAAGTTAGAATTTTTGTGTACAAAAGCTTCCACAGTATTTTTGAAAAGGACCAGATCGGGAAATTTTTTCGGTTTGAGTTTGATTTTGTACTGACTGGAGAGTGCAGACAGTAGCGAAGTCAGGTAATTATCATAGGGAGGGGTCGACAAAACGTTTTTTAATAAATTAAAAAATTTTAGTGTAAGAATTGATTTTTTTTTGTCTGCCTTGCCTATCGAATGAAAAATTAAAATGAGAATCATGAAGGGAAACTCATTTTAGATAAGAATTATTTATATCTTGGAAGAATTGAGAAAATTGTTTAGGCTGTTTTCTTGGTCTAGCTACAATATTTTTATTCAGAATTTGTTTTTATGCACTTGGCATTGATTAATTTTCAGAAATATAATTTAGTCTTTCGGAAATAACATTCCTCATAACATTTTTAGTTCCTCTGAGACCGATGTTCGCTTTCAAGTAAAATTGAAATATTTTAGTTCCGAAATGTTTTCTCGTCCGGCTGAAAATTGGGAGTGACTCAAAAGTTTACATTTTTTACGTTTACAGAACAATTTAATATAGCAATGGAATGATAATTTTTGATTACCATGTTTTTATCCAATTTTATAAGAAAAAGAGAATTTCATAACTTCAAGTTGATATAATCAGGAGTAGTGCATACAGGATTTCTCTTAGGGAGTGAGAGGGTAATTTCTTTTCGATTATACTTATCTTCTAGAAAATTTGTTCTAAACAAAAGAAAACTTGACTCGGGGAGGGGTGATTGCCATTCATTGGCTTCTCCCCCTGTATCCGCACTAGGGTCAATGTCGAAAATGCGAAAAGAGTGATTGGTGTGACGTCATGGTGCGCAGTAGCATAAAAATTTCTGAACAGCGGTAATGAAAGAATGAAATACGACCCTGTAGGTTTTTTAAAGAGGGCGTTCCTTCATGAAAAAGGCGCTAGAAGTTGGCAGTCGTGGCGATAGTGGCTCTTTAAAAGTGTTAAAAGGATCGGAGATATAACTTCGATCCCGGTATGAATAACTTTAAAAAGTTAAATTGTAAAATTTATTTATTTCTTGTTTTTAATTTTAATTATTAGTTTTTGTAACAATCCTATGTATGTAAAGAGACATTTTTTGTACAATTTAAGTAACTATTATCAGTTTTACAGGTGATTTAATAAACATAACCTGTATATTTTCCCGGTTTTTTCGGTTTATATCTCTCGAAGAAATTATTTAGCATAAATTATGACTAAAGTGCAGTTTTATTTTAAATTTATTTCATGAAATCGTAATTACATTTTCAATAATTTAATAAGTTTCAGCAAAAACAACCTGTTGAGTTTAAAATTTTGGGTTATCCCCCTGTCGAAAATTTGTACCCCCTTAAACGCGTTTTAATTTCGTCAATAAAATTACAATTTTACAATCAAAAATTCTATGCACCTGGATTATTTTTACAACATCGTAACAAGTTTTTCATTGTTTTAATTATGGCTACACAAAGTGAAGAAAATTCTTTAGATCACAACAGGTAAGATTGTTTTCTATTTGTGAATTAAAAACAAAATCCAATTAGTTTATTTTGTTTTATAATTAGGTGTACTTACTAATTACTAATTTAAATTAGACTATTAAAATGAGCGCGATTAGTTTGTAGAATACAAATATGTGTTAGTATGTTATCAATTTAAAATTGTTGTTATCAGTAGTCTCGGTATTTATGGGTATTTAAATTTTCTAATCAAATGTTGGTCTTAAGTTACTCTGTGCTATCTATCAAAAGTTGACTACAACACATTTTAAGATACATTCTTGGTTTAGCTCGTTTGATGCCTTATGTAGTGAAGACGGTTTACCGAGTTCGAGTGACACAACCGGAAAGCACTTTGACGATACAAGATCATTTATAGACGAACTGAGTCAACACAAATTTAATATAATTTTTGGATTCGATTATGGAGAAGAGGTTGCTAAGAAAACTGAAATAAATATTCAAGCATATCAGAAAAAGTTCATGGAAAAACATTGCTCGTTCGCAGATACTAAAACTCCAGAGGCTCTTCCAATATGTGAATCGGAAAATCAACCTTCAACTTCTAAACATGATCATAAAACACCACACGCTGAGAAGGAAGTTTGTAAACCAAAATTATTAGGAGATAACGAATCTTGGACTCCACCTAAAGCTCGCGAAACTCCTTTGCCATTGCTTCCGTGGGCAAATAGTAAGGAAGTGTGGCAAACAATGGTTTATAAAGAGGAAGCTACTTCACGAACCAGAAACTGTAGATTGTTTGAGGATCCTACCAGTTTTTTACCTCGAATGAGAGCAATTTTAGTGGATTGGATAATGGAAGTTTGTGAGGTCTACCATCTTCGTCGAGTTACTTATTACTTGGCCATCGATTATATCGATCGTTATCTCACTATTAAACCTAACATTCCAAAAAATCAATTGCAACTTATAGGAATATCTGCTCTGTTCATTGCAGCAAAATTGGAGGAAGTATATCCTCCCAAATTATCTGAATTTTCATATGTTTGCGATGGAGCATGTACAAATCAAGATATTTTACATTGTGAATTACTTTTATTAAATACACTGGGATGGGACGTGAATCCTATGACCCCAACCGGTTGGTTAAATCTCTACATGCAAATACATTTTGATTCCAAGAAATTGTGTTGCAAAGAAGAGGCTAAGGTAAATAACGTAAACCGAAGCTTCTTCTTTCCGCAATACTCGGCATATCAATTTATTCGTGGATCTCATCTTATCGATTTATTCTCTTTGGATCCCGGCTTTTTACTATTTAATTATAGCGTAATTGCTGCAGGTTCGATGTATTATTTATTTGGTAGAAGTGTTGCATTAAACGTATCTGGTGAGTGATTACTTTTTTTTATTAAACAATCTTTATGTTTTTGTAAAATTTAAGGTTTAACTTGGAACGATCTCAAAGACTGTGCCGAATATATGGCGGTATTTTATAAAGTTTTACGCGACACACACGATCCTAAATTACAGTGTGTTCTATCTTATGAAGGAGATGAACGGGCATCGTGTTCCTATATTGCTCATAATTATAATATCAAATCCACTTCTATGTTTGAAAATCATACACTACAAACACACGCCATGTGCTTAAGATTATTTGTAAGTATTTCGGCCGCAGGAGTCACAGTAATTTATGATTTATTTTTAGGAAACCGCAACACTTTATAGACTAAGAAGAATGGGTTTGAATGTCAGAAAAGCTTTTGTGAGAAGAAATACAGTTAAAAGCAGTAGCGAAGATGCCTTGCCGGAAGAAGACAAAACGGAAGAATCTTTTGTTGAAGTAGAATCTGAAGAAGAGAACGAAGAGGGGGAATCGCCAATAGTAATGTTTGCTGTCGAAAAACTTACAGCAGAATTAGCAACCGAATTAGAGGACTTTTCAATTCCAAACGGATTATTTGATAATGATCAAGAAAGTGAATTTTTTAATAACAAATCTAAGTATTCTTTTGACGAGCTGTTAATGGGAATTAACGATTGTACCAGTAAAAGTTTGCTTCCAAGTAAATTAAACGGTGAATCACAAGACGATGAACAGTAGTGATTAGTCCACTAAAATTTTAAATTAAATTTTTTATTGTACAAATAAGTAAATTATGTTTTAACGTGTTAGTATTATGTAGTATTTTTATTATTAATATGTAATTTTAAACAAGTCCAGTTGTAATTGTTATGTGCGGATAACGAAAAATTAATTATGAATTTATATTTGATTTTAATAATTTTAATTTTATACAAATTATGAATAGGCTAAATTTCTTTGAGAATTGGGTTTTAACAAAAAAATTGAAATTTTAATCTTTGTGTGCTACATGTCGTTTGAAATAAACGCCAAACCATACATTGAAACTAAGTTTATAGTAATGGTTGTTATTATTTATTTTTAACAGAAAATTAATTGTTTGAACTAACGTCAACGTATGGAACATTTATTTTGCTACGACATCGTCTCTTTTAATTTAAATATTTACTTTGAAATAAGTTTGCCAGAAAAATCTAAACTTATCACATGACAAAAACATTCTAATGATCACAAAATGTTTATGTGCAAATTGTTTTTAATTATTAGTTAATTTAATTTTTAGACAATTACTTAGAAGAAAGTGACTATTATGTGGTAATCCAAAAATTATGCCAAAGTTTAATGGATTGTAATTTTTTATGTATTAAATTTGTTATTTTTGCCAACAAAACTCTTGGAAATAAATAACAACTTGAAGAACTAGTCTGTGATTTTTATATCTCATGTAAATTAACCACTTAATTTATTGTAAGTAAAATATTGATATTTTAATTTTATGGCATGAATTCTATGTAATTTACGTATATTTTGGCTATATTGTAATTGATTCATTTATTATTACTGTATGAAAACTTGATAAGTTTAATATTTTTAATGAAATAAAAGTTAATATTTTGGTAAGACTTCATCTCACTATCTCGGTTACTTTCTAAAGTTTCAATTGCATTGCTTGTTCCGAGGGATTGTTCCTAAATTTCTCATTCCGTGAGAGACGGAAGCAGCATTTGACTACTGCTGGTCACTAGACTTGTTGATTATATTACTTTTACTTCTGAAAATGCGAAAAATAGATTATTTACTTACATAATTTATTTAATATAACTACACAGAACGAAAAGATTATAAATTAAATTCGGCCCTAAAAATCTAAGAAATTATTAACTAGGAATATTTGATTGAAAACTTATAAATTAAATGGTAAGTAATTGAGCAACAATAACATATGAAACCTTAGAAATAAACAAAGTTTTACTTTGGGACATTTTAGTAAAATAAATGGTCCCGTGGAGCATCCGCCCTTTCGACTATTACTTTTGGACCATCAGGATCTGTCCATTGTATTGAGTTTGATAAAAACTTGAGGGCACTGTCGCAAATATTGATTGACATAATTTTTTGCAAGTCTAATTCAATCCCGGGTTCATTAATTGCCACGCTGTGGTAGTAATAAACTGTATCGAAGTCGAGGTAATTGTACATGCCCATATCCAGCTAAAACAAATTTTAAGATGAAAATTAAGGATTTAAAATGTGATTATTATACGTACGAATTTAGTTTCGGCCTGGGTGAAAGTATGTTTTACACTAAATTTTTCAACACAGATATTATCTTTTACTAATTTGATAATTAGACTATAAGTGATACCTATAGCAGCTTCAGTACCAGTTACATATTCGCTCGCGTAAAGGGTAGGTCTCATCGTATTGAAAATATGGTACAACTCATCAAGCGGGTGAAAAGTTACTATATGTGCTTTACTGAACACATTCTTCTCGACTACAGCACACTTAAGTGTGAATTTCTTATAAGCGAGTTTTTGCAACATATCATTAAAAAATGGATTTCTAAATCTAGAACCACTTCGAGCGGTACATTCACAACTAAATCTTCTTCTGTTTGCCCGCAAAAAATTATAATCAAATATACTGTGAAATGCAGTTAGCAGAATGGAAGTCACGACTTGGGGCATTTGTTTCTTTCTACGTTGTTTTTTGACTTTTCCAGGAATCTTAAACTTATTAACAGCATTTTTGGAATTGCCTTTATTCTCAGTGGATTTTGAGGTAGTTGGAACATTTTCCTTTTCTTCACAAAGCTTTGGTTTTTTTGCATCAAAGTGGGGCTCCGTATGGCTGTCGGCATGCTTTTCGTTGGATTTCAAAATGCTTACATATTCATCGGTCATCGAAACTTCATCTAATGGAACTTCAAGTAAATGCAAAATGCAATTTCGTTTACCATTGGAATTAGTCGTGGGTTCTATGTCATCTTCCACGATTTCCTTTTTAAATTCATGTTGGCGGTTCGGCATTATTAACTTCTTTATATCTACAGATTGTATAAAAATATAAATTTATAAAAGAACTAAACTTAGGCGATTTATGATAATTTTAGTCTGCATATTCTACAATGCTTTAACAACCGGTTTCGCTAAAATAGCATCTTCAGCAGAACGGACTAAAACGATTTTGATAGCCCCTTCCTCTTGAAATATATTTCAAAATAAACTTAATAAAATAATTATATGAATATTTTAGATATTTTACAATTAAAAAATAATACTGTCTATGGCCACAAAAAAAACTAAAAATTAATTTTCCTGCATTTCATTATGATGCAAAGAATGCAAATTTTTCTATAACCTCTCTCAATTGCTACGCCGAACTTTGGGATTGCTATGCCACCCCCCCGCGGCCACCCCACATGATCGCGCCTGCGTATACCTACATCATAAACTGCCGAGTTATCTGACTTGATTCATAAAACTATTTTTTGTTATCACAATTTATTCAGGTATTTTCAGAAATCGCATCAACAACACAAAGAATCAAATTGTTTAGATTAAGTTAAAATTTAAAAGATTCATGATTACAAACGAACATGTCGATCAACGAAAACTTGATTTTGTTCTAACTCGATTTGGTTAATGTCGGCAATAATTTAATTATTGCCGAGAAACAAAATTATTTCCTTTCATTTAAGTACTTATCTCAATTTTGCGGATATATCTATTAATTTTGAATTAAAATTCAGTTTAATTCGAAAGAAATGTTTCCAAACCTCCAAATCCCGAAGCCGCCCAAAAAAGCCGGGAAACACGGTTGGTCGTTTTAAGAGGTTTTTTCGTTGGCATTTATAAAATAGGTAATTTAACAACTCAAAAATGAGTACTTGAACGTACGGAATAGATATGACCAATTTGTATTACTTAAAATCTATTTATTTTATTAATTAAAGTTATTTTTACCTTGCAAAGATGAAGTGGCTGTCGATGTCGTTACACTAATCACACTAGTGGCGTTCTTTTGTTTTACATAGCCGCTCTTCAATTTCTGTGGTGGCCATGACAACCGTTACGTATAAATTTAAACTAAACCTAACCAAACTTATTCAAATATATAATTTAATTAACTTTAATTATTAGACGAATTAACTTATAAATAATAGATAACGAATATATTTTAGGTTAAATAATAAACAAAATAAGTTACCTAAATTAAATTCTAATATTTTATTAATTAATTATTCAAGACGAAGAACATATCGATCAATTATAATATTTGCTGAGAAATGTTGCAAGTTGTTGGCAACAACAATTAAAAGTTCATCTCTTTTGTGTTGGGTTAAATTCCAATAAAAATTATTAGTTAGTTTTATAACTTCGGTTGTTGTTATCCAATATTTTACGTAATTCTTTTTGTAAGCGTATTTTGCAGCTTTCGAAGGACTAACAATTTCACCGTTAATGTTAACTGAATCAGTTGCACCCGTTCTAATAGTTCTCTTCCATAATTGCAAAACCTCATCTATATTGAGATTTAAAATGGACTCAAACTCTTCTGGATAAATTAATAAAGCACTGGTGCTAGGTCTTTGAATTCTGTAACAAATACAACAACTTTGTAATAAAACTAGAATATAATTGTTAGCATTACCTTTAGTCACTAAGGGGAGTATGACACGATACAATTTTTTGAACAAGAAATTGGGAATTCGGTTAGGAGGTTTATCCCAAATAATAGTATTTCACTTCCTAACAAGATATCTCAAGATAATTAATCAAGGGAGTAAACAACCTAGGTTTTACATTTTGTTCAGTAATATACCTACCTAACCTAGGATCAATTTTGAAATTCGTGGAGTCAATTCCCTGACAGTAAATATTTAGAGAGGATTTATACTTACTCTCCTAAAGGTGAATTAGAAGATCTGCATACATTTGATATGTCGTCGTTCATAATTATGTAAATCTGAGCATAAATCTGCAAAATAAAAACAAATTATGAAAACCAAAGCCTAAAATACTAAACTTACTAAAAATTTTCAAAATCTACACTGTATACATTATAAAATTGCCAATATAAAAATTGCTACCTGTAACTCAACCGCTATTATCTATACTTTTAATGGTAATAAAATGCCAAAAGAAAACAATTAAATACTAATGTAGAAAATATTCTAAACACAATTACTAATAAGTAGTTGAACCTGTATTGCAATTGCAGATATTGATAAAAGTAATATATGGAATGATTCAAAATAATATCAATAATAAACTTTGCAGGTAGGTGGATTGGTTGAGTTGCAGTGTGGAGATTCTGGATTCGCATCTTGGACTTATTTACATTAGGCCAATTGACAGTACGCCAAAGTAAAAAAAAATTCCACAAGTTAGAAAAAGGAAAGAAAGATAGACTTCAGTAAGAACTACCAAGCGAGTGCGCAAAGTCGTTGCACAATCCTGTTTGATGCCCAAAAGGATGTCTTTCTGTACGGAATTACATAAAAAACTTTTACTATTGTTTGCTTCACTTCCTGTAGTACAATTATTTTTTATTGTTGATATTATCTATCTCAATGATGCACAGAGCTTCTGTAAGGAGCAAATTTTTTGAGATCCAGAATTCCCATCGACGCTCAATTGTTGAGTTTCATTAAAGTTGGTTAATTTATTATAGAACAAAACATATATACATAAAAAATTAGACATAATACAGAACATTTTATGGTAACTAGGTAGATTCTTCCATTTGGTCAAAAAATAAATTTTGAAAATATAGAATATTTGAATTTGCTACCTATTAATTTACAGCTTCATTTTCTTTAAAAACCAATATCAAAGCGTCATTTTAATATTTTGGATTAATCGACGTCATTGTAATAAGCTTCTGTATCTTGAGCGATATTAGCGTCTTCTCTTTGCCTAGGTGAAACGGAGTTTTGGTCAGAATCATGACTCCTACTGAAAGTATAGCTCTGGACAAAAGCTTCTTGATTTTGCGAACACGTTTTACAGTTTCTACACCTTTGGCAGATATCATTATTAGCATAATACGAATTACGATGATTCGCTTGCTTCATGATGTAATAATCATCATCGGTTTCATTGCTAATGTCTCGCAATTCAAGTTTTATTCCGTCGTCTTCTGTCAAATTGTCTTGATTTTTACTGGCAAGAATGCGATCGTTGTAAATGCTTAGTACTTCTTTCAGAAAATCATCCTCGTCGCTAGTATTAATTAATTCATCATCAGATTCGGCAATCTAAAACGCGGTAAAAAACTTAATTTAGATTTAGAAAAACCAAGAAGAGAACCACGAAAACAAGAATATAGAATATAAATTTTGTACTTACGGTAATAACGGTCATTTTTATTGGAATAAAATTACTTAATTTTTATATTTATTACTTCAGGTTATTATTTTAAGCACAAAACTTGGATGTAGATATCAATTTATAGTTCAATTAAATTTTATCAAGTTTCCAACATTTTGAAACAGCGATTATAAATGCGCACATTTTCGGCAAAATAAAATATTTTTTGAATATTAAACTATCGATTTTCCAAAATTCGTTTCAAATATTCATTTTTGAATAATGAAGAGAAAAAGAGAATGCTTGGAGCTAGTGGCTTTGTTTTCAATCGTTTATTATTAATTTTTAATTACATTTTTTGTAATCAACATATAAAAAATATTCAACTAAATTACAGTAGGTAACAATTTTTCAACTTGTATAAATAATTAACAAATAAATAAACTCACAACAATCAGCAGGTACATTTTCGCAAAATACTCATCCACCAACAAACTTCATAAATTAATTTAAATTGTACTAAAACAAAAACAAAAACAAAACACTTAGATATGTAAATTGTAAAATTAAAATTCTTTAAGGTTTAATTTTTAAAAATATTAAATAATATTTCACTGAGAATCTGGCCCGAAGTTCTGTTTTACTCGAATGGAAAAAATAACAAAAAATATTCACAATCTCAAGAATACTGTTAAATCTTGATAATTAACGTTTTTATTAACTACATACATCCACAGGCATCCACTATCATATTAGTTAATATTTTTGACGTTATTGTTTTATTGTCGTTCATATAAAATAACTGAAGAGGTTTAAATCGGGTTGCCGCACAACATGGAGTTAGTTCCAGCCTTCTAATTGAATTTCTGCTTTGTCCATACATAACTTTCTGAAACAAAAATAATATATTACTACTATTATATTTTTTTTTATTTATTATTATTAAAATTGCTCGAAGATAAAAGGGAAAGAAGAAAGATAAGTGCCAATTGAAAAAGCAGTAGCAGGTGTAGGCTGTGAAATAAAGAAGAATATTTGTGAAGTGAAGGTAATAAAAGAGAACATAGACGAAAAGAAAAAAAATAAAAATTAAATTTTGAAAAAATCTGAATTTGGTGTTAGAAAACAGTAGATACCTAGTACTTACAGAAAAAAAAACTATATAGCGGAAGATTAGATTAACAGCATACTGCAAGTAGAATGACAATTTTACATAAGTTTACAAGATAAGAAAAGAAAAAATTACAACATTGATAATAAATAGATATTGGTCGAAAGGATTTTCGATTTTTTCAATTAACTTAAAAAGTCAATTATGAAACATGGTATGGCATTGTAACAGTAGAAAGTACAGTTTTGGAGATCATGGACGTGGAACGTGGAAGGAGTTTGCCACAGCACCACAGCTTAGATAAATAGTAAAAGAAAAAAAAAGAACAAATTAAATAATGAAAACCTGTCTACATTTAAAAATCTTGAAAAAATTTAACTATAAAAATTGTTTTGGATCTGAGCGTTAAAATTTACAAATTGTAGAGATAATTTTAGTAAATTATTATTGATAATTACGACGTTTTAATGCCAACTCTTGATTTTAATATATGTATTTTTATGTAGAGTCCAAAATTTCTGTTTCTAATCAATTGTTTATAAATGTTGTTTTTGCATTATAATTAATTTACCGCATGTGTACTCCTTTTTTTATCGGCAAATTTAAGTTGAACCCATTCTTATCATTAATTTTGTATTTAATTTGTAATGTTGTGGATTATTTGTTGGCGAAATTTTTCCTAGGAAGCAAGTGAAAAATAGAGATACTAACTTGAAGTATTGAGTTATGTTGCGTTGCACTTAACGTAACGGATGCTGCCGTCGAACAGGATCCTTTGCAAAAGTAAGCATTATATCCAGCAGGTTGGATTATCCAGTCGTCCCAGCCAATTTCGGC
Source organism: Cantharis nigra (assembly GCA_958510845.1). Classification (NCBI taxonomy): domain Eukaryota; kingdom Metazoa; phylum Arthropoda; class Insecta; order Coleoptera; family Cantharidae; genus Cantharis; species Cantharis nigra. The sequence goes on along the minus strand of OY294034.1, from coordinate 1,337,930 downwards.
AAAAGAAATGTACAAATTTTCCCTGCAGCACTCGTTAAATTCTGGCGAACAATTGGTGTGCCGCTTAGTTCTACGGTGCTGAATTATTCTGTGTTGCGAATGCGTGTAAATAACCAGGAATGGTTTCAAAGATGGTTTGAACGATATGGGCGAACTTCTAATATCTCTGGTACATGTCTTGCAAGCTACGTTTATTGCGTGAGCAGGAGAATCTTGATATTCTAGCCAATTTTTAATGACTTGCGCCACGTCCACTTTCACCCATCCTTCTGCAATTCCTTATTTTGCTATACTCGATACGTCATATATTTTGTTATTGTAAACTTACCGGTTAGATTTGTTTGTTGAATAGCGATGGGTGTTGTTTTTTGAAAACTTTTCTTCGTATCCCAATGGGCAATTTCGGTTATTATAAAGGTTTGATTGTGTGCATCTTCGCTGTCAGCTTTCTTGTAGAACCACAGCTCGGCCGTACTCAAATCGCTGGCATGAATATCGGAAGGTAACTGAAATGGAAGACACGCCGAAGGATAACGCACCTTTCTCATGCATCGAGCTTGTTCTAAAATCAAATCATTAGTGATGTATTGGCGAATAAACCTGAAATTACCTTTGTAAGGAAAAACAATAACTTGGGTGGTTTTTCCATAAAAATCATCGAACGGGCTGGGATAGGAATCGTCGTCATTTTTGGGTAAAAACGATTCATCTTCTGTTACTGGTTTAGGTAAATTTTTCATAGAAACTGTAGGTTTTTCTTTCAATCGCAATTTTTTTAGAATTTGATTTTTGATGTACTCGATTCTTAATGCCGTTAGTTCCTCTTCGGTTACGGTGTATCGTTCCTGCTGTTCACTTTGAGACACTTCCGTAAATTTTTGCGTACATCCAAGACATAACTTATTGGAAGAAGGATTTGAAGGTGAAGCGACTTCCGATGGCGAACTACTATCAAATATGGCACCAAAAACCGACCTTATGTGAGGATAATCGTGTGCAGGAACAACTTGCGGAGCTATGTAAATAATTAAGTACACCACATATAAAGATTTACACATTTTTGTTTACTATTAATTTTACGGTCACAATAATCATAACAATACTTATATTTGCCGACTATGACTTCACTTGTAAAATTGATTTACTTTTAATACCCCACTCCCAACATTTCTGTACCGAATGATATTGTAATGAACCTTGAACCTGTATCTTTATCAAAAATGGAATACTCATAGTGTATCTCTTAACGATAAATATTAAATTAAAAAAAAAACGGAATAGGACATGTATTAGCGGTTAATCAATTTAATATACTAAGTATGTATAATGTAGGTTGTTTCTCGCTCACACAATAGAAATGCCATGCTCACACCAAATTCAATCCATTATACTTACTTATTGGAAAGACATGGAACAAAAGTGCATCAGAGTTAATCACTTCCAACTTTTTTGGTTCCATTACGTTCGATGATGGAGTCTTCTACTTACTCCAACCATAAATTAACAACTTTGCAAACAATCCGTCAATTGACCTCGTTCAATTTCATAATCAGAACAAATTATTTGAACAAAATAAATATCTATATATTTCAAACGGAAATACTGTTTGGGAAAATGGGAAAATCGAAGTAGTAGTTTAGGTATAGATCACATTACAACATTCGGATCTAATACATTCGAATAATATTCTATGGTCTATGCTATTACAATATCTAATAATATATTCAATTTTATCAGTTGGATAAAATGGTTTAAAATTTTAGGTTAGAATATTTTTGAATTTTTTTACCAAAAATTGGTATTAAGTAATAAGTAAGTACTTAAAATACGAGTAAATGTTATATCTCGTTTATTGGAAATCATGCGATGAGCATGTGTAATACAATGTACCATCTACGATTGTGTATATTATAGAAAATTTTAGGAAGTTCAAAATGCAACTTCCACGCAAACCGTTAATTTGCACGTAGTTGTAAATCACGTAATATAAGTTATTGATTATTTTAGTACTCGATTATTTAGTTAATTTTTATGTGGGTGGATCGAAAGTAGTCACATCCAGATAATCTGAAGGTTAACCAACTTGAACCCGGACCTGTACTCTGTTCTGATCTTGAGAAAAAATATATTGCGCTATATTCTGCAAAAATAGATTTTGATTAGTTACAGGAATGACGTTTAGTTACAAAGTTAAATACATATCACATTAAGAAGTTCTAAATATCTGGTGCTCATTTTCAATAAGATTAAAAAATAGTATAAGACTTTTTCATTTATAGATATCAAAATAAACCTTGAATTCATTTTCTTTTTGATTCAATTTCAAGAAGTTCTGATAAACTATTATGTAATTGAAAAAATATTTATTTTAATTTAAATCTTTTTTTTCAAAAGTTTTTTGAAATTTTTTATTACTTAAATCGACGTACTTAGATGCTTACTGCTGGATACAGCCCTCAGAACTTCGCGGAATAAATCAAAATTGTATAAAATCGCGAAACAAATTAAGGGCTAATTGACTCCGAATATGTTATGTTTAAAGCCAAATAAAATCAAAAATATCATACTTACGAGAAATCTGACTGCGCCAATCGAATTTTCTGATCAAAATACGTAAGAAACAATGAAAGAAGCTGACGAATTCCACTCTTCATTTTTTCGGGTCAAAAAACACCAAAGGGGTTAACCTTACGTTTTTTTCAAAAATCTTAAAAAACTTAGGTGGCCTTTTTATTACTTAAATCGACGTACTTAGATGCCTACTGCTGGATACAGCCCCCAGAACCTCGCGGAATCAATCAAAACTGTGTAAAATCGCGAAACAAATTAAGGGCTAATTGACCCCGAATGTGTTATGTTTAAAGCCAAATAAAATTAAAAATATCATACTTACGAGAAATCTGACTGCGCCAATCGAATTTTCTGATCAAAATACGTAAGAAACAATGAAAGAAGCTGACGAATTCCACTTTTCATTTTTTGGGGTCAAAAAACACCAAAGGGGTTAACCTTACGTTTTATTCAAAAATCTTAAAAAACTTAGGTGGCCTTTTTATTACTTAAATCGCCGTACTTAGATGCCTACTGCTGGATACAGGCCTCAGAACCTCGCGGAAACACTCAAAACTGTGTAAATTCGCGAAACAAATTAAGGGCTAATTGACCCCGAATGTGTTATGTTTAAAGCCAAATAAAATCAAAAATATCATACTTACGAGAAATCTGACTGCGCCAATCGAATTTTCTGATCAAAATACGTAAGAAACAAGGAAAGAAACTGACGAATTCCACTTTTCATTTTTTGGGGTCAAAAAACACCAAAGGGGTTAACCTTACGTTTTTTTCAAAAATCTTAAAAAACTTAGGTGGCCTTTTTATTACTTAAATCGACGTACTTAGATGCCTACTGCTGGATACAGGCCTCAGAACCTCGCGGAAACACTCAAAACTGTGTAAATTCGCGAAACAAATTAAGGGCTAATTGACCCCGAATGTGTTATGTTTAAAGCCAAATAAAATCAAAAATATCATACTTACGAGAAATCTGACTGCGCCAATCGAATTTTCTGATCAAAATACGTACGAAACAACGAAAGAAACTGACGAATTCCACTTTTCATTTTTTGGGGTCAAAAAACACCAAAGGGGTTAACCTTACGTTTTTTTCAAAAATCTTAAAAAACTTAGGTGGCCTTTTTATTACTTAAATCGACGTACTTAGATGCCTACTGCTGGATACAGGCCTCAGAACCTCGCGGAAACACTCAAAACTGTGTAAATTCGCGAAACAAATTAAGGGCTAATTGACCCCGAATGTGTTATGTTTAAAGCCAAATAAAATCAAAAATATCATACTTACGAGAAATCTGACTGCGCCAATCGAATTTTCTGATCAAAATACGTAAGAAACAATGAAAGAAACTGACGAATTCCACTTTTCATTTTTTGGGGTCAAAAAACACCAAAGGGGTTAACCTTACGTTTTTTTCAAAAATCTTAAAAAACTTAGGTGGCCTTTTTATTACTTAAATCGACGTACTTAGATGCCTACTGCTGGATACAGCCCCCAGAACCTCGCGGAATCAATCAAAACTGTGTAAAATCGCGAAACAAATTAAGGGCTAATTGACCCCGAATGTCTTATGTTTAAAGCCAAATAAAATTAAAAATATCATACTTACGAGAAATCTGACTGCGCCAATCGAATTTTCTGATCAAAATACGTAAGAAACAATGAAAGAAGCTGACGAATTCCACTTTTCATTTTTTGGGGTCAAAAAACACCAAAGGGGTTAACCTTACGTTTTATTCAAAAATCTTAAAAAACTTAGGTGGCCTTTTTATTACTTAAATCGACGTACTTAGATGCCTACTGCTGGATACAGGCCTCAGAACCTCGCGGAAACACTCAAAACTGTGTAAATTCGCGAAACAAATTAAGGGCTAATTGACCCCGAATGTGTTATGTTTAAAGCCAAATAAAATCAAAAATATCATACTTACGAGAAATCTGACTGCGCCAATCGAATTTTCTGATCAAAATACGTAAGAAACAATGAAAGAAACTGACGAATTCCACTTTTCATTTTTTGGGGTCAAAAAACACCAAAGGGGTTAACCTTACGTTTTTTTCAAAAATCTTAAAAAACTTAGGTGGCCTTTTTATTACTTAAATCGACGTACTTAGATGCCTACTGCTGGATACAGGCCTCAGAACCTCGCGGAAACACTCAAAACTGTGTAAATTCGCGAAACAAATTAAGGGCTAATTGACCCCGAATGTGTTATGTTTAAAGCCAAATAAAATCAAAAATATCATACTTACGAGAAATCTGACTGCGCCAATCGAATTTTCTGATCAAAATACGTAAGAAACAACGAAAGAAACTGACGAATTCCACTTTTCATTTTTTGGGGTCAAAAAACACCAAAGGGGTTAACCTTACGTTTTTTTCAAAAATCTTAAAAAACTTAGGTGGCCTTTTTATTACTTAAATCGACGTACTTAGATGCCTACTGCTGGATACAGGCCTCAGAACCTCGCGGAAACACTCAAAACTGTGTAAATTCGCGAAACAAATTAAGGGCTAATTGACCCCGAATGTGTTATGTTTAAAGCCAAATAAAATCAAAAATATCATACTTACGAGAAATCTGACTGCGCCAATCGAATTTTCTGATCAAAATACGTAAGAAACAATGAAAGAAACTGACGAATTCCACTTTTCATTTTTTGGGGTCAAAAAACACCAAAGGGGTTAACCTTACGTTTTTTTCAAAAATCTTAAAAAACTTAGGTGGCCTTTTTATTACTTAAATCGACGTACTTAGATGCCTACTGCTGGATACAGCCCCCAGAACCTCGCGGAATCAATCAAAACTGTGTAAAATCGCGAAACAAATTAAGGGCTAATTGACCCCGAATGTGTTATGTTTAAAGCCAAATAAAATTAAAAATATCATACTTACGAGAAATCTGACTGCGCCAATCGAATTTTCTGATCAAAATACGTAAGAAACAATGAAAGAAGCTGACGAATTCCACTTTTCATTTTTTGGGGTCAAAAAACACCAAAGGGGTTAACCTTACGTTTTATTCAAAAATCTTAAAAAACTTAGGTGGCCTTTTTATTACTTAAATCGACGTACTTAGATGCCTACTGCTGGATACAGGCCTCAGAACCTCGCGGAAACACTCAAAACTGTGTAAATTCGCGAAACAAATTAAGGGCTAATTGACCCCGAATGTGTTATGTTTAAAGCCAAATAAAATCAAAAATATCATACTTACGAGAAATCTGACTGCGCCAATCGAATTTTCTGATCAAAATACGTAAGAAACAACGAAAGAAACTGACGAATTCCACTTTTCATTTTTTGGGGTCAAAAAACACCAAAGGGGTTAACCTTACGTTTTTTTCAAAAATCTTAAAAAACTTAGGTGGCCTTTTTATTACTTAAATCGACGTACTTAGATGCCTACTGCTGGATACAGCCCCCAGAACCTCGCGGAATCAATCAAAACTGTGTAAAATCGCGAAACAAATTAAGGGCTAATTGACCCCGAATGTGTTATGTTTAAAGCCAAATAAAATCAAAAATATCATACTTACGAGAAATCTGACTGCGCCAATCGAATTTTCTGATCAAAATACGTAAGAAACAATGAAAGAAACTGACGAATTCCACTTTTCATTTTTTGGGGTCAAAAAACACCAAAGGGGTTAACCTTACGTTTTTTTCAAAAATCTTAAAAAACTTAGGTGGCCTTTTTATTACTTAAATCGACGTACTTAGATGCCTACTGCTGGATACAGGCCTCAGAACCTCGCGGAAACACTCAAAACTGTGTAAATTCGCGAAACAAATTAAGGGCTAATTGACCCCGAATGTGTTATGTTTAAAGCCAAATAAAATCAAAAATATCATACTTACGAGAAATCTGACTGCGCCAATCGAATTTTCTGATCAAAATACGTAAGAAACAATGAAAGAAACTGACGAATTCCACTTTTCATTTTTTGTGGTCAAAAAACACCAAAGGGGTTAACCTTACGTTTTTTTCAAAAATCTTAAAAAACTTAGGTGGCCTTTTTATTACTTAAATCGACGTACTTAGATGCCTACTGCTGGATACAGGCCTCAGAACCTCGCGGAAACACTCAAAACTGTGTAAATTCGCGAAACAAATTAAGGGCTAATTGACCCCGAATGTGTTATGTTTAAAGCCAAATAAAATCAAAAATATCATACTTACGAGAAATCTGACTGCGCCAATCGAATTTTCTGATCAAAATACGTACGAAACAACGAAAGAAACTGACGAATTCCACTTTTCATTTTTTGGGGTCAAAAAACACCAAAGGGGTTAACCTTACGTTTTTTTCAAAAATCTTAAAAAACTTAGGTGGCCTTTTTATTACTTAAATCGACGTACTTAGATGCCTACTGCTGGATACAGGCCTCAGAACCTCGCGGAAACACTCAAAACTGTGTAAATTCGCGAAACAAATTAAGGGCTAATTTACCCCGAATGTGTTATGTTTAAAGCCAAATAAAATCAAAAATATCATACTTACGAGAAATCTGACTGCGCCAATCGAATTTTCTGATCAAAATACGTAAGAAACAATGAAAGAAACTGACGAATTCCACTTTTCATTTTTTGGGGTCAAAAAACACCAAAGGGGTTAACCTTACGTTTTTTTCAAAAATCTTAAAAAACTTAGGTGGCCTTTTTATTACTTAAATCGACGTACTTAGATGCCTACTGCTGGATACAGCCCCCAGAACCTCGCGGAATCAATCAAAACTGTGTAAAATCGCGAAACAAATTAAGGGCTAATTGACCCCGAATGTGTTATGTTTAAAGCCAAATAAAATTAAAAATATCATACTTACGAGAAATCTGACTGCGCCAATCGAATTTTCTGATCAAAATACGTAAGAAACAATGAAAGAAGCTGACGAATTCCACTTTTCATTTTTTGGGGTCAAAAAACACCAAAGGGGTTAACCTTACGTTTTATTCAAAAATCTTAAAAAACTTAGGTGGCCTTTTTATTACTTAAATCGACGTACTTAGATGCCTACTGCTGGATACAGGCCTCAGAACCTCGCGGAAACACTCAAAACTGTGTAAATTCGCGAAACAAATTAAGGGCTAATTGACCCCGAATGTGTTATGTTTAAAGCCAAATAAAATCAAAAATATCATACTTACGAGAAATCTGACTGCGCCAATCGAATTTTCTGATCAAAATACGTAAGAAACAATGAAAGAAACTGACGAATTCCACTTTTCATTTTTTGGGGTCAAAAAACACCAAAGGGGTTAACCTTACGTTTTTTTCAAAAATCTTAAAAAACTTAGGTGGCCTTTTTATTACTTAAATCGACGTACTTAGATGCCTACTGCTGGATACAGGCCTCAGAACCTCGCGGAAACACTCAAAACTGTGTAAATTCGCGAAACAAATTAAGGGCTAATTGACCCCGAATGTGTTATGTTTAAAGCCAAATAAAATCAAAAATATCATACTTACGAGAAATCTGACTGCGCCAATCGAATTTTCTGATCAAAATACGTAAGAAACAACGAAAGAAACTGACGAATTCCACTTTTCATTTTTTGGGGTCAAAAAACACCAAAGGGGTTAACCTTACGTTTTTTTCAAAAATCTTAAAAAACTTAGGTGGCCTTTTTATTACTTAAATCGACGTACTTAGATGCCTACTGCTGGATACAGGCCTCAGAACCTCGCGGAAACACTCAAAACTGTGTAAATTCGCGAAACAAATTAAGGGCTAATTGACCCCGAATGTGTTATGTTTAAAGCCAAATAAAATCAAAAATATCATACTTACGAGAAATCTGACTGCGCCAATCGAATTTTCTGATCAAAATACGTAAGAAACAATGAAAGAAACTGACGAATTCCACTTTTCATTTTTTGGGGTCAAAAAACACCAAAGGGGTTAACCTTACGTTTTTTTCAAAAATCTTAAAAAACTTAGGTGGCCTTTTTATTACTTAAATCGACGTACTTAGATGCCTACTGCTGGATACAGCCCCCAGAACCTCGCGGAATCAATCAAAACTGTGTAAAATCGCGAAACAAATTAAGGGCTAATTGACCCCGAATGTGTTATGTTTAAAGCCAAATAAAATTAAAAATATCATACTTACGAGAAATCTGACTGCGCCAATCGAATTTTCTGATCAAAATACGTAAGAAACAATGAAAGAAGCTGACGAATTCCACTTTTCATTTTTTGGGGTCAAAAAACACCAAAGGGGTTAACCTTACGTTTTATTCAAAAATCTTAAAAAACTTAGGTGGCCTTTTTATTACTTAAATCGACGTACTTAGATGCCTACTGCTGGATACAGGCCTCAGAACCTCGCGGAAACACTCAAAACTGTGTAAATTCGCGAAACAAATTAAGGGCTAATTGACCCCGAATGTGTTATGTTTAAAGCCAAATAAAATCAAAAATATCATACTTACGAGAAATCTGACTGCGCCAATCGAATTTTCTGATCAAAATACGTAAGAAACAATGAAAGAAACTGACGAATTCCACTTTTCATTTTTTGGGGTCAAAAAACACCAAAGGGGTTAACCTTACGGTTTTTTCAAAAATCTTAAAAAATTTAGGTGGCCTTTTTATTACTTAAATCGACGTACTTAGATGCCTACTGCTGGATACAGGCCTCAGAACCTCGCGGAAACACTCAAAACTGTGTAAATTCGCGAAACAAATTAAGGGCTAATTGACCCCGAATGTGTTATGTTTAAAGCCAAATAAAATTAAAAATATCATACTTACGAGAAATCTGACTGCGCCAATCGAATTTTCTGATCAAAATACGTACGAAACAACGAAAGAAACCGACGAATTCCACTTTTCATTTTTTGGGGTCAAAAAACACCAAAGGGGTTAACCTTACGTTTTTTTCAAAAATCTTAAAAAACTTAGGTGGCCTTTTTATTACTTAAATCGACGTACTTAGATGCCTACTGCTGGATACAGGCCTCAGAACCTCGCGGAAACACTCAAAACTGTGTAAATTCGCGAAACAAATTAAGGGCTAATTGACCCCGAATGTGTTATGTTTAAAGCCAAATAAAATCAAAAATATCATACTTACGAGAAATCTGACTGCGCCAATCGAATTTTCTGATCAAAATACGTAAGAAACAATGAAAGAAACTGACGAATTCCACTTTTCATTTTTTGGGGTCAAAAAACACCAAAGGGGTTAACCTTACGTTTTTTTCAAAAATCTTAAAAAACTTAGGTGGCCTTTTTATTACTTAAATCGACGTACTTAGATGCCTACTGCTGGATACAGCCCCCAGAACCTCGCGGAATCAATCAAAACTGTGTAAAATCGCGAAACAAATTAAGGGCTAATTGACCCCGAATGTGTTATGTTTAAAGCCAAATAAAATTAAAAATATCATACTTACGAGAAATCTGACTGCGCCAATCGAATTTTCTGATCAAAATACGTAAGAAACAATGAAAGAAGCTGACGAATTCCACTTTTCATTTTTTGGGGTCAAAAAACACCAAAGGGGTTAACCTTACGTTTTATTCAAAAATCTTAAAAAACTTAGGTGGCCTTTTTATTACTTAAATCGACGTACTTAGATGCCTACTGCTGGATACAGGCCTCAGAACCTCGCGGAAACACTCAAAACTGTGTAAATTCGCGAAACAAATTAAGGGCTAATTGACCCCGAATGTGTTATGTTTAAAGCCAAATAAAATCAAAAATATCATACTTACGAGAAATCTGACTGCGCCAATCGAATTTTCTGATCAAAATACGTAAGAAACAACGAAAGAAACTGACGAATTCCACTTTTCATTTTTTGGGGTCAAAAAACACCAAAGGGGTTAACCTTACGTTTTTTTCAAAAATCTTAAAAAACTTAGGTGGCCTTTTTATTACTTAAATCGACGTACTTAGATGCCTACTGCTGGATACAGGCCTCAGAACCTCGCGGAAACACTCAAAACTGTGTAAATTCGCGAAAAAATTAAGGGCTAATTGACCCCGAATGTGTTATGTTTAAAGCCAAATAAAATCAAAAATATCATACTTACGAGAAATCTGACTGCGCCAATCGAATTTTCTGATCAAAATACGTAAGAAACAATGAAAGAAACTGACGAATTCCACTTTTCATTTTTTGGGGTCAAAAAACACCAAAGGGGTTAACCTTACGTTTTTTTCAAAAATCTTAAAAAACTTAGGTGGCCTTTTTATTACTTAAATCGACGTACTTAGATGCCTACTGCTGGATACAGGCCTCAGAACCTCGCGGAAACACTCAAAACTGTGTAAATTCGCGAAACAAATTAAGGGCTAATTGACCCCGAATGTGTTATGTTTAAAGCCAAATAAAATCAAAAATATCATACTTACGAGAAATCTGACTGCGCCAATCGAATTTTCTGATCAAAATACGTAAGAAACAATGAAAGAAACTGACGAATTCCACTTTTCATTTTTTGGGGTCAAAAAACACCAAAGGGGTTAACCTTACGTTTTTTTCAAAAATCTTAAAAAACTTAGGTGGCCTTTTTATTACTTAAATCGACGTACTTAGATGCCTACTGCTGGATACAGCCCCCAGAACCTCGCGGAATCAATCAAAACTGTGTAAAATCGCGAAACAAATTAAGGGCTAATTGACCCCGAATGTGTTAAGTTTAAAGCCAAATAAAATTAAAAATATCATACTTACGAGAAATCTGACTGCGCCAATCGAATTTTCTGATCAAAATACGTAAGAAACAATGAAAGAAGCTGACGAATTCCACTTTTCATTTTTTGGGGTCAAAAAACACCAAAGGGGTTAACCTTACGTTTTATTCAAAAATCTTAAAAAACTTAGGTGGCCTTTTTATTACTTAAATCGACGTACTTAGATGCCTACTGCTGGATACAGGCCTCAGAACCTCGCGGAAACACTCAAAACTGTGTAAATTCGCGAAACAAATTAAGGGCTAATTGACCCCGAATGTGTTATGTTTAAAGCCAAATAAAATCAAAAATATCATACTTACGAGAAATCTGACTGCGCCAATCGAATTTTCTGATCAAAATACGTAAGAAACAACGAAAGAAACTGACGAATTCCACTTTTCATTTTTTGGGGTCAAAAAACACTAAAGGGGTTAACCTTACGTTTTATTCAAAAATCTTAAAAAACTTAGGTGGCCTTTTTATTACTTAAATCGACGTACTTAGATGCCTACTGCTGGATACAGGCCTCAGAACCTCGCGGAAACACTCAAAACTGTGTAAATTCGCGAAACAAATTAAGGGCTAATTGACCCCGAATGTGTTATGTTTAAAGCCAAATAAAATCAAAAATATCATACTTACGAGAAATCTGACTGCGCCAATCGAATTTTCTGATCAAAATACGTAAGAAACAATGAAAGAAACTGACGAATTCCACTTTTCATTTTTTGGGGTCAAAAAACACCAAAGGGGTTAACCTTACGTTTTTTTCAAAAATCTTAAAAAACTTAGGTGGCCTTTTTATTACTTAAATCGACGTACTTAGATGCCTACTGCTGGATACAGCCCCCAGAACCTCGCGGAATCAATCAAAACTGTGTAAAATCGCGAAACAAATTAAGGGCTAATTGACCCCGAATGTGTTAAGTTTAAAGCCAAATAAAATTAAAAATATCATACTTACGAGAAATCTGACTGCGCCAATCGAATTTTCTGATCAAAATACGTAAGAAACAATGAAAGAAGCTGACGAATTCCACTTTTCATTTTTTGGGGTCAAAAAACACCAAAGGGGTTAACCTTACGTTTTATTCAAAAATCTTAAAAAACTTAGGTGGCCTTTTTATTACTTAAATCGACGTACTTAGATGCCTACTGCTGGATACAGGCCTCAGAACCTCGCGGAAACACTCAAAACTGTGTAAATTCGCGAAACAAATTAAGGGCTAATTGACCCCGAATGTGTTATGTTTAAAGCCAAATAAAATCAAAAATATCATACTTACGAGAAATCTGACTGCGCCAATCGAATTTTCTGATCAAAATACGTAAGAAACAACGAAAGAAACTGACGAATTCCACTTTTCATTTTTTGGGGTCAAAAAACACCAAAGGGGTTAACCTTACGTTTTTTTCAAAAATCTTAAAAAACTTAGGTGGCCTTTTTATTACTTAAATCGACGTACTTAGATGCCTACTGCTGGATACAGGCCTCAGAACCTCGCGGAAACACTCAAAACTGTGTAAATTCGCGAAACAAATTAAGGGCTAATTGACCCCGAATGTGTTATGTTTAAAGCCAAATAAAATCAAAAATATCATACTTACGAGAAATCTGACTGCGCCAATCGAATTTTCTGATCAAAATACGTAAGAAACAATGAAAGAAACTGACGAATTCCACTTTTCATTTTTTGGGGTCAAAAAACACCAAAGGGGTTAACCTTACGTTTTTTTCAAAAATCTTAAAAAACTTAGGTGGCCTTTTTATTACTTAAATCGACGTACTTAGATGCCTACTGCTGGATACAGCCCCCAGAACCTCGCGGAATCAATCAAAACTGTGTAAAATCGCGAAACAAATTAAGGGCTAATTGACCCCGAATGTGTTATGTTTAAAGCCAAATAAAATTAAAAATATCATACTTACGAGAAATCTGACTGCGCCAATCGAATTTTCTGATCAAAATACGTAAGAAACAATGAAAGAAGCTGACGAATTCCACTTTTCATTTTTTGGGGTCAAAAAACACCAAAGGGGTTAACCTTACGTTTTATTCAAAAATCTTAAAAAACTTAGGTGGCCTTTTTATTACTTAAATCGACGTACTTAGATGCCTACTGCTGGATACAGGCCTCAGAACCTCGCGGAAACACTCAAAACTGTGTAAATTCGCGAAACAAATTAAGGGCTAATTGACCCCGAATGTGTTATGTTTAAAGCCAAATAAAATCAAAAATATCATACTTACGAGAAATCTGACTGCGCCAATCGAATTTTCTGATCAAAATACGTAAGAAACAATGAAAGAAACTGACGAATTCCACTTTTCATTTTTTGGGGTCAAAAAACACCAAAGGGGTTAACCTTACGTTTTTTTCAAAAATCTTAAAAAACTTAGGTGGCCTTTTTATTACTTAAATCGACGTACTTAGATGCCTACTGCTGGATACAGCCCCCAGAACCTCGCGGAATCAATCAAAACTGTGTAAAATCGCGAAACAAATTAAGGGCTAATTGACCCCGAATGTGTTATGTTTAAAGCCAAATAAAATTAAAAATATCATACTTACGAGAAATCTGACTGCGCCAATCGAATTTTCTGATCAAAATACGTAAGAAACAATGAAAGAAGCTGACGAATTCCACTTTTCATTTTTTGGGGTCAAAAAACACCAAAGGGGTTAACCTTACGTTTTATTCAAAAATCTTAAAAAACTTAGGTGGCCTTTTTATTACTTAAATCGACGTACTTAGATGCCTACTGCTGGATACAGGCCTCAGAACCACGAGGAAACACTCAAAACTGTGTAAATTCGCGAAACAAATTAAGGGCTAATTGACCCCGAATGTGTTATGTTTAAAGCCAAATAAAATCAAAAATATCATACTTACGAGAAATCTGACTGCGCCAATCGAATTTTCTGATCAAAATACGTAAGAAACAACGAAAGAAACTGACGAATTCCACTTTTCATTTTTTGGGGTCAAAAAACACCAAAGGGGTTAACCTTACGTTTTTTTCAAAAATCTTAAAAAACTTAGGTGGCCTTTTTATTACTTAAATCGACGTACTTAGATGCCTACTGCTGGATACAGGCCTCAGAACCTCGCGGAAACACTCAAAACTGTGTAAATTCGCGAAACAAATTAAGGGCTAATTGACCCCGAATGTGTTATGTTTAAAGCCAAATAAAATCAAAAATATCATACTTACGAGAAATCTGACTGCGCCAATCGAATTTTCTGGTCAAAATACGTAAGAAACAATGAAAGAAACTGACGAATTCCACTTTTCATTTTTTGGGGTCAAAAAACACCAAAGGGGTTAACCTTACGTTTTTTTCAAAAATCTTAAAAAACTTAGGTGGCCTTTTTATTACTTAAATCGACGTACTTAGATGCCTACTGCTGGATACAGCCCCCAGAACCTCGCGGAATCAATCAAAACTGTGTAAAATCGCGAAACAAATTAAGGGCTAATTGACCCCGAATGTGTTATGTTTAAAGCCAAATAAAATCAAAAATATCATACTTACGAGAAATCTGACTGCGCCAATCGAATTTTCTGATCAAAATACGTAAGAAACAATGAAAGAAACTGACGAATTCCACTTTTCATTTTTTGGGGTCAAAAAACACCAAAGGGGTTAACCTTACGTTTTTTTCAAAAATCTTAAAAAATTTAGATGGCCTTTTTATTACTTAAATCGACGTACTTAGATGCCTACTGCTGGATACAGGCCTCAGAACCTCGCGGAAACACTCAAAACTGTGTAAATTCGCGAAACAAATTAAGGGCTAATTGACCCCGAATGTGTTATGTTTAAAGCCAAATAAAATCAAAAATATCATACTTACGAGAAATCTGACTGCGCCAATCGAATTTTCTGATCAAAATACGTAAGAAACAATGAAAGAAACTGACGAATTCCACTTTTCATTTTTTGGGGTCAAAAAACACCAAAGGGGTTAACCTTACGTTTTTTTCAAAAATCTTAAAAAACTTAGGTGGCCTTTTTATTACTTAAATCGACGTACTTAGATGCCTACTGCTGGATACAGGCCTCAGAACCTCGCGGAAACACTCAAAACTGTGTAAATTCGCGAAACAAATTAAGGGCTAATTGACCCCGAATGTGTTATGTTTAAAGCCAAATAAAATCAAAAATATCATACTTACGAGAAATCTGACTGCGCCAATCGAATTTTCTGATCAAAATACGTAAGAAACAATGAAAGAAACTGAAGAATTCCACTTTTCATTTTTTGGGGTCAAAAAACACCAAAGGGGTTTACCTTACGTTTTTTTCAAAAATCTTAAAAAACTTAGGTGGCCTTTTTATTACTTAAATCGACGTACTTAGATGCCTACTGCTGGATACAGGCCTCAGAACCTCGCGGAAACACTCAAAACTGTGTAAATTCGCGAAACAAATTAAGGGCTAATTGACCCCGAATGTGTTATGTTTAAAGCCAAATAAAATCAAAAATATCATACTTACGAGAAATCTGACTGCGCCAATCGAATTTTCTGATCAAAATACGTAAGAAACAATGAAAGAAACTGAAGAATTCCACTTTTCATTTTTTGGGGTCAAAAAACACCAAAGGGGTTAACCTTACGTTTTTTTCAAAAATCTTAAAAAACTTAGGTGGCCTTTTTATTACTTAAATCGACGTACTTAGATGCCTACTGCTGGATACAGGCCTCAGAACCTCGCGGAAACACTCAAAACTGTGTAAATTCGCGAAACAAATTAAGGGCTAATTGACCCCGAATGTGTTATGTTTAAAGCCAAATAAAATCAAAAATATCATACTTACGAGAAATCTGACTGCGCCAATCGAATTTTCTGATCAAAATACGTAAGAAACAACGAAAGAAACTGACGAATTCCACTTTTCATTTTTTGGGGTCAAAAAACACCAAAGGGGTTAACCTTACGTTTTATTCAAAAATCTTAAAAAACTTAGGTGGCCTTTTTATTACTTAAATCGACGTACTTAGATGCCTACTGCTGGATACAGGCCTCAGAACCTCGCGGAAACACTCAAAACTGTGTAAATTCGCGAAACAAATTAAGGGCTAATTGACCCCGAATGTGTTATGTTTAAAGCCAAATAAAATCAAAAATATCATACTTACGAGAAATCTGACTGCGCCAATCGAATTTTCTGGTCAAAATACGTAAGAAACAATGAAAGAAACTGACGAATTCCACTTTTCATTTTTTGGGGTCAAAAAACACCAAAGGGGTTAACCTTACGTTTTTTTCAAAAATCTTAAAAAACTTAGGTGGCCTTTTTATTACTTAAATCGACGTACTTAGATGCCTACTGCTGGATACAGCCCCCAGAACCTCGCGGAATCAATCAAAACTGTGTAAAATCGCGAAACAAATTAAGGGCTAATTGATCCCGAATGTGTTATGTTTAAAGCCAAATAAAATTAAAAATATCATACTTACGAGAAATCTGACTGCGCCAATCGAATTTTCTGATCAAAATACGTAAGAAACAATGAAAGAAGCTGAAGAATTCCACTTTTCATTTTTTGGGGTCAAAAAACACCAAAGGGGTTAACCTTACGTTTTATTCAAAAATCTTAAAAAACTTAGGTGGCCTTTTTAATACTTAAATCGACGTACTTAGATGCCTACTGCTGGATACAGG
The DNA here is from genome assembly GCA_958510845.1 of Cantharis nigra. Taxonomy (NCBI): domain Eukaryota; kingdom Metazoa; phylum Arthropoda; class Insecta; order Coleoptera; family Cantharidae; genus Cantharis; species Cantharis nigra. The sequence goes on along the minus strand of OY294034.1, from coordinate 1,320,987 downwards.
CCTCAGAACCTCGCGGAAACACTCAAAACTGTGTAAATTCGCGAAACAAATTAAGGGCTAATTGACCCCGAATGTGTTATGTTTAAAGCCAAATAAAATCAAAAATATCATACTTACGAGAAATCTGACTGCGCCAATCGAATTTTCTGATCAAAATACGTAAGAAACAACGAAAGAAACTGACGAATTCCACTTTTCATTTTTTGGGGTCAAAAAACACCAAAGGGGTTAACCTTACGTTTTTTTTCAAAAATCTTAAAAAACTTAGGTGGCCTTTTTATTACTTAAATCGACGTACTTAGATGCCTACTGCTGGATACAGGCCTCAGAACCTCGCGGAAACACTCAAAACTGTGTAAATTCGCGAAACAAATTAAGGGCTAATTGACCCCGAATGTGTTATGTTTAAAGCCAAATAAAATCAAAAATATCATACTTACGAGAAATCTGACTGCGCCAATCGAATTTTCTGATCAAAATACGTAAGAAACAATGAAAGAAACTGACGAATTCCACTTTTCATTTTTTGGGGTCAAAAAACACCAAAGGGGTTAACCTTACGTTTTTTTCAAAAATCTTAAAAAACTTAGGTGGCCTTTTTATTACTTAAATCGACGTACTTAGATGCCTACTGCTGGATACAGGCCTCAGAACCTCGCGGAAACACTCAAAACTGTGTAAATTCGCGAAACAAATTAAGGGCTAATTGACCCCGAATGTGTTATGTTTAAAGCCAAATAAAATCAAAAATATCATACTTACGAGAAATCTGACTGCGCCAATCGAATTTTCTGATCAAAATACGTAAGAAACAATGAAAGAAACTGACGAATTCCACTTTTCATTTTTTGGGGTCAAAAAACACCAAAGGGGTTAACCTTACGTTTTTTTCAAAAATCTTAAAAAACTTAGGTGGCCTTTTTATTACTTAAATCGACGTACTTAGATGCCTACTGCTGGATACAGGCCTCAGAACCTCGCGGAAACACTCAAAACTGTGTAAATTCGCGAAACAAATTAAGGGCTAATTGACCCCGAATGTGTTATGTTTAAAGCCAAATAAAATCAAAAATATCATACTTACGAGAAATCTGACTGCGCCAATCGAATTTTCTGATCAAAATACGTAAGAAACAATGAAAGAAGCTGACGAATTCCACTTTTCATTTCATTGGGGTCAAAAAACACCAAAGGGGTTAACCTTACGTTTTATTCAAAAATCTTAAAAAACTTAGGTGGCCTTTTTATTACTTAAATCGACGTACTTAGATGCCTACTGCTGGATACAGGCCTCAGAACCTCGCGGAAACACTCAAAACTGTGTAAATTCGCGAAACAAATTAAGGGCTAATTGACCCCGAATGTGTTATGTTTAAAGCCAAATAAAATCAAAAATATCATACTTACGAGAAATCTGACTGCGCCAATCGAATTTTCTGATCAAAATACGTAAGAAACAATGAAAGAAGCTGACGAATTCCACTTTTCATTTCATTGGGGTCAAAAAACACCAAAGGGGTTAACCTTACGTTTTATTCAAAAATCTTAAAAAACTTAGGTGGCCTTTTTATTACTTAAATCGACGTACTTAGATGCCTACTGCTGGATACAGGCCTCAGAACCTCGCGGAAACACTCAAAACTGTGTAAAGTCGCGAACCAAATTAAGGGCTAATTGACCCCGAATGTGTTATGTTTAAAGCCAAATAAAATTAAAAATATCATACTTACGAGAAATCTGACTGCGCCAATCGAATTTTCTGATCAAAATACGTAAGAAACAACGAAAGAAACTGACGAATTCCACTTTTCATTTTTTGGGGTCAAAAAACACCAAAGGGGTTAACCTTACGTTTTATTCAAAAATCTTAAAAAACTTAGGTGGCCTTTTTATTACTTAAATCGACGTACTTAGATGCCTACTGCTGGATACAGGCCTCAGAACCTCGCGGAAACACTCAAAACTGTGTAAATTCGCGAAACAAATTAAGGGCTAATTGACCCCGAATGTGTTATGTTTAAAGCCAAATAAAATTAAAAATATCATACTTACGAGAAATCTGACTGCGCCAATCGAATTTTCTGATCAAAATACGTAAGAAACAATGAAAGAAGCTGACGAATTCCACTTTTCATTTTTTGGGGTCAAAAAACACCAAAGGGGTTAACCTTACGTTTTATTCAAAAATCTTAAAAAACTTAGGTGGCCTTTTTATTACTTAAATCGACGTACTTAGATGCCTACTGCTGGATACAGGCCTCAGAACCTCGCGGAAACACTCAAAACTGTGTAAAATCGCGAAACAAATTAAGGGCTAATTGACCCCGAATGTGTTATGTTTAAAGCCAAATAAAATTAAAAATATCATACTTACGAGAAATCTGACTGCGCCAATCGAATTTTCTGATCAAAATACGTAAGAAACAACGAAAGAAACTGACGAATTCCACTTTTCATTTTTTGGGGTCAAAAAACACCAAAGGGGTTAACCTTACGTTTTATTCAAAAATCTTAAAAAACTTAGGTGGCCTTTTTATTACTTAAATCGACGTACTTAGATGCCTACTGCTGGATACAGGCCTCAGAACCTCGCGGAAACACTCAAAACTGTGTAAATTCGCGAAACAAATTAAGGGCTAATTGACCCCGAATGTGTTATGTTTAAAGCCAAATAAAATTAAAAATATCATACTTACGAGAAATCTGACTGCGCCAATCGAATTTTCTGATCAAAATACGTAAGAAACAATGAAAGAAGCTGACGAATTCCACTTTTCATTTTTTGGGGTCAAAAAACACCAAAGGGGTTAACCTTACGTTTTATTCAAAAATCTTAAAAAACTTAGGTGGCCTTTTTATTACTTAAATCGACGTACTTAGATGCCTACTGCTGGATACAGGCCTCAGAACCTCGCGGAAACACTCAAAACTGTGTAAATTCGCGAAACAAATTAAGGGCTAATTGACCCCGAATGTGTTATGTTTAAAGCCAAATAAAATCAAAAATATCATACTTACGAGAAATCTGACTGCGCCAATCGAATTTTCTGATCAAAATACGTAAGAAACAACGAAAGAAACTGACGAATTCCACTTTTCATTTTTTGGGGTCAAAAAACACCAAAGGGGTTAACCTTACGTTTTTTTCAAAAATCTTAAAAAACTTAGGTGGCCTTTTTATTACTTAAATCGACGTACTTAGATGCCTACTGCTGGATACAGGCCTCAGAACCTCGCGGAAACACTCAAAACTGTGTAAATTCGCAAAACAAATTAAGGGCTAATTGACCCCGAATGTGTTATGTTTAAAGCCAAATAAAATCAAAAATATCATACTTACGAGAAATCTGACTGCGCCAATCGAATTTTCTGATCAAAATACGTAAGAAACAATGAAAGAAACTGACGAATTCCACTTTTCATTTTTTGGGGTCAAAAAACACCAAAGGGGTTAACCTTACGTTTTTTTCAAAAATCTTAAAAAACTTAGGTGGCCATTTTATTACTTAAATCGACGTACTTAGATGCCTACTGCTGGATACAGCCCCCAGAACCTCGCGGAATCAATCAAAACTGTGTAAAATCGCGAAACAAATTAAGGGCTAATTGACCCCGAATGTGTTATGTTTAAAGCCAAATAAAATTAAAAATATCATACTTACGAGAAATCTGACTGCGCCAATCGAATTTTCTGATCAAAATACGTAAGAAACAATGAAAGAAGCTGACGAATTCCACTTTTCATTTTTTGGGGTCAAAAAACACCAAAGGGGTTAACCTTACGTTTTATTCAAAAATCTTAAAAAACTTAGGTGGCCTTTTTATTACTTAAATCGACGTACTTAGATGCCTACTGCTGGATACAGGCCTCAGAACCTCGCGGAAACACTCAAAACTGTGTAAATTCGCGAAACAAATTAAGGGCTAATTGACCCCAAATGTGTTATGTTTAAAGCCAAATAAAATTAAAAATATCATACTTACGAGAAATCTGACTGCGCCAATCGAATTTTCTGATCAAAATACGTAAGAAACAACGAAAGAAACTGACGAATTCCACTTTTCATTTTTTGGGGTCAAAAAACACCAAAGGGGTTAACCTTACGTTTTTTTCAAAAATCTTAAAAAACTTAGGTGGCCTTTTTATTACTTAAATCGACGTACTTAGATGCCTACTGCTGGATACAGGCCTCAGAACCTCGCGGAAACACTCAAAACTGTGTAAATTCGCGAAACAAATTAAGGGCTAATTGACCCCGAATGTGTTATGTTTAAAGCCAAATAAAATCAAAAATATCATACTTACGTGAAATCTGACTGCGCCAATCGAATTTTCTGATCAAAATACGTAAGAAACAATGAAAGAAACTGACGAATTCCACTTTTCATTTTTTGGGGTCAAAAAACACCAAAGGGGTTAACCTTACGTTTTTTTCAAAAATCTTAAAAAACTTAGGTGGCCTTTTTATTACTTAAATCGACGTACTTTGATGCCTACTGCTGGATACAGCCCCCAGAACCTCGCGGAATCAATCAAAACTGTGTAAAATCGCGAAACAAATTAAGGGCTAATTGACCCCGAATGTGTTATGTTTAAAGCCAAATAAAATTAAAAATATCATACTTACGAGAAATCTGACTGCGCCAATCGAATTTTCTGATCAAAATACGTAAGAAACAATGAAAGAAGCTGACGAATTCCAATTTTCATTTTTTGGGGTCAAAAAACACCAAAGGGGTTAACCTTACGTTTTATTCAAAAATCTTAAAAAACTTAGGTGGCCTTTTTATTACTTAAATCGACGTACTTAGATGCCTACTGCTGGATACAGCCCCCAGAACCTCGCGGAATCAATCAAAACTGTGTAAAATCGCGAAACAAATTAAGGGCTAATTGACCCCGAATGTGTTATGTTTAAAGCCAAATAAAATCAAAAATATCATACTTACGAGAAATCTGACTGCGCCAATCGAATTTTCTGATCAAAATACGTAAGAAACAATGAAAGAAACTGACGAATTCCACTTTTCATTTTTTGGGGTCAAAAAACACCAAAGGGGTTAACCTTACGTTTTTTTTCAAAAATCTTAAAAAACTTAGGTGGCCTTTTTATTACTTAAATCGACGTACTTAGATGCCTACTGCTGGATACAGGCCTCAGAACCTCGCGGAAACACTCAAAACTGTGTAAATTCGCGAAACAAATTAAGGGCTAATTGACCCCGAATGTGTTATGTTTAAAGCCAAATAAAATCAAAAATATCATACTTACGAGAAATCTGACTGCGCCAATCGAATTTTCTGATCAAAATACGTAAGAAACAATGAAAGAAACTGACGAATTCCACTTTTCATTTTTTGGGGTCAAAAAACACCAAAGGGGTTAACCTTACGTTTTTTTCAAAAATCTTAAAAAATTTAGATGGCCTTTTTATTACTTAAATCGACGTACTTAGATGCCTACTGCTGGATACAGGCCTCAGAACCTCGCGGAAACACTCAAAACTGTGTAAATTCGCGAAACAAATTAAGGGCTAATTGACCCCGAATGTGTTATGTTTAAAGCCAAATAAAATCAAAAATATCATACTTACGAGAAATCTGACTGCGCCAATCGAATTTTCTGATCAAAATACGTAAGAAACAATGAAAGAAACTGACGAATTCCACTTTTCATTTTTTGGGGTCAAAAAACACCAAAGGGGTTAACCTTACGTTTTTTTCAAAAATCTTAAAAAACTTAGGTGGCCTTTTTATTACTTAAATCGACGTACTTAGATGCCTACTGCTGGATACAGGCCTCAGAACCTCGCGGAAACACTCAAAACTGTGTAAATTCGCGAAACAAATTAAGGGCTAATTGACCCCGAATGTGTTATGTTTAAAGCCAAATAAAATCAAAAATATCATACTTACGAGAAATCTGACTGCGCCAATCGAATTTTCTGATCAAAATACGTAAGAAACAATGAAAGAAACTGACGAATTCCACTTTTCATTTTTTGGGGTCAAAAAACACCAAAGGGGTTAACCTTACGTTTTTTTCAAAAATCTTAAAAAACTTAGGTGGCCTTTTTATTACTTAAATCGACGTACTTAGATGCCTACTGCTGGATACAGGCCTCAGAACCTCGCGGAAACACTCAAAACTGTGTAAATTCGCGAAACAAATTAAGGGCTAATTGACCCCGAATGTGTTATGTTTAAAGCCAAATAAAATCAAAAATATCATACTTACGAGAAATCTGACTGCGCCAATCGAATTTTCTGATCAAAATACGTAAGAAACAATGAAAGAAACTGAAGAATTCCACTTTTCATTTTTTGGGGTCAAAAAACACCAAAGGGGTTAACCTTACGTTTTTTTCAAAAATCTTAAAAAACTTAGGTGGCCTTTTTATTACTTAAATCGACGTACTTAGATGCCTACTGCTGGATACAGGCCTCAGAACCTCGCGGAAACACTCAAAACTGTGTAAATTCGCGAAACAAATTAAGGGCTAATTGACCCCGAATGTGTTATGTTTAAAGCCAAATAAAATCAAAAATATCATACTTACGAGAAATCTGACTGCGCCAATCGAATTTTCTGATCAAAATACGTAAGAAACAATGAAAGAAACTGAAGAATTCCACTTTTCATTTTTTGGGGTCAAAAAACACCAAAGGGGTTAACCTTACGTTTTTTTCAAAAATCTTAAAAAACTTAGGTGGCCTTTTTATTACTTAAATCGACGTACTTAGATGCCTACTGCTGGATACAGGCCTCAGAACCTCGCGGAAACACTCAAAACTGTGTAAATTCGCGAAACAAATTAAGGGCTAATTGACCCCGAATGTGTTATGTTTAAAGCCAAATAAAATCAAAAATATCATACTTACGAGAAATCTGACTGCGCCAATCGAATTTTCTGATCAAAATACGTAAGAAACAACGAAAGAAACTGACGAATTCCACTTTTCATTTTTTGGGGTCAAAAAACACCAAAAGGTTAACCTTACGTTTTTTTCAAAAATCTTAAAAAACTTAGGTGGCCTTTTTATTACTTAAATCGACGTACTTAGATGCCTACTGCTGGATACAGCCCCCAGAACCTCGCGGAATCAATCAAAACTGTGTAAAATCGCGAAACAAATTAAGGGCTAATTGACCCCGAATGTGTTATGTTTAAAGCCAAATAAAATTAAAAATATCATACTTACGAGAAATCTGACTGCGCCAATCGAATTTTCTGATCAAAATACGTAAGAAACAATGAAAGAAACTGACGAATTCCACTTTTCATTTTTTGGGGTCAAAAAACACCAAAGGGGTTAACCTTACGTTTTTTTTCAAAAATCTTGAAAAACTTAGGTGGCCTTTTTATTACTTAAATCGACGTACTTAGATGCCTACTGCTGGATACAGGCCTCAGAACCTCGCGGAAACACTCAAAACTGTGTAAATTCGCGAAACAAATTAAGGGCTAATTGACCCCGAATGTGTTATGTTTAAAGCCAAATAAAATTAAAAATATCATACTTACGAGAAATCTGACTGCGCCAATCGAATTTTCTGATCAAAATACGTAAGAAACAATGAAAGAAACTGACGAATTCCACTTTTCATTTTTTGGGGTCAAAAAACACCAAAGGGGTTAACCTTACGTTTTTTTCAAAAATCTTAAAAAACTTAGGTGGCCTTTTTATTACTTAAATCGACGTACTTAGATGCCTACTGCTGGATACAGGCCTCAGAACCTCGCGGAAACACTCAAAACTGTGTAAATTCGCGAAACAAATTAAGGGCTAATTGACCCCGAATGTGTTATGTTTAAAGCCAAATAAAATTAAAAATATCATACTTACGAGAAATCTGACTGCGCCAATCGAATTTTCTGATCAAAATACGTAAGAAACAATGAAAGAAACTGACGAATTCCACTTTTCATTTTTTGGGGTCAAAAAACACCAAAGGGGTTAACCTTACGTTTTTTTTCAAAAATCTTAAAAAACTTAGGTGGCCTTTTTATTACTTAAATCGACGTACTTAGATGCCTACTGCTGGATACAGGCCTCAGAACCTCGCGGAAACACTCAAAACTGTGTAAATTCGCGAAACAAATTAAGGGCTAATTGACCCCGAATGTGTTATGTTTAAAGCCAAATAAAATCAAAAATATCATACTTACGAGAAATCTGACTGCGCCAATCGAATTTTTTGATCAAAATACGTAAGAAACACTGAAAGAAACTGACGAATTCCACTTTTCATTTTTTGGGGTCAAAAAACACCAAAGGGGTTAACCTTACGTTTTTTTCAAAAATCTTAAAAAACTTAGGTGGCCTTTTTATTACTTAAATCGACGTACTTAGATGCCTACTGCTGGATACAGGCCTCAGAACCTCGCGGAAACACTCAAAACTGTGTAAATTCGCGAAACAAATTAAGGGCTAATTGACCCCGAATGTGTTATGTTTAAAGCCAAATAAAATTAAAAATATCATACTTACGAGAAATCTGACTGCGCCAATCGAATTTTCTGATCAAAATACGTAAGAAACAATGAAAGAAACTGACGAATTCCACTTTTCATTTTTTGGGGTCAAAAAACACCAAAGGGGTTAACCTTACGTTTTTTTCAAAAATCTTAAAAAACTTAGGTGGCCTTTTTATTACTTAAATCGACGTACTTAGATGCCTACTGCTGGATACAGCCCCCAGAACCTCGCGGAATCAATCAAAACTGTGTAAAATCGCGAAACAAATTAAGGGCTAATTGACCCCGAATGTGTTATGTTTAAAGCCAAATAAAATTAAAAATATCATACTTACGAGAAATCTGACTGCGCCAATCGAATTTTCTGATCAAAATACGTAAGAAACAATGAAAGAAGCTGACGAATTCCACTTTTCATTTTTTGGGGTCAAAAAACACCAAAGGGGTTAACCTTACGTTTTATTCAAAAATCTTAAAAAACTTAGGTGGCCTTTTTATTACTTAAATCGACGTACTTAGATGCCTACTGCTGGATACAGGCCTCAGAACCTCGCGGAAACACTCAAAACTGTGTAAATTCGCGAAACAAATTAAGGGCTAATTGACCCCGAATGTGTTATGTTTAAAGCCAAATAAAATCAAAAATATCATACTTACGAGAAATCTGACTGCGCCAATCGAATTTTCTGATCAAAATACGTAAGAAACAACGAAAGAAACTGACGAATTCCACTTTTCATTTTTTGGGGTCAAAAAACACCAAAGGGGTTAACCTTACGTTTTTTTCAAAAATCTTAAAAAACTTAGGTGGCCTTTTTATTACTTAAATCGACGTACTTAGATGCCTACTGCTGGATACAGCCCCCAGAACCTCGCGGAATCAATCAAAACTGTGTAAAATCGCGAAACAAATTAAGGGCTAATTGACCCCGAATGTGTTATGTTTAAAGCCAAATAAAATCAAAAATATCATACTTACGAGAAATCTGACTGCGCCAATCGAATTTTCTGATCAAAATACGTAAGAAACAATGAAAGAAACTGACGAATTCCACTTTTCATTTTTTGGGGTCAAAAAACACCAAAGGGGTTAACCTTACGTTTTTTTCAAAAATCTTAAAAAACTTAGGTGGCCTTTTTATTACTTAAATCGACGTACTTAGATGCCTACTGCTGGATACAGGCCTCAGAACCTCGCGGAAACACTCAAAACTGTGTAAATTTGCGAAACAAATTAAGGGCTAATTGACCCCGAATGTGTTATGTTTAAAGCCAAATAAAATCAAAAATATCATACTTACGAGAAATCTGACTGCGCCAATCGAATTTTCTGATCAAAATACGTAAGAAACAATGAAAGAAACTGACGAATTCCACTTTTCATTTTTTTGGGGTCAAAAAACACCAAAGGGGTTAACCTTACGTTTTATTCAAAAATCTTAAAAAACTTAGGTGGCCTTTTTATTACTTAAATCGACGTACTTAGATGCCTACTGCTGGATACAGGCCTCAGAACCTCGCGGAAACACTCAAAACTGTGTAAATTCGCGAAACAAATTAAGGGCTAATTGACCCCGAATGTGTTATGTTTAAAGCCAAATAAAATCAAAAATATCATACTTACGAGAAATCTGACTGCGCCAATCGAATTTTCTGATCAAAATACGTAAGAAACAATGAAAGAAACTGACGAATTCCACTTTTCATTTTTTGGGGTCAAAAAACACCAAAGGGGTTAACCTTACGTTTTTTTTCAAAAATCTTAAAAAACTTAGGTGGCCTTTTTATTACTTAAATCGACGTACTTAGATGCCTACTGCTGGATACAGGCCTCAGAACCTCGCGGAAACACTCAAAACTGTGTAAATTCGCGAAACAAATTAAGGGCTAATTGACCCCGAATGTGTTATGTTTAAAGCCAAATAAAATCAAAAATATCATACTTACGAGAAATCTGACTGCGCCAATCGAATTTTCTGATCAAAATACGTAAGAAACAATGAAAGAAACTGACGAATTCCACTTTTCATTTTTTGGGGTCAAAAAACACCAAAGGGGTTAACCTTACGTTTTTTTCAAAAATCTTAAAAAACTTAGGTGGCCTTTTTATTACTTAAATCGACGTACTTAGATGCCTACTGCTGGATACAGCCCCCAGAACCTCGCGGAATCAATCAAAACTGTGTAAAATCGCGAAACAAATTAAGGGCTAATTGACCCCGAATGTGTTATGTTTAAAGCCAAATAAAATTAAAAATATCATACTTACGAGAAATCTGACTGCGCCAATCGAATTTTCTGATCAAAATACGGAAGAAACAATGAAAGAAACTGACGAATTCCACTTTTCATTTTTTGGGGTCAAAAAACACCAAAGGGGTTAACCTTACGTTTTTTTTCAAAAATCTTAAAAAACTTAGGTGGCCTTTTTATTACTTAAATCGACGTACTTAGATGCCTACTGCTGGATACAGGCCTCAGAACCTCGCGGAAACACTCAAAACTGTGTAAATTCGCGAAACAAATTAAGGGCTAATTGACCCCGAATGTGTTATGTTTAAAGCCAAATAAAATCAAAAATATCATACTTACGAGAAATCTGACTGCGCCAATCGAATTTTCTGATCAAAATTCGTAAGAAACAATGAAAGAAACTGACGAATTCCACTTTTCATTTTTTGGAGTCAAAAAACACCAAAGGGGTTAACCTTACGTTTTTTTCAAAAATCTTAAAAAACTTAGGTGGCCTTTTTATTACTTAAATCGACGTACTTAGATGCCTACTGCTGGATACAGGCCTCAGAACCTCGCGGAAACACTCAAAACTGTGTAAATTCGTGAAACAAATTAAGGGCTAATTGACCCCGAATGTGTTATGTTTAAAGCCAAATAAAATCAAAAATATCATACTTACGAGAAATCTGACTGCGCCAATCGAATTTTCTGATCAAAATACGTAAGAAACAATGAAAGAAACTGACGAATTCCACTTTTCATTTTTTGGGGTCAAAAAACACCAAAGGGGTTAACCTTACGTTTTTTTCAAAAATCTTAAAAAACGTAGGTGGCCTATTTATTACTTAAATCGACGTACTTAGATGCCTACTGCTGGATACAGCCCCCAGAACCTCGCGGAAACAATCAAAACTGTGTAAATTCGCGAAACAAATTAAGGGCTAATTGACCCCGAATGTGTTATGTTTAAAGCCAAATAAAATCAAAAATATCATACTTACGAGAAATCTGACTGCGCCAATCGAATTTTCTGATCAAAATACGTAAGAAACAATGAAAGAAACTGACGAATTCCACTTTTCATTTTTTGGGGTCAAAAAACACCAAAGGGGTTAACCTTACGTTTTTTTCAAAAATCTTAAAAAACGTAGGTGGCCTATTTATTACTTAAATCGACGTACTTAGATGCCTACTGCTGGATACAGCCCCCAGAACCTCGCGGAAACAATCAAAACTGTGTAAATTCGCGAAACAAATTAAGGGCTAATTGACCCCGAATGTGTTATGTTTAAAGCCAAATAAAATCAAAAATATCATACTTACGAGAAATCTGACTGCGTCAATCGAATTTTCTGATCAAAATACGTAAGAAACAATGAAAGATGCTGACGAATTCCACTTTTCATTTTTTGGGGTCAAAAAACACCAAAGGGGTTAACCTTACGTTTTTTTTCAAAAATCTTAAAAAACTTAGGTGGCCTTTTTATTACTTAAATCGACGTACTTAGATGCCTACTGCTGGATACAGGCCTCAGAACCTCGCGGAAACACTCAAAACTGTGTAAATTCGCGAAACAAATTAAGGGCTAATTGACCCCGAATGTGTTATGTTTAAAGCCAAATAAAATCAAAAATATCATACTTACGAGAAATCTGACTGCGCCAATCGAATTTTCTGATCAAAATACGTAAGAAACAATGAAAGAAACTGACGAATTCCACTTTTCATTTTTTGGGGTCAAAAAACACCAAAGGGGTTAACCTTACGTTTTTTTTCAAAAATCTTAAAAAACTTAGGTGGCCTTTTTATTACTTAAATCGACGTACTTAGATGCCTACTGCTGGATACAGGCCTCAGAACCTCGCGGAAACACTCAAAACTGTGTAAATTCGCGAAACAAATTAAGGGCTAATTGACCCCGAATGTGTTATGTTTAAAGCCAAATAAAATCAAAAATATCATACTTACGAGAAATCTGACTGCGCCAATCGAATTTTCTGATCAAAATACGTAAGAAACAATGAAAGAAACTGACGAATTCCACTTTTCATTTTTTGGGGTCAAAAAACACCAAAGGGGTTAACCTTACGTTTTTTTCAAAAATCTTAAAAAACGTAGGTGGCCTATTTATTACTTAAATCGACGTACTTAGATGCCTACTGCTGGATACAGCCCCCAGAACCTCGCGGAAACAATCAAAACTGTGTAAATTCGCGAAACAAATTAAGGGCTAATTGACCCCGAATGTGTTATGTTTAAAGCCAAATAAAATCAAAAATATCATACTTACGAGAAATCTGACTGCGCCAATCGAATTTTCTGATCAAAATACGTAAGAAACAATGAAAGAAACTGACGAATTCCACTTTTCATTTTTTGGGGTCAAAAAACACCAAAGGGGTTAACCTTACGTTTTTTTCAAAAATCTTAAAAAACGTAGGTGGCCTATTTATTACTTAAATCGACGTACTTAGATGCCTACTGCTGGATACAGCCCCCAGAACCTCGCGGAAACAATCAAAACTGTGTAAATTCGCGAAACAAATTAAGGGCTAATTGACCCCGAATGTGTTATGTTTAAAGCCAAATAAAATCAAAAATATCATACTTACGAGAAATCTGACTGCGTCAATCGAATTTTCTGATCAAAATACGTAAGAAACAATGAAAGATGCTGACGAATTCCACTTTTCATTTTTTGGGGTCAAAAAACACCAAAGGGGTTAACCTTACGTTTTTTTTCAAAAATCTTAAAAAACTTAGGTGGCCTTTTTATTACTTAAATCGACGTACTTAGATGCCTACTGCTGGATACAGGCCTCAGAACCTCGCGGAAACACTCAAAACTGTGTAAATTCGCGAAACAAATTAAGGGCTAATTGACCCCGAATGTGTTATGTTTAAAGCCAAATAAAATCAAAAATATCATACTTACGAGAAATCTGACTGCGCCAATCGAATTTTCTGATCAAAATACGTAAGAAACAATGAAAGAAACTGACGAATTCCACTTTTCATTTTTTGGGGTCAAAAAACACCAAAGGGGTTAACCTTACGTTTTTTTTCAAAAATCTTAAAAAACTTAGGTGGCCTTTTTATTACTTAAATCGACGTACTTAGATGCCTACTGCTGGATACAGGCCTCAGAACCTCGCGGAAACACTCAAAACTGTGTAAATTCGCGAAACAAATTAAGGGCTAATTGACCCCGAATGTGTTATGTTTAAAGCCAAATAAAATCAAAAATATCATACTTACGAGAAATCTGACTGCGCCAATCGAATTTTCTGATCAAAATACGTAAGAAACAATGAAAGAAACTGACGAATTCCACTTTTCATTTTTTGGGGTCAAAAAACACCAAAGGGGTTAACCTTACGTTTTTTTCAAAAATCTTAAAAAACTTAGGTGGCCTTTTTATTACTTAAATCGACGTACTTAGATGCCTACTGCTGGATACAGCCCCCAGAACCTCGCGGAATCAATCAAAACTGTGTAAAATCGCGAAACAAATTAAGGGCTAATTGACCCCGAATGTGTTATGTTTAAAGCCAAATAAAATTAAAAATATCATACTTACGAGAAATCTGACTGCGCCAATCGAATTTTCTGATCAAAATACGGAAGAAACAATGAAAGAAACTGACGAATTCCACTTTTCATTTTTTGGGGTCAAAAAACACCAAAGGGGTTAACCTTACGTTTTTTTTCAAAAATCTTAAAAAACTTAGGTGGCCTTTTTATTACTTAAATCGACGTACTTAGATGCCTACTGCTGGATACAGGCCTCAGAACCTCGCGGAAACACTCAAAACTGTGTAAATTCGCGAAACAAATTAAGGGCTAATTGACCCCGAATGTGTTATGTTTAAAGCCAAATAAAATCAAAAATATCATACTTACGAGAAATCTGACTGCGCCAATCGAATTTTCTGATCAAAATTCGTAAGAAACAATGAAAGAAACTGACGAATTCCACTTTTCATTTTTTGGAGTCAAAAAACACCAAAGGGGTTAACCTTACGTTTTTTTCAAAAATCTTAAAAAACTTAGGTGGCCTTTTTATTACTTAAATCGACGTACTTAGATGCCTACTGCTGGATACAGGCCTCAGAACCTCGCGGAAACACTCAAAACTGTGTAAATTCGTGAAACAAATTAAGGGCTAATTGACCCCGAATGTGTTATGTTTAAAGCCAAATAAAATCAAAAATATCATACTTACGAGAAATCTGACTGCGCCAATCGAATTTTCTGATCAAAATACGTAAGAAACAATGAAAGAAACTGACGAATTCCACTTTTCATTTTTTGGGGTCAAAAAACACCAAAGGGGTTAACCTTACGTTTTTTTCAAAAATCTTAAAAAACGTAGGTGGCCTATTTATTACTTAAATCGACGTACTTAGATGCCTACTGCTGGATACAGCCCCCAGAACCTCGCGGAAACAATCAAAACTGTGTAAATTCGCGAAACAAATTAAGGGCTAATTGACCCCGAATGTGTTATGTTTAAAGCCAAATAAAATCAAAAATATCATACTTACGAGAAATCTGACTGCGCCAATCGAATTTTCTGATCAAAATACGTAAGAAACAATGAAAGAAGCTGACGAATTCCACTTTTCATTTTTTGGAGTCAAAAAACACCAAAGGGGTTAACCTTACGTTTTTTTCAAAAATCTTAAAAAACGTAGGTGGCCTATTTATTACTTAAATCGACGTACTAAGATGCCTACTGCTGGATACAGGCCTCAGAACCTCGCGGAAACACTCAAAACTGTGTAAATTCGCGAAACAAATTAAGGGCTAATTGACCCCGAATGTGTTATGTTTAAAGCCAAATAAAATCAAAAATATCATACTTACGAGAAATCTGACTGCGTCAATCGAATTTTCTGATCAAAATACGTAAGAAACAATGAAAGATGCTGACGAATTCCACTTTTCATTTTTTGGGGTCAAAAAACACCAAAGGGGTTAACCTTACGTTTTTTTCAAAAATCTTAAAAAACTTAGGTGGCCTTTTTATTACTTAAATCGACGTACTTAGATCGTGCTTTGTAGAAACCCCAGTCTACCGGATATAAATGAATATTGTTAAAAATAATATTATTTCTGCAATATTTATGTTACATAAATCTGGGCAAAAAAATAAATATTAAAAATGGGGCAACAATAGTGGTCGTAGCAAGTAGCAATTTGTAGGCAGTCCCTGAAGAGCTAAGAAGAAACCATTGGTAACCCAGCTGTAAGGTATTTGAAATATTCACATAGCAACAAATTACTCTAATCAAAAATGAACTTTGGTTGTAGATTTACTTCCGGGTGAATAATTTTGTGAGTGATAATTTTTGTAATAAATTACATTTTAAAATGATCTAATAAATAATACAACTAATTATATTAAATGTTATCTATATTAATTAATTAGATTAACTGTTAAAATAATAAATATTTTATTTTTTAAAGAGAATTAAATTTTTAATTTAATAGTTTTAATAAATATTTAGCAACGGGAATCTCCATAATCTGTACTATGAACTCTGTAATGACTTCATAATATAATGTTGATATGACTCTTCTTGTAAACTATAATTATAAATAATTTATTATCTTCTTAATTTTCTGCAGTAGTAAATAATAAATAACTTTCAATTTTGTTTATTTTAATAAATGTAGTATAATTGTTTTAATAAGTAAACATGTTAAGCATACATTGTTTTTAGAATTTTCTTTTAAACATACAGACAAATTACTCCGATCAATCAATATATCATTTCATAAACTAATTGGCGTCAAACTTAAGAATTAATTGATATTATTTGGAGCAAATCGACTCTGCTTATTAAACTTATCACTTGGTATCATCATCTAATGTTATAAAATTATCGCTTATTTAATGAGGAACTAAATACGTTTTATTATTAAAAATATATAAAAACATTACAGCATCCGAGATCGTTTGGACCAAAGTATACTTCAAATTAACCGAGGGGGAAATAGCAATACACATTTTTGTTCCCCAGATTTTCATTTACGAGATTTTCTCGGATATCCTAAAATTTCATTTGATTTTACTTCGGGATTTCCCCGGCGATTCACTCTAGAGAATTACTTTAGTTTAGTATGGAACCGCGTTCCAAAATCAAAATCTCGAAAAAAAGAAAATATATGAGAATGCAAAATATATTATGTTTAAATACAACAAGAAATAGAACAATATTAATTTCAATAAAACAATAAAAAACAATTTAGCAAGCCAACCATGGGTGGAATCTCAAAGACATCTTTGAGCGATCGCCATAATCGTTAGTGATTTCTTCGCCAATTTGAATGTCCTTTTTCGCAAAGTAGACCAATCGAGGCTTGTTAGATACGCGAATTACTTTGGCCATTAAATTTCCATTTTTGGAATGATTGACTAACCTACCCAATCTTGGTGTGTTTAATGTTGCGTCAACGCAAAATTGACGGTTTAAATCCTTAAAGTAAAACATATAACAACCAACGTGTGAATATTTGGCATACGTGATTTCTCTAATTTTTGCATCATTCAAACTCAATAGCTCACCAGCGTATTCGCAAACAAAATCTCCTCTTTTAAAACGTTTGGTCGCTACAACTCCATATCCTTTTCCCACAAAAGCCTCAACTTTAAGTCCCTCTTCGACATTTTCGGTTACCAGTTTCACAATATTCAGTTCGCGTTCTCTTTCAATCGTTTTCTTTGTTTTGCGATTGGATTTTCTTATATTAGGAAAATGAATTGGTTCTTGAATTTTTGGGTTTTGGTTGAATTCGCCTTCCTGTGGTTTTTCATTTTCTTTGTCCATTTTTATATATTTTCATAAGTTCAGGGTTCAGGTTAAATTTAGGTTTTTATAAATCTAAAAATTTTCACAATGAATCAAATGATCAAATTAAAATAACTTCATAAAAACTCAACTGTCAAACTTTAACCTATAATTTTGATTAGTTCCGTTAATGCTGCCAACTTAACATTTTATGACTTGGAGCTAGAGTATGCATATCACTAAAGAACCAAAATCACCCCATCTGGTCTTTTATCATTATCTCGGGAAATCTCCATGGGTTTTAGGATGTTAGGTTGAATTTCTGGGTAACCTGACTGCACTGGCGAGCTCGAAAGCCCATGATGACCTAACCAAACGACTATGGCATAAACTGGACCCAAATCTAAGACTATAGCCTTTTTTGCAAAGGCTGAAGCTCGAACGATGAGAGTAGATTCTCATTGAAGCACAATCAAAGCTCTATTAATTAATATCGATTAGGTACAAGAATTCCAAGTGGAACAGGAAATGGAAGAACGTGTGTATACGGGGGTCCCCCCCAACGAACCAACACCTGTCTACCTGCCTGTGCTGTTAAAAATAAAATAAATTAGTAATTCTCTCTCTATTGCTCCCAATCGTTAAAGACAATAATATTTGATATTTCTTAAAAATGAATTTTTCATTTTTGACTATAAGTAGTGTAGAAGTTGGTAGAAATACTCAGCAAATTAGTATCCTTTCTTTCTGTTTCCCTGATGCTCAAAGACAATAAAATTTGTAATTTCTTAAATGATCCTTCTCACTAATTAAAAAAAAATATTCAACATATCCTCTGCACTATGTTTTCCTGATAGTTAAACTTTTAAAACCAGTAAAATTTGAAAATTTCTTAAATGAACTTTTCAGTTTTGACTATTAAGAGTGTAGAAGTTGGAGGAGAAATCTTCTCAATATCTTCTTTATGTTATCCTAATACTTGAAAACATTGAAAATTGAAGTTCCTTAAAAAAACTTTTCAATTTTGACTATAGAGTCAAAACCTGATACTCAAAAACAATAAAATTTGTAATTTCCTAAATGAACTTTTCACTTTTAAGTACAAGAAGTACCGAAATTAAAAGATAAATAACAAATAATTTTTTATCCTCAAAACTGATAAAAATGCTCCAGTATGGAAAAAATCAAGAACTAAAATACACGGTACATAATATAGTAAGGTAATCCAGCGCTGCACTCTTTACGTGCATTAGAAATGAAACCATAATGTACAACGAGAGAGATGCAAAAGAAGGTATCTAAATGTAATAATACGTGCAATTTTAGATCATCTTACTACGACAAGCATCGCTCTCTGTCTATACAACGCTTGCTTATAGGTTATTCTCTATCCTTGGAGACAAAAACGTTTCACGTAAACCTTGCTCGTCGGATTACCTTACTATATTATGTACCATGCTAAAATAGAACAATTAAGATTTGAGTTTGTTAACTTCATACTTACGAAACATTTGCATGCGTCAATCTTACTTAATCGAAAAACTAGGCAAGAAGCTACCTAATTCGAATTTTCAGTTTTTGAGGTCAAAACGTAGCAAAGGGGTTGTCATCCATTTGACGAAAACGAGCCCCTTTGCTAGTTTTTGACCTAAAAGATTGAAAACTCGAAATATACAGCTTCCGATACTTTTCTGAGTAAGAAATTTTGTGATTATATTAGCAAGATATTATTTGTAGATTGAACAGCAGACAAAACTGTTAAAATCAATTTTTTCTCTCTCGTGTGGCACTCACGTTGAAGCTGAAAACATTGAGGTAATAATACTTGTTGTACTGGAACGCAATTTATTGAAATTCAAAAATTGAATGTGTAACACAAGTGACAAACATTACAATTTAATAAAAACACAAGATAAATTATTACATGTTCTAACAAAATATATTGATTAACAAAAATGTGCGAGTTACTTTATGTGGACATTTTCAAAAATAGAAAAAAGTAAAATTACGTAAAGAAATTATCACACTATTGTACCTTTTTCTCACTTTTTGCAATTGAAAAATCAAACTTCCCATACACAATAACAGCAAAGAAGAGTAATGCAAGGAAAGCAAACAATACCACAGGTTGGTGCAATAAACACGATAAGCTCCACGAATATGTTATTTCAAAATCTTGTATGTGTTGTTCGACCAAATTAGATTTACGGAATTTTATTATTGTTCTTGTTTTGAAATCCAAATAATTATAAATGAATGAATCGTTCAATCGTTCGACACCGTAGGGAGTGATTAATTTAATGTCCGTTGCTCCCATTGGCAAAGCGACACTGGTTTCTAATTCGTCAACATGCATATCGTCAAACACGTTATCTATTAAACGCATACGAAGCAAGTATTGATTGTTTGAATTTTTATACAAATATTGATAACTCGGCACACTATATCCTAAAGTATAGGAACTCTTCCATCCTCCAAATAACGGATAACGAGGTCGTAATTCCAATTCGATCCAATCTTTACGTAAACGTATTTGAGAAGTTGATATATTTCCATTACTGTCACGGTAATAAACGTTGTGGGCTGAAGCAGGTAAAATTGTTTTGTATGATTTAATGCTGTGATGGTTAGTATTGGTATCCCGTTGATAATCGTATCGTGAAAAAGATCCTTTTAATTTTGCACCAGTATGCAATATATCAATATTTTCTTGAACAGCAATATTACCCCAATGAGATACATCAATCGAACGTTCCAAATGAGTTACAGTTAAAAATGGAGCATTACTTTCAAAGTGAACAATCATAGGATCTAAAGTTGAAGGTAAAACATTGCTAAATGGTCCATAATTGATGGTTGAATCTGTTTGACTAACTGGTTTCAATTTGGTGTAACTTTCGATATTTCTGGAATTCACAATAACCGAAGTCGTTTGTTTTGTCGTGGCATATGGCGAATAGAAGTAATGACTACCATAATAACGAACAAGTTGTTTTTCTTTTTGAGTTATACTACTGGGATATGGAATCAATAAATTTGTGAAAACCTTTTCCAATTTAACGGTGACTGTGCGGCCTGCAGCAATAGATTGAGGTAACTTCACATTATATACATCTTGTTGTGTTTTCTCATTAGTTAAATCAACTTTAGAAAATTCTAATTCTTTTTTTTGGGTGTCTTTAATTGAAATGTAGGACAAGTTACCGAAAACGTCGGGCTCTAAATAAATCAAGTAATTCGATTCTACGGTCTTGCCGGCATTTTCTATGGTTATGGTTGCTGTTATTTTCACTAACTGAGATGATAAATCGATTACTCTTTCCACTTCTTTATTAACTAGTTGCGAGTTAATATTTAACAAGCAGTTTAATAGAACCGCACAAAATATTAGCCTATACATTTTATTTAATTTATTAGCATTCCGTTTTTCACCTAAAACTTTGACACGTTCACAAGTCAAAATGATCGGGACAACATACTCGAGATCGATTAAATTCGGAATAAAAGGTGGTACGGTTTGATTGGTTAATCAACGATAATGCCATTTATTCCAATTTTTATTGTACTCAATGCTTAAAACATTTGTTATATACACGATGGTCGAAATAAAACGATAAACTGCAGTAGTCTAGTCTAGACTAGTCGTAAAAATTGAATTAGCTTTTTTAGTCGATGGATACATGGTTTAGGTCAGGGATCAGAGAAATATTTTATCAAAGGACTCGCAGTTTTACTGTTTTATTATAAATACCGCCCTTCTGTTTAAAGTAAACACCATAAATGCTTAAAAATACTGATCCACTAAATACCAGCTCATTTCATGTCGTTAATTTTGCAACATTTTATCATTAATTGATGATCGCCACTTTATTTCGAATCACTCTGTAAGGAATCTCTTAACGTTTTGTGTTATCGTAACCTAACAATTTTGAAAGTTATTTTATAATAGTATGAACTAAACAAATAAAAAGTTTTAACGTTTTAATTCGCGATTGTCGTTTCGTAAAGTATAATTTGAGTAATTTGTAAGTACTGCATTAATTGATTTGTAAACATTTGAAATTGGGTGGTTTGAAAGGTTAGAAATTTTTAATTTTCTTTCGAGTGTGTTTACATTAATTTGGATAAAAGTTTTGGAATTTATGCTAGTCTGATGAGTACGGTATTGAGCTTTAAATAAAACGTTGGATTGTCACTTTTTGAGATTATTTAAAAAAGTTATTTAATTTTACAACAAATTTTAATTATTACTAATTATAATATTTTGATGATAGGCTTTCGAGTGTAAATGGCATGCCATTTTAGTGACAATGTTTATACCCAAATATTCACCCCAAGAGAATATCAGGTTGAAGTTTTGGATGCAGTTAAGGATGAAAATACGGTGGTGTGTGCTAGCACCAGTTCGTCTAAAACTTTCATAGCCGTAAAGCTTTTGCAGGAGTTGTCATGGAAGATGCGAAGAGAGGGAGATAAACGTGCTATTTTTATTTTGGATTTATCCAACGTTAATATTATGACATCTCATATTAAATTACTCACCGATCTTGAAGTTGTCAGTGTATCGAATGACCCAATCGATTACAAACTTTGGGATATTTGTGTGAGCAAACATTCCGTTATAGTAACTACTATAGAAATTTGCGAAACTTTACTTTTGGCAGACTATTTTGATATAAATAAGTTTAATTTAATTGTGATTGACGATTGTTTGTATGGGGAAAAGCAACACTTAATAGAAAATTTAATGAACGAGTATCGTAAACTTTCCGAATTTTCTGAGAGGCCTAGAATATTGGGTCTTGCTGCAGGATTATTAGGAGTTCAACTTGAACCTAAATGTTTAGAAGATAAACTTCAAAGATTAGAAAAGTTGTTGTGTTGTTCTGTAAATACATCGAGCGAATTGGTAACTTTGTTAAGATTTTGTTGTCATCCGAGGGAACGAATTATAGAATACAAAAATATCACATCTACCTCTTTAAAGGAAAACATAACAAATATCATATTAGATGCCAAAGAATTTGTAACTGACCACCGTTTTGATCTCAGTGAAACTTACACCGACGAATATTTGGAAGAATTGAAACAAATTCCAGATCCTAGAGAACAGCCTTTAGATATTCTAAATAATCTTTTAAAAATTTTGAACGATTTAGGACCTTGGGCTGTCGATCAGGCTTCCCTTATTCTTTTATCGTTGACAGAAAAGTGGAAAGTGAAAGTTCCTTATGAGCGTCATTATTTATTATTATGTTTGGTATCCTCGTTGATGGTTAAAATTCGTGCGGTGTGTGAATTAGAGTTTCAAGACTTAACTGATATGGAACGCATTAAAAATTACTCTTCCCCTAAAATCTTACGTCTTTTAGAAATACTATTGCAATTTAAACCTGCCGGTGAACGTCCGTTGGTTGCGGAAACTAAAACTTCTCCTGTATCTACAAAATGTGGTCGAGGTAAAAATTTTCGAGGGGGACGTCGTAAGCAATCGAGACTGCAACTGGATGATGGTATATGTGCTCTTGTGTTTGTCGAAGAACGAATCACCGCTAAAGTTATTTACACGTTACTCTATGTAAGTATTACTTTGCACATTTGGCTTTAATGGTTAAAACCTTTCCTTCATTTTTAGACTATTAATCAACACGATCCTGACTTTTGGTGGATATCTGCTTTATTTACAGTCGAGAAAATAGCTGATCCTATAAAAGAATCCCAAGAGGCGGAAACGGAGCATCGCAGACAAGAGGATGTATTACGAAAGTATCGTATGCACGACTGTAACATTTTGGTATCCACTTCGGTTCTTGAACAAGGTTGCGATTTACCAAAATGTAATTTGGTAATACGTTTTGATGTTCCAACAACTTTTCATAGTTACGTTCAAAGTAAAGCGAGGGCACGAGCAGTCGATGCTCATTACTTGTTACTGGTTAACGAAAACGATTTGGCGTCTTTCGTTGATAACTTATCCGAGTATATGGAAGTTGAAAAGACGTTATTGCAGAGGTGCGGTGGGTTTGAACCGACCAAACAAGAAGAATTAGAAGCAGATTATTGCTGTAAGGACGGACCCGTTTATAAACCGATGGAGGAGATCGATTCTCCTTCTGTTACATTTTCAACTGCAATTGCTTTAGTTAATCGTTATTGTGCCAAATTACCTAGTGATACGTTTACTCGTTTAACACCTCTATGGAATGTTACACAATCGAATGGAAATTATAAGTGCACATTAAGGCTCCCTATTAATTCTCCAGTAAAACAAACAATCACTGGATATTCAACCATTAATTCTTTGATGGCATGTCGCTCCACCGCGTTTAAAACTTGTAAATATTTACATCAAGTTGGGGAATTAGATAATACCTTGCAGCCAATTAGCAAAGAAAACTTCAAAGCTCACGATGAAGATTGGAATAATTTTGCATTAGAAGAAGCAGACGAAGCATTAACCAGAGATCCTGCAGAACCGAGACCAGGAACTACTAAACGTCGTCAGTATTATTACAAGCTTATTGGACAATCTTTGATGAATTGTTTACCTAAACCAAATAAACCCACTTATTTTTACAAAATTGTTTTGACGTTAACATGCCCACTGCCAGAGGAGCAAAATACCAGAGGACGACGAATTTATCCACCGGAAGAATTTGTGCAAGGATTTGGAATTTTAACATCGAAACCCATTCCTAAGGTAACTAAATTTTATTTCTTTTTTTATGGTTTCATTTCATCAATTGCATTTTATTTAATTATCATTCTCTCAATCTATACTCTTGCATTGTTTCAAATTGGAATACTTTTTCTTTTAGATATGTCCGTTTCCTATATTTACAAGATCTGGAGAAGTGAGTGTTGATATTAAATTATGTTCCAATTCTTTGGTTATGACTGCAAAACAAATACACAGAATATCAGAATTTTTGAACTACACTTTTTCGAGTGTTCTTCGATTGCAACGGTATTTAATGTTATTTGATCCGAATGCTTCTAGCAACTGCTATTTAATTGCTCCAACTCGTGACAGTAAGATGAAAATTTTAAAATAATTCCACTTAAAATAAAATGTTTGTATTTTTAGTGCCCGACGGAACGACGGTAGTCGATTGGGATTTTACTAATTTAATTTACAGAAGTCGTTTTGATTTACCAAAAATCATTCCAGAAAAAAATCGCGTCAATTATAAATTTGATCCATCTCGTTACAAAGATGCAGTGGTGATGCCTTGGTATCGTAATCAAGATCAACCTCAGTACTTTTATGTTGCTGAGATTTGTAATCATTTAAATCCAAAATCAAGTTTTCCTGGTTCAGAGTATGCCACATTTGAAGAATATTATTCACGCAAATATTCCATTCAAATTCAGAATAAAGAACAACATCTCTTAGATGTTGATCATACATCTGCAAGACTCAACTTTCTGACACCACGCTATGTTAACAGAAAGGGTGTAGCATTACCCACCAGTAGCGAAGAGACGAAACGTGCTAAACGAGAAAATTTAGAACAAAAACAAATTTTGGTACCAGAACTATGTGCCATTCATCCATTTCCAGCGTCATTATGGCGTAAAGCTGTTTGTCTTCCTTGTATTTTGTATAGAATTAATGCTTTATTGCTAGCTGATCAAATTCGCAGAAGAGTTGCCGTTGAACTAGGATTGGGAAAGATTAATTTGTCAAGTGGTGAGTAATTTTTCTATTAATTCAATTTTTGTCACATCTGGTAGTTAACTTGTCAATTGCACGAGTTTTTACGTGAATTTCCACAAAGACATTACATATTTAACAACAAAATTCATATTTTTGGATAGTTTGGATACTAAATGTACCCACTCTGGGTACACCTTGGTTCCTGCACTAATGTGGTGTGAGAGAAAGTTACCTAACCAATGAAAGTCAAAACTTTTCTATAAAATTGTTGACTTTAACTGTTATTTTTTAATTTAATTAAATTATTCCACAGATTTCAATTGGCCAGCTTTGAATTTTGGCTGGAATTTAGCTGATGTATTAAGAAAAACCAACCAAGAAACCAAAAAGATTGCCGAATTATTAAATGGAGATGCAGCAACTGGTGAAACGGTTAATAATAAAGACAAAGTCGATGAGTTGGTTTTAGAAAATATTTCTCTTATTGAAGAAATATCAACAGAGAAACCAATGGAAGGTGCAGTTGGTGTAGAATCTAAAGTTTGGGTGGAAATAGGTACCTGGTCAAACGATATGATTGATACTGGAAATCCCAATGCAGATAGTGCAATACGCTATGGATCACCTACGGGTTGGGTAGATTCGACAACTTATGACGATTTTTCAGATTCCGATGATAGTTACTCCTTGGACGAAGATTCCGATTGTGGAGGTTTAAAAATTGAATTTATGGGTGATAATACCGCAGAAGCGGTAGATGACCAAGAGGAAGAAGATGAAGATAATCATAAGCTCACGTTAACAAATGCTTGGACCAGTAATAATTACGAACATTGTCAGGAATTGGCGGACAATTTTCGAATTGCTTGTGAAACTAACAAAAAGTATCTGCTCTCAAAAGAATTTTTGTTTAGCAAAGATAAAAATTATCAAAAATTGAACGAACAATCAAATCAGTTATTAACAGAACCTTCACTTGTCCATACCGAAATTGACTGGGATAAAATGTGCGAAATAAAAATTGAAATGAATAATAGAACAAATTGCAGTGATAACAGCACAGATAAGAAAGGTTACGTAAAAACTGAAGTTATAACCTTCAGCTTTGATGCCCAACCAAACTTAAGCGAACATCCAGGACCGAGTCCAAGTGTGATATTACAGGCTCTTACAATGTCTAACGCAAATGATGGTATTAATTTAGAAAGACTTGAAACGATTGGCGATTCGTTTTTAAAATATGCCATTACAAACTATTTATATTTAAAATACGAGAACGTTCACGAAGGAAAATTGAGTCATTTGCGATCGAAACAAGTAAGTAATTTAAATTTGTATAGATTAGGAAAACAAAAAATGTTGGGCGAGTGTATGATAGCTTCAAAATTTGATCCACATGATAACTGGCTTCCACCGTGTTACTATGTTCCAAAAGAATTGGAAGAAGCTTTAATGGCCGCTCGTGTTCCTGCAAATCATTGGTCGCCTGCCGATGTAGCCGCAACGAGAGACATGACTTTGGATGAAATATGTCGTATGGTTAAGGAGCGAGGTGAGGCTTTAGCAACACCTAACATTATACCGTACAATTTAGTTACTCAACATAGTATTCCTGACAAAAGTATAGCAGACTGTGTAGAAGCTTTAATTGGTGCATATTTAATAGACTGCGGTCCCAGGGGCGCTTTACTTTTTATGGCGTGGTTGGGAATGAGAGTTCTTCCTCAAAACGAAGATGGAAGTTACGGAGAATTAGAGTACCCTCGTTCGCCGCTTTTGAGAAACATACCCAATCCTGAAGAGACATTAGAAATTTTACTTGACGGTTACAATAAATTTGAAGAGAGTATCGGTTACCATTTTCGTGATCAAGCTTATTTGATACAGGCTCTTACTCACGCATCTTACTCTCCTAATACTTTAACAGATTGTTACCAGAGATTAGAGTTTTTAGGCGATGCAGTTCTTGATTACCTTATAACACGTCACCTTTACGAAGACAAACGGATGCATTCACCCGGTGCACTTACCGATTTACGATCTGCTTTGGTTAACAATACAATTTTTGCTTCTTTAGCTGTGAGGCATGGTTTTCATCGTTATTTCCGTCATTTATCGCCTGGACTTAACGAGGTTATCGAAAGGTTCGTTAGAATTCAGGAAGAAAGTGGTCATGCTCTGGTTGAAGAATTGTACTTGGTGGCGGAAGACGATACAGAAGAAGTTGAAGATGTTGAAGTTCCTAAAGCTTTAGGCGATGTGTTTGAATCTGTAGCTGGTGCCATATTTTTAGATTCTGGAATGTCTTTAGATGCAGTGTGGAAAGTTTATTATCAAATGATGTGTCGTGAAATTGAAAGGTTTAGCGACAACGTTCCTAAGTCGCCAATTCGTGAACTCTTGGAATTGGAACCTGAAACTGCCAAGTTTGGTAAACCAGAAAAGTTGGCCGACGGTCGACGAGTTCGTGTTGCCGTTGAAGTATTTGGTAAAGGTGTTTTCAAAGGTATAGGCCGCAATTATCGTATTGCTAAATGCACGGCTGCAAAATGCGCACTTAAGTATCTCAAAAGACGGGGCCTTCTTCGACGGTGCTAGCAAATTTTAAAATCAATGTGATATATTTAAGATGTAATTTTCACAATTATTTTGTAACGTTGACATGCAATTTTTGAATTTGTTATTTTTAAATCGTTTCAACTACGACAAAGTGCTTTAATACATAAATTCCTAGTTATGAATAGCAGATGCAGTTTTGAATGAAAAATTTATAGTTAAACGACACGAAAGTACCAGATTTAAAAATCATTCTGTTTTTAGTTGATTTTTTATATTTATGAGTAATTAAAGTGATATCGAGTGGGTAAGTGTGAATAATTTATTAGTTTTAATTAAGACTGTATTTATTACATGCAGGTTTTAAAAAGAATCAACGTGTGTTACAAATGATAGGTATTTATGTAGTTAGTAAAATATATTTCGGAATCATAATTTTGGAAGCAACACAAAAAATTTGGTGTTACGTTTTAAAACTATGTTTTTGTAGAAAGACTATAATTACATTTAAAAATTTCAAATCTATTACATTCTCACTAGTCAGGATACTGCCTATTCGGCACTACCTCATTACCTAAACAACAATAATCTAACAACGACCGAGATTAAATGACTTATGTTTATCGCTTTGAATAACATAAACAACATAAAACTGGCATCACAGACTCTGATGCACTTCCTGTATTCGGAACAAATCAGTAGTCCAAATGCAGGACTTATTTTTCCTTTTTTCATCAGAAATAACAAATTTTGAAATGTGACACCAATTGTTTTGTTTAGCTTTTATTTCTTGTAATATTTCTTAAATTTAAGGGTAGCATTTGATCAAAAAGATTGTATTAGTTAAAGACGTGCGCTTACTTATGAATTATATTTTTTGTAATTCATTTAAATGACTTTTGTGTACTGTTTATTTCCAGAGTTTCAAATTGAAATTTAAACATGGAAGGTCAGGGAAAAATTAAAATTTGTTCTTATTTAAATTAAATCGAAAACATCAAATCGATTGTATTGTTTGTTGCATTGTAATATCAATCAGCTTCTGGATTTATATTGTAAAATTGAGGAATAATAATAAAATCTCAAAGGGATTTTAAAAATATCACTACCGAGGCTATTAAATTTTTTTATTAGCATATTTGACTGAATTACTACAAGTAATTTTTTTGTAACTTTTGTACTTATGAAATATTCATAATCGAACAAAAATTAAACTATCTATTGCATTGTTATATTATTTGTAAATTGGTAAATTAATATTTAAAGCTCTTTGTGCATTAACATAAGTATTGTAAGAGCTAGTAGTTAAGTTCAATTTGTTTGTAACAAATTAGTGTTATGTCAGTTTGTTTATGAGTTCCTGTAACTATTGTTACCTTTATTAGTTAAATAAAATGTGGCTAAACTTTTTATATTCTAGATAATAAGTACAAAATTCTACCCACTTTCAAGTAAAACATTTTTGTGGAAGTGGCTAAAGAGTGAAACTAAGGAGTACTGATGCTAACTTAGAAAATAATATAGTGAACAAATGAGACAATGTTGGCATGAATAGAGAATTTGAGTACCAGATATATTCATAGTGATAGTGAATTAATACCCCCGACTTACAGATGTAAGGTAAATTGCGTAATTGACAAGGGCAGCAATGAGCGGGTGAAGAGTGAGTACAACACTTTTATTGGTTTGGACCGAATGAAGTGATACGAGTGTAAAACCGAAATGTTTGATACGTATTTGCGATTTTTTGAGTTCATTTTAAAAACGAATCTATTTCATACCATATTTTTTATAACATCATACGGGTCCTCGTATTTTTTTATTTGCATATTTGGCTGGTGATTATAGGAAAATTGAAAATATTAAATAAGTCGAACTAATTTTTGGATGTATGTAAGGATATGTATGCATGTAACTTCTATTTATTAATGTAAGACGTACATCAATAATACACCAAAAGAATCTACTTATTTTAATGTTATGTATTTTTTGTGCAAATAAAAATATGATAGTTTCGTCCATATCGTTTGTAATTATTTTATTATAAACATCGCTAACCATTTCATTACATGTGCATTTCAAATTTTAATTTTATTTCATTGTTTGTTCTAAGTATTATATTAGCAACTAATTCGATTTTGTCATAAGGATCTATAGGAGTCAATTAAAATTTATTAGAATTTCTGGCCTGAAAATAATGAAAAAAAAGATCGAATTTCAGATAATGCTAATCATAATCAATAAACTTGCTTGAATATTTGGATGACATGCCAATAACATCAGAGTGAAACAAATTGACATTGCGGTTGTGTCATGACCCTAAAATTTTTAAGACTCATTCATATTTTGATAATGAAAGGTTAATGACTAGGGGAAACATGCCAGAGTCGGCATACCTTTTTTTAGGAGTCTGTATTTTCTGATACTTATATAACATTAAACAGTTACGTGGCAGCTGAAGTGCCATCACGAGTACATTTCCCTTATATCTGTGAAAAAGCTATTAAAAAAATTTGTTGTATTGAAGATATTTTAATCCAAAAGGTTTTACCTCAAACATAAACGTATCTATTTCTTCTCTGATACCGTCTTCATTGATTTGAACTCCCCAAATTTCAGCAGAAATTAAAAGATCCAACATTGTTAGCTTTTTTTGCTCGATATGGAGTCATTAAAATCATCATCGGTTATACCATTAAATTGGCTTGTGTGAGTTCTCATAACGTTTTTTGAAAATTTATGTAAAATATTTACCACTTTATCAGTTTGACGTTGACGACCAATTCTGAAATGAAATATTTTTAAATTAAATCTTAGTAGGTAATATTGCAGAAAATGCCTAGGTATATGTACTTATCGAATGCGTTTCGGTATTCGTCATGGTTTTTGTTTTTCAATTCAATTCAAATTATTTTATAGACTTGTACCTACCGCAAATGGAATCTAATGTAAATTTGGTGATGACCAGTATAACATCGGTGTAAGGCTTCTGGCACTCTTCACGAAGTCTTTCTATAAGTTGATCACCATGGTTTACAAAGATTTCCATAAAATTAAGATTATTAATGCTATCGCTAATATTAAATATAATGCATAGAAGAACGTTTTAATTTTAAACAAATTCATACTTTTTATTATAATTATTAAAGCAAAATTTGTTCTTATTCATCTACTAACAACCTCTAAACAACTTTAATTACATAAAAGACCACTTTTTAATAAATAAGTTCAATTTTATCATTTTCAGCTGAATAAGCAAGATTTTTTAATTTATTTATCAAATAAATAACAAAAAACAGTTTACCCTCGAACCCTATAGTTCATAAGTCAATTAAAATCACACCATATTAGCCAGTTTTAGATTAAATTTTTGTGAAATTGTGTATAAGATAAACCAAATTTCTTTTTGATTGCCAACATCAACACTATAAAAGGCAAATCTATAGATTTCCTCAAACTTCTCTTCAGTTGTTCACCAGATTTCCTCCTCGCAGGTACCACATTTCACCAATTCCGCTTAATCACATAGGGTGTAAATGTTGAAACCTTAAAGGGTAAATATCAAGTTTTGGATATCTTCAGACACAGAAAAAATCGTTTTTGATTGATACCAGTTTCATTTTCATCCATTACAATGGGAAGGTGATTTACCATGTTATTTCTTAATGTTGGAGTGGAATAGTTCCTAGTTGGGTGGTGCAGACTTTATCTCAGATTTGCCAGTACACGAGGCAGTTTTCTTTTAAAGGAAACCTTGAAAACAGAAAGCAAATGTTTTGAATTTTCATTTTCAGAGAAAAAGTGTTAACTATTTACATATATATTATTTTAATAAGTTACTGGTGTAATATAAATTTTGATATAAAGAAAATATTGTTAGTTACAGCAACGAATTTAATTTATTTTCTATCTTTACAGTGGTCATTATTGTTACATGTTATAGCTTTCATCTACGAATTTAAAATTTATATCTAAACATACATTATTGCACATTGTTAAATGAAGAAGTATGACATTTTTAATTACCATAATAGTAAATATATTACATCAATAATCCCACCGTTTATGCAATTAAATTTCTATATACAGAATCAACGTAAAAGCATCTTTTAATAAATTAAATATTTTACACTAAAAATAAATATCTAAATAACAATTAATATATTAAGTATATAAAATATTTATCGTTATGAGAAAGTAAAAGGAATTACGGTCGTTAATTTAAATAAAAAATTTAATACTTTTTTTGAACTAGAAAACCCTGATCACCTCGAAATAAATAAATAAATTAAATATGTCTTTTCTGCTTTTCACATTATAATTTTAAACGACATTAATTATTGTGGAAGATAATTGTTTCAATAAAGATACCACAATTCCCGTTTGTAATGCTGGCAACCTATTTCGAGCATCTAAATTTCTTCATCCATACAACCTTAAAAATTAATACATTCTAAGTGTATTATTTATCTTACAAAATTGTACAAGTCAGGATACACAACTAAAGTATACAAATAGGAACATTATATGCCTACTTATACGTAAAGTACTGACCAGCTTCTAATCAAAATTATAAATCAAGTTATTGTTACACAAAACTTAAAACAAAAAATAACACTTTCATTATTGTCGTATAGTAATACATCATTTCCTGACTTGTATTTCACAAACTTTTCCTAAAAGATCATGTAAGAATTAATAATTCAAACATATTATCAATATGCCTATATTTGTACTTTTCAATGTTTCGGAAACATAATAAATAAATAAGAAAAAATATAAACGGAAACAAAAATTATATCACTACTGTACAATTACAAAAATATAGTAAATAATTTTGATCATAGTCTACTGATATGCATCACAGATTCTAAAATACTAAAATAAAAAGTAACTGTAGTTTAAAGCTTTGTATGCTTAACGGTGTCTGTCCACAAATTCTGAATTGTCATGGCCTCCAAGCTATTCAAAAATGAATCGTTATCAAGACTATACATTTCTTCAGAATTTTCCTGCAAATATAACAAATTTAGTATATACTGGTCAAGCAGAAAAGATCTGAGAGAAGTTCAAGAAGAAAACCATATAATAAATAATTATAGTAAATTAAATATTGCACAGAAATCATATTAAAACTTAAAATGATCAGCCAAGATGATCACTAACATACGGTAACAGATAGGCACGTGAAGAATAGAAGAATATTCATAAAATAATCGAGTTACTCATTGTTAGTTGCAAAAATGTTCAATTCCTTTTCAGTCTTCCCTAATAAATTACCTTCGATTTTACATGTTCTTGCTTGACAATTTAAAAAAATTAATAATAACTTAAATTTTCAAAAGAGATAATTAAAGTACAAAAATCATTTAAATTTCAATGTATGAAATAGACCTACTGTTATATTTTTCTATAGCCAATAATCAGATTACTAATAATCAACAATGTAAAATCAAATTTATTTTTTGATATGACTAATGCAAGCGATTCAACAATTACATTATTTGCAATAATAAAGAAACTACTTAAAAACTTTTGCGTTAGTTAATAAAATAAAAAGAAAACCTTAATTAAAACTTACGCGCACCGTACTATCGTCGATATAACCACTGGAATCCGGATTACTGCAGCGATCATTAAGTACTTGTGGTCGATTAAACTCGTAGTTTCGACAAATAATAAAGCTGACCGCGCAGATAATTCCAATTATACTAATACAGCCCAACGTGATACCCGCTATACCAGCAGCAGACAGACTTCCTTTAGGCTTTTTTTCAGTTTTGTCTTCGATACGTCCATAATTAACAATTGTGCTCTGATTTACGACAGAATCACTACTAAGATATGATGTATTTCCTAAACGATTAGTTATGTTAATGAGTGTTTGATTTTCAGTGATATTCGAGTCTATTTCGGTGAAATTTTGTTCTATCACAGTCGTTTCTTTAATTAAAGGATATTCGGTAGTGACTATAGCTTTATTGGTCGAGTTTGTTGATGATTCGTGTTTTTTTGGTGTTTTATGTAACTTAGCGGGTGTTAAAAAAGTTGAATTTGAATATCCAGTTTCAAGCGAAATCGGAATGGGCGGAATATAAATTAATTTTCCAACACTTTTTTCCGTACCATTTAAAGTCAGCATAGTTGTCGTAGAATTGTTATTAATTCTTCCTACCATGTCACAGGTACAAGCTAAAACATCAAACTATTACAAACAAACTATCAACGTTGGAAATGACTTACCATAGAAGTGATACGTAATCCAAAACCAATGCATCCACCAATGCAGTGTCATGACACCATTCGTATTTAATACTATAAAAGTAAAAAGAATTACATTTAGTAATATTAATAATTAAGTTATTATGTAACTTATTTGCTAATCATATTGTGAAAAACTACAATAGAATTAAGTAATTACACAAGCAGGTATACAAGACTACCAGCAATTTGTCATACATGCAAATATCTATAACAAAAAGCCTTTTCTTACTTTTACCTAATTAAGCAAGTTTAATTTAAAAAATAAGCAAACCTAAGCATTTAATACACCTGAAAAATTCGTCGTCGCAAATCACAACAAATTAAATGCGATCAAATGCAAAGAAGAACAACAAGGGTACCAAAACAACTGTGTTTATGCTTAATGAATCCGGTAAATCGTTCGTCACATACGCGGCTCGTGAGGGGTTAAATTTCACCTTGGGTGTGTCAAATCTTTATTACTATATAAACGGTGTAATAAATTACGCCATCGTCTAATTATGTATGACGCTTTTATTAAAATGTTCAAAATATTACGATTTAAATTTATTTTCCAGCCAATGGTAAACCAAGGAAAAAATCCTTGACTTACCATTGGCTAAAAAATACAGATTTCTGACTTCTCGACTAGCGCTAAAATAAATTTTAAACTAAATAAATTTGCTACTTCGGCATTATTATTTTGATGTATATTTACATTTAGATTCTGGATTCGTCAGAAAAACTGTAAGATAGAGATACTAAAAAGCAGTTTTTACTGGTGTTTTTATGAAACTAACATTAACTTGTTAATTTTTAAATTTTAGTTTATTTATATATTATTTAGTTTACTGCTACGCCACTGGCATAAAAAAAGAATGACGTATTTGACGTGAATCACTTCAAGTTACTCATGGCTTTTACTTCTAACCTGAATGTCTACGTATATAATGTTAGTACAGAAATCTGCAGGTGAGTTTTATCTAAATAGATAATAAACGTAAACATGTAATTTTTAGATAATTTATCATTGTGCAAACTAGTGTATATATTTAAATTAACATTACCAACAATCGGTAATAATAAATAGCACTTGGCTACTTGTTTATCTTATCAAAAATTTATCCAATTAATAACCAAAATATTATCAATTCCCACACTTTCAATAATATTAAATGATTAGGTCCTCTATTTAATAAAAATGAAACCTTGGTTAATTTACATAATATGATCAACAATTACAAGTATCCAATTAGAAAACTTGTAACAACTAAAATCTTATTAATATCCACTTTCTAATATTTTTAATTCAATAATTAGGAAATTTAGGTTTCCTTTTAAAATAAATTAAAAAAAAAAATTATTTAGTACCAAATAGATTTTTGTATATCATAGAATTTTTAAAGTCTTTCCTATCACATTTTTAATTATAAATTCCTAAAAATAGATAAATATGACCCTGTTAATTACTCATTAACTATTTTATATATAATGTATAAGTTTTTGATTTCTTCTGTAGGTTGACACCATGTCGCTTGCAAGTATTTCAAAAACATTAATTCAACAACGAACTCGATCAGTCACGTAAATTGGTAAGTCTACATGTTTATAAAATTATCTTATTTGTGACATTGATTAATAAGAACTTTTTTAAATACATAAATAAATTTGCAAAATTTTCAAACCTTACGTTAAGTTAAGCTTATCGGTTGATAAAATTATTGTTAGTATGAATGATTTTATGTTTTTTCTTTTGGATATTAGCATGGTTAATTGATTCTTAAAAAGCTTTACATTGTTTTTAAAGAATTTTAATTTAAAATTCAATTCTTTTTCATTGCTGTATTGTATTATTTTCATAAATGACCTTCGACTATTAGCTCACAATCAGTAGTTATAGTATTTTAATTTTATTGCAATTTACTCAAAACTACAACATTCCGTGACTGTAATTTGTAATTGATCAAATTAATCTCGAACAAGGTCAGCAATTTTTAATCATATGGTACCTTATTAAAAAGTAATTGTGATAAAACGGTAAATCTATTATTTTGTTCAAAACCAACTACTGCTAACTGGTATCACTCTTTTGTGAATGAACAAGCATAGGTCATCGGTGGTATGAATTATGCCTTAATGTATATCTTAAAATTTTTAATTTGATATTTTAGAATGAAGCTTGATAAAATTTATACTGTTTACCCAAATTATGAAGAAACAAAATTGAACTCTAAATTTTAAATATAAGAAAAGTTTGAACTTACAAAGATAATTTAAAAATAAACCACAGTCTATTCTATCTGAGACAAAATATCTGCAGAGCTTTCTAACGAAGGGATTTCTTCATATGGGAATCTAAAGAACTGCATTGTTTAATTATCTTGCATTAATATTAGATAATTTTTAATTACAATAATATATATTACATTATTTTTTCATTTAAAACATTTCAATTTGCAAGTTTCTTTATACAAAATAAAAAACTTTTTATTATTGAAGTGGTTTGTTTCAGAAAGATTAGACCGTAAATAGCCAAAAATGATGATACTCATTGAAAATTACAGGTTTTCATAATAATAAATTGTAAGATTTAATTTATAAATATTTATTATGGTAAATTGCTTTCTAATTGTTATTATTAAGAAGCTTATTATGTCTTCATAAATTTGTCAACAATATTGTAGTTATTAATAAATCATAAACTCATAAAAAGTAATAAAACTATCGAGAAGTGTTAAATTGCCAGTGTACATCAAAATTTATTTAGACAAACGATAATCTTTGTTTTTTTTTATATCCTGAAAGCTTTATTCAAAGTATGCAGAATACTTGCAAAAGAAATAACAAGAATATCCTGAAAAATATCCTTGTGAAGTGTAAGTAATATTTACTGTTAAAAACTGAAACCCATTCCCCGAGAATACTTGATTTGTGTGAAACGAGAGAATACAGGTACCATTGTTTATTAATAACTGCCTAAGCACAGAAAATATTCTAGAATTTAGATAGCGAGATACCCAATTGGTCATTCTACTGAAATCTCAGTACAAGAACAATCCAGACACAATGTCATAACTCCCAATCAACCTTCTCGATTTGGATAATGTATTGGAGCATGCGATGGTTGTGAGACTAAATACTTTAGTCAAAGGACTGAGGAGTGGTTCCCAAAACCGGTCTACTGAAATAAAATTATTAGGTTTGTCTTCTCATAAACTACGTAGTAGTAAATTAAAACTAATGCAGTAACCTTTCTCAAAAGAGAAAGAGGCTGAATGTTCAGAAATTCAGTTCAATTGCTAACTGGTCAAGACAGTTTTAAACAAGGATTGCTTTCAGATGAAACAGTTCGATTACGGACAGTCGGAAATGTAACATACTATACTGTTTATTTTACAATGAAGCCAGGGAACCTCTCAATGCCGAGCTTGACAGTACGAATAATATGAATGAATTACTAGATACGTTCGAAAGTTGCACTTAATCTCAAATCATGTTGGCTGATGTGGTATTTGGGCTACCCAAATAAATATACTTTTGAGAAGTATATTCTCTCATCTGTTCATAAACTGTAAGAATGTGGACAGGGTCACAAATAAGACCTAAAGAGGTGGCATCCACTTTTAAAGCTTTTTATAACCTGGATTCAACACCAATCTGAAAAAAAATTAAGTCGATAAGGCTGGCGTTTTGCTGCGATTCACAAGTAATAAGTCGCAAGAAATAAATAATTTTTTAACTAGCAATCCAGTTTTTAGAAAATATAAAATAAAGATGATTTATTTTTTGTGGAACAAAACCTCAGGCTTAAAAAGAAACTAATTTTTTAGACCTATATACGTTCCATTGTAATTGTTTTAAATTATTAAATTGATTAAGACTATCATCTGTTGTAATGTTTTCATAATTTTTATTAACTTTCTACTTTTCTTGATACTACATAATCAAATTATTAGGAAAAATAAACGACGAAATACCTCTCAGCTTTATTCTTTCAACAAATTAATTAAAGTGATGGAAGACTCGTTAATTTTATGGTTTTTCAATTTATCCAAAGATAATAATTGACCGCTTTTCTTTGCCAAGTCGTTAAATTCAAGGTAGATGAAGTATTTTACTAATCAAGTTTTTAATTAGTTATTTATCCGACAAAGGTTTTTTTTATTATTTCAAGTACAAACAAATTTATCTATTCATCGATTTTCTAATTAACACAATTTGTTACTTAACAGCAGTTTGGTTAAATGTGAGCCCATTAATTTATTTAATATTATTTTCAACAAATTTACATATAATGTGTTAGCTTACGAACTTATGTATATTCATAATACTTATATCAAAAGTATTGACTCATAATAATTCTGATTATTTTGCAGCAGTTTAAAATATTATTAAGAAATATTAACTTTTAACGTAAGTAAAGTGATCTTTCTAATATCTCACAGATCGGAAACTGTTTGTTCAGGATTATACTAATTCTGTTCGTTCGTTACATTTGCCAAATATTCGGCGAATCTAGGACTTGTTGCGTTGCAACTAGAGCTAAAGCCCGTATTTAACAATTTCCTGTTTTAAAATTATAAAATAATTATTTCTATAGTATTACCTGAACGACATCGTGAAGATAACATTGGAGATCAGTAACTTAAGTTTTCAAGTTTGAGAAGCTATCAACATCCTAT
The DNA here is from genome assembly GCA_958510845.1 of Cantharis nigra. NCBI lineage: Eukaryota > Metazoa > Arthropoda > Insecta > Coleoptera > Cantharidae > Cantharis > Cantharis nigra. The sequence goes on along the minus strand of OY294034.1, from coordinate 1,282,332 downwards.
TCATTTTGATTCTACCCTAGACGGGAAGTTCCGCTTCCTGTAATTTTTATCATTGAAATCAAAATTGTAATGTGCACGCCGAATATTGGAATGAAATGACTATAAAAATGTATACCACATTTACTTTGTTAATTTAATGGATCGACTTGTAATTGCAAGTTTTCAAATCTGACTTTCACCAAGAAAGTTTCGTATAAGATAACGTCTGTAGGGAACCAATAGCTCTTAATTGATCAAATCGATTGAAAACCAACAAATTTTATAGGTATTTTTTAATTAAAATTCAAAAAAGCTTTTCTTTATTGCTAATGTTTTAAGACGTAAAGAGTATAGTAATTGTTATTCTTAGTTTTCCGTAGTCTTTACTTTCTTATTAATTTTTTTTAATAAAAATTGTCAAAAAAGTGGATTGGCGTGTCCGCTGATGTATTACAAACCAAAAATTTCAGCTAGACGAAATTTTTTACTCATGGTCAGGAAGTAGACTCTATCCCGACGTGGAGACTAACTAGATTTCAAAGATCGATTAAATTAAATCACAATAATCGGTAATAATTTACAATATAATCTCTAAAAAGTAACATTGGTCAGATAAAGAATTACAAAAAAGTTTAGGCGAACTCTAAAAATGATTTTTTTATCGTTAAAACATTTATGGTTGAGGGTTGGTGGAGGAAAAGGGGGTGTAAAAATGAATATAATCTTACAGGAAATTGTTATTATAAATCATATTGATGATCTGAGTGTTGTGCAAGTGGTTTGGATGGAAATTTTTATATTAAATTTAGTAACTTGATGTAATTATGTATTGCTGGCACACAGAATTTGTTTATTCTAGTTAAGTACGTTTAACGTTTTTTTTTGCATTAAAGTGCAAAAAATTTAAATAAACGTGTGGCTTGTTTAGTTTAATGTTAATTTTGTAACAAACACAATAATAAGGGGCGTCGAAGCTGTTGTCTTAATTTACTGGAAATCAGTAGTGGACTTGTTTATAAAATAAAATCATTAAGCTGATTAACTAGTCAAAGTTCATGCAAGACGTTTTGGTTTGAGATAAGAAATTATAAAATCGTTTCTTCCAATTAAATTGTCGCAAAATGTCATATGGCACTAATTATTATCATCTTATTAAATGAATTATTTCAATTTGTCGTTTTATTCGGCTATTTTTTAATGTAAATAAAAGTTTAATTACAACACATTGCTAATTTTTTTTAATGTTTCAAATTAAGCGTGCATGCTCCAAGATATATCAATGCAAGTAAATTATATTTTAGTTGTATCAATTTATGTACTCGTATGGACCAAAATGGGTTAATCAAATGTCAATTGTCTATCAATTATTAGTTAGTTTGAGTATTAAGAAATTGACAAGTTGAATCCTATTTTTGTTTGGTACATTTAATTATATTAATGCATTTTAAACGAGAGCATTGTTACAGGCATGGGGGTGCCATGGGTGGCCCAAGTGCGGCTATTGCACTTGGCAATACTGGGAATAACAACAATTTCCTTGGTGGTGTATGTGGCATATATGTCATCTCCACAGCCACACACCACCGTCTCACCAGTGTTGCCACCTATATCAGTTGAATTTCGCATGGGTCGTTCTAACATTACTCAAGCGGATGGATCACATAACGAAACACCAATAGGAGTTCATAATGGTTCTTCAGAGGTACCATCTTCATTTCATTCCTCAGAAAATCATACGGTACCAGATTTGACTCGTGGAATTCGTGCGGAGATTATTTATGAAGGTGGACACGTTGATGCAAGTTCTAAAATATGCGTGAACATGGGTAAACACTTACAACTTCTCATCGTTATTACATCTGCACCGGCACACGAAAGTGCCCGCATGGCTATTAGGCAGACTTGGGGACATTATGCAGCTAGAAAAGATGTAGCTGTAGTTTTTATGTTAGGGACAACGTCCGACAAAGAAATGCGTGATAATATTTTAAAGGAACAGTACATGTACGAAGATATTATTAGTGGTAAATTTATTGATACCTATGAGAATCTCACGTTAAAGACGATTTCTATGTTGGAATGGGTGGACAGCAATTGTCCTAAAGCAGCTTTTGTACTTAAAACAGACGACGATATGTTCATAAATGTACCTCGATTACTTACATTTATTTCAAAACACAATCCCGACGTGAAAGCTGTATACGGGAGGTTGGCTAAAAAATGGAAACCTATACGTAATAAAAAATCTAAATATTACATTTCTCCTCAACAATACAAACCGTCAGTCTTTCCCGATTTTACCACGGGACCCGCTTATTTATTTCCAGCTAAACTATCTAGAGATTTATACCTGGCAGCTCTTAATCATACATATTTCAAGCTAGAAGATGTTTTTTTAACGGGTATTGTAGCAAACGATCTGAAAATTAAAAGACTGCATGTACCAGAATTTCTTAACAAACGTGTTTCGTTGACAGCTTGTAGTGTGCAGCGAGGTATTACCATCCACATGGTGAAATGGTCTGAACAGTACGATATATGGAAAAAATTACTAGATGGTCACGCTAAGTGCAAGTAACAAGTTAGGTACTTTATAGCTCTTAATCATTTTTGATGCAGTGTTAGTGAGAATTTACGTCTCTCTATTTTTATTTTACATCGGAGTGTTTGTGAGTGTTGGAATGCAGAAGACGTTTTCATTTTTTCTAAATAAGGTAATGAAAGCATTTTTAATTATTTTTTACCTACAAATTTCATTTTAAATCTCACACACTCTCCGACTGATATCTTTTAAATCTGATTTTAAAAAATAGAATTTGTTAGGTTGAAAGTAAAAGAAAAGACAGTATTCTATTAATAAGGCAGTCAATCTCTTAGACCGACTTTACACTTGAACAAATTAATTGTAGGTATACATTTTCAGGTCAAAATTATTATACCACATGTGCTAAATAAATCCTTCCTTATGTGTAACCTCATGGTTTTCCTATTTACAAAAATGTGTTCAACTGTAAAGCGGGCTTCTTTGTTAGTTTAGCTTGTTTTAAATTTTATTTTTATTGTTGAATTTGTTTAAAAAATTATACAACATACAAGTCTCAAAGTTGCATGTGATATTATTGGAATTTCAGAAGCCATTGATTCATATTAAGATTACATTATTATTATTATTATTTTATTGTAACAAATTACCCACTATGAAGTTTTACTCTTGTCGTATTGTGAGATTAGTTGCATTTCAATATCACCCTGAGAGTTTGTAAGTTACTGAAAGTATTGTGAATGATTAACTCGATTTAACTTATTAACTTGACTCGGTCGGTGGCTTGTAATGCAGCCATTTAGATATGAAAAATATCTACGGTTTAATTTAAATCGGTTAAAGCGGAGATTGACCTCTATAAATGTAGCAAACTATTGTACATTCAAAAAGATTAATTTTATTTAAATTTAGTTTTAAAATCTTTTACCTGTTTTCTTATGTAAAATAAACAGTAATCTTTTCCAGTAGGATTTTAGTTATATAGTCAGGAATTTTGCAATATATGGATATTTTACTAAGATATTTTTAAAAATCACTCAACAAGGTGAGTTACCCAAATTCAACCGTATACATATTGCCAAGAATTTAAATATCGATATATTGAGGAACACCTGAAAATGATACAATCAAAGGTTATAAATTGAAATTAAATTTATTTTTTTATTTAATTTTATAAATTATCATTTTTCGTTATTATTAAAGTGATATTTTTGCGAGCCATGATTTAGATATAAGTAAGTTGCATTTGTATGTAACGAATGGCGGTGCAAGCAAGGCGTCTATTGTTTCTGTTACAAGGGACTCCTCGAAGTCCGACCATACAGTATGACTTTTTAACTACTCTTTTAAGACTCATGGCGATTGGTTTTCTATATCCAGGAGGTGAATAGCCAGTTAAAGCAACTGTCTACCTTTACCACAGCAGCTACTTAATAATTTTGGAATATCTATTTGGTAGTTTCTCATTGATAATTAAATGGGTCATACTTTCTACAAATTTAAACTAACCATGTGACACAAAATTTCAAGCCTCCAGATCATGCATATTTTTATTTATTTTCTTCTTGGAAGAACCAAGGGGCTTATGTTTTGTGTCCTGTGGTAGTCTTGCAGAAATGTTACTAAAGAATTATAAATTCTTAGATTTTTTGTTAAATTATTATTCTAGTGCAAATAGCTTTAAGTCGGAATAAGACTAAAAATTTAAAATTTTTTCTAAAAACTGTGATTGCAATTTGTTGATATATAATTTTTGCATTACACTCATTTTTAGAAAATGTAAACAAATTGTGGGTCGGTGCTGTAAATTTTATTGTTTAAATCAGCTAAATGTTTAATTATGTATTTTTCTAATTATTGTAAAAATCTGCATAGGCAGCATAAAAATGCACAAACTATAAACTACAATGTTTGAAATAAATTGCTATTGCTATCCATGTTTGTTATAAACAAAACCGGAATAAAATTTTAGGTGTCATGCATTCGTCCTAGTTTTTGTATGCATCCTTATGTGATACCTAACTTTTTGTTTTAGTTGCCATAGTTCAAGCATTTGGTAAAAAATGACAATAAAAAAATTCAGCATATAGTAACGAGCGGATAGCAATCTTAATTGGTTTGTTGATAAGATAAGATCGTATGTGCCATTACATTAATATTTAACTTTTATGTAATTACATGTACATAATGTAAAAAAATTATATCCTTAACTTTAATGTTTCAAGTTGAAAACAACAATCACCATTTAATAATATAATTCAATATAATGGAAATAAATTCATGTTTGTAATTTTACACAATAGAATTTATTAGTTTATTTATTACTTGAAGACCAACAACAATTTTGAGATTAAAAAGATTTTTGTGACTTTGAATTATGCAAATTTTCCTAAAGAATACCAACTACAAATTTAGGCATATTGTAATTTGTTAATTTAAAGTTCTCTAAAAATTTATCCTTTTTTTTTGTGCATCTCAAGTTCCTTGTATACAATTTTTCATTCCCGAAGATGAGTTTAAAAAAAAAACGAGTATCTTGACGCAAGAAAAACGTATTTGTGAGGCAGCTTTATTTAACAAGAGGCAATTTTTGTACCGTGTACTACATGACACACTGTAAAACTAGGCCTTAATGATTTAGATGAACTTATAAACTATCTAGATATCTAAAATTTTAAGAAAAACAATAAAATCGAATAAATAAAAAATATTTTGCCATATTCATAACAGTGCTCCCTCTAATTTGAAACTTGAAGTGTGTGGATAATATTTTCGGTGTCCAGGGCGAAGGGAACTGGAGCCATTTTAAATATTAATTAACAAAATAACTTTGATGTGGTAAAATATCTTTTCTTTAAACAAACGAGCGAATTTTTAAAATGTTTCAAATGTTATTGTAAAATATATAGGTAGGTATTATTATAAAAATTAATTTTGATTGTTTTACGTAATAAACGACACCACATATAAAATATAAATTACTTAGACAATACAACTATTTTCTAATGTTTAGGGATTAAATGTCTAATGGCGCTGATAAAATATTCGTTTTTATTTAAAACATTATGGGAATACTATTTTTGTTACTATAAATTAAGTTTTATTTTACAATAAAGAAACATAAAAAAAACTAAAAGTAGAAGGTAGAAACATATCAAGTCACTGTACATAATTACATGTTAGAACAATTTTTATAATTAATGTATAATCTATAAAAAATAAAGTATCGTAAATACAATCCCTTTTAAAATAAGTTATTATTTTTTATTTAGTTAGTACTCGGTTATACTAACAAAGTTTGCAATACGAACAATTTGTTATCATGAAGATTCGTCTAATGGTGGTGGAACAAACGACTTCACTTCTTCTAATACTAACTCTACAATTTCAAATGTTTACTTATTTTCTTTCGACTTAAAATAGCAAAAACACATTACCTCTCCATTTTTCCACTGGAAGATCCATATCTTCGATACTCTGATCGTACGGTACCGATATGGGTTCATCTGTTGGATCGGCATATTGGGCAAGATAAGGATGAGCTAACGCCTGCTCGGCAGTGATACGTATATCGCTATCTAATTCTAACATTAAACCTAACAAATCGACGGCAAGTGGATTTGCTCCAGTAAACACTTGCTTTAAATCTTTCTTTTTTAATGGGGGAAGAGATTTTATGTAACTTCTAGCCTATAAAAAAATATATTATAAATAGTTTACCTAAATAGTGACCTATAAATTTACACTATCTGAGGTTATCTTTTCCATAAACTCGTTGGTTGGTGTACCCAGAATTTCCATTATTAAATTTAGCTGATGAATATCTGTTTATTGTTAAAAAAAAAACAATTTGACAATAATTTTAAAGAAAATTCAACGTCAAGTTGCAAAATAAAAGGATACGGTCAGAACCAGGAAATAAAGTACGACCTGTAAGTAACTCGGCCATGATACAACCGACAGACCATATATCGACAGTTTGGTTATAGTGCATCCAATTTAACATAATTTCAGGTGCTCTGTACCATCTAGTTGCTACGTATCCAGTCATTTCAGTTTCGGTAGGTCTAGCCAAACCAAAATCTAAAATTTTTAACTCACAATCTTCATTAACAGCAATGTTGGATGGCTTAAGATCCTAAAATAAGGTTCCATAAGAAAAAGTAGAACAAGGGTAAAGCTTACCCTGTGTATTATCCCTGCAGAATGGATATATTTGAGACCCCTCAAAATTTGATAAACCAGAAACTGAACGTGTTCATCGGTTAGTCGTTGTGTTCGAACAATATTGTTTAAATCGGCCCCCATCAAATGCGTTACTAGGTAAATCTGAATTTGAAAGTTATTTATAGATTGCAACGAAAAGCATTGCTTCGTACCTGGCTAGTATCGTTGTGAGGATAAAAAACATTTAACAAACCAATAACATTTTCGTGACGCATATGTTTTAACAGCTTCAATTCCCTGTAAGTTCGTTTAGCATGGACGGCTGATTGAAAAGGTCGAGCCAACTTTTTGATAGCAACTTTTGTATTGGTATGTGAGTCCGTTGCAGAACTACAAATTTAAAATGTTGAAAAGTAAGTTTATTTCTTCTGAAAATGACTAAAATTTAGGCCAAATAGGGTGCATTAGGGTAGAAAAACGCATTTTTATTAACTTTTAAAAATAACCTAACCTTAATTTTGACCTAAGAAATTAGAGGTGTAGGTGTAAAATTACATACCATACTTGTCCATATGCACCGGAACCCACGGCCGAAAGCGTTTGATATCTTTCAGGAACCTCCCATACCGTTTTATTTACTTCAATTTTATGAAATCGTTCCATTGTAGATACTTTCCTATTAATTTATTTTATTATTCAGTCATAAACAGATTTCTAAACTGTCAAACGTTGATTGAAAATGCCAACACACGTGACACAATTCCCACACTTACTTCTACCTAATAAGAGTAAAAAAACATGTATACGGGGGACGTTCACAAAATAAACATTCGCTAGCGGTAGACTGGAGAAATGCCAAGAATTTATGATTCAGATATTGCGATCGTTTCATCGTAGCCCGTTCTCGCTTTTCCTAGTTTTTAATTATTATTCGCTTACCCTCCTACGTAAAAATCTAGACATTTTTATTTATATTTGCAATAATGATTCAATTTGGAGAAAATTTATATTACTCATTTGAATGTTGCGTATAATTCATTCCAAAATTGGAGTTTTGGGAATCCCCAAACCAATATACGCCTCTTTCCTTTGGCCATATATTTAGAAGGGAGAAACATTATGCTGTCTTATGAGTCGTAATGGAAGACAAAATTAAGAGAATAAGAGGTTTGGGAAGAAAACGATTTTCATGGTTGAAAAACTTGCGGTGGTGGTGATGCAAAACTGATACGAACTTATGTTCAAGGATCTTACTACTAGGTAACAAAGAAAACCACTTTTTGACGACTTTATTAACTAAAATAAAAACATGTAATTGCTACGTATAAAAATGTTAATAGTATAATAATTGAACATGCAGTTTTTATGTCCAGCTTCACATAACTACGTTTTACATTTCCATACACTTTAAAATGCCTTAAAAAAGACAATAAAAATTAATTAGAAACTATGTGTAATCAATAAATTGAACTCGCAACTTTTATTGCTATTGAATATTTCATAATTCTAAACAAAGTTTAGATAAGTTAAATATGCCCTCAAAAATATCAAACATGAAAATGTATGGCATTGTAAATCGATGAAGAATTCCGACGATCACTAACTATACCGAGTGCAAAGTTTTAAATCTGAACATTGCAATATAATATTGTAATCAGTATTTTTAAGATTCCTGCTTCTCATTGTAACGGATAAGTATGAAAATGGTCTTAATCACAAAAAATATTGTGTTTTTCGTTTGAAGATACCCACACCTAATATTTTTCTTTTTAATTTTTGTTTTGCATAAACTTTTCTTATTACAAAGACGTTTTCTTCAACAGAATAACTGTCTACATTCCTTGTTACATGTATTACTTATTTTGAGGGTCGTGGGTTAGCAGTTAAAGCGCTGAATTGTTATATCGTTGATGTGAGCTCAAACCTCAATCAAGTACATAAAATTTCAACCATGTCTAACATATTTGGGATATTAAATACCCCATACCTTTTTGTTGAATGAACTAATACCAATTCATACCTATTCGTTACAATCGGAAGCAGGAATCTTAAAAAAGCTGATTTCTGATTATTATTATATAGGAAAGGAATTGAGGATGTATCCTATAAACTTTATAAATAAAAAACATAGCCTGACTGCCGTTGGTGTACACTTTTGCTGCATTGATGAGTACCATGCTATTTCCACATGTTCGAATTTAAGATTTAGTACCCAGTATAAAAAGTTTGTAACTGCACATGCAATCGTTTTTATCACTATACTTGTAATTACGGAAGCTACTCTTCTGCAACATCAAGCATGTCTTGACAATTTAATATTTCTTATTATTAGTTATTCCAGCACGAGTTGTGCATCTTCACCATCAATTTTACGTACTCGTCCATATATTAATGTAAATTCTCGCTTAATGTAAGCGAAAAGAATATCGGTGATTAGAAAAATTTGGGCAGTGGCAAATGCTAAAGTAACTCCAAAATAAAAATTTGCGTTTGCCGATCCTGAATATATCCATAAATGCCAAACAGTTGGTGCTAATGCCGTTGTTACAAAAAAGCTGCAACCCACCAAAAAACCTTGTTGGATATCTAAAAAAAATCATTAAGATATTATAAATTAGGTAAGCATTCGAGTGCAAAAACAAACTTACAGTTAAATAGGAGTTTCCAGCACGGTAATAAAGAAATTACAAATCCAACGTCTCCTAAGCACGAGTAAGATTTAAATATTGCGGTAAGACATAATAGACTTATTGCTAACAACATTGGATCTTTACGAAATCTTATCGAAAGTGGTATTATGTATAATAATGTGACGTTAATTTGAAAGGAATAAATAAATAAAGTTCTAAAGTGTTCAAACATTTCTATAAAGAAATACCAAAACAATCCGGTGTTTGGACGTAAATCAGGTACGGTTAAGCTAAAACACAACATCTTTTCATTTCATTTACTACACTTGAAATTACTGTCTTACATGAATCCAAAAGTGTCATTCAAAAAATTCCAATTTCCGTAAATATAATAAGACAATCCTAGAAGTATTCCCAGAAATGCACTCAAAAATACTAAAGACAACATCGCTGCAGGTAATTTTGATCTATTTGCAAAATACAAGAACAAAGGCGATATTAATAAGATGGAATAGAAGTTTTGAGATATGCACACAGCTAATGGTAAACAACTAAATAATATGCTGCCTGAAAGAATGATTATAATAAATTAATAGTAGAAGTGTGGTGCAGTATACATACCACTCATCAATCCAGCCAAAAATTGAGCTAAGAAAAAATTGTTAAAAACTGTGGTTGTAAATCCCACACAATTAAAGACGATGTAAGGATTGAATAAGTAAGCAGCTGCAACATAACTAGGAGGAATGTTAAAATCGTCTTCGTTCATCAAAATATCACTTGCATCTGGAGCATAATATCTTTCGTTTCGCTTCTGCAAGTACCTTAAATGTGTCATATATTTTTTAGCAGCAAAATACAGTAAATATGCCGTTGCTACATCACAAAATATGAAAACCAAATAAATGTGATTACCGAAAAACGATACCAAAATATTGTACACCATCAAATGCAACGGAGTTTCGTGTAAACTATCTCCCAAATATGGATGGATATTCAGGTTATATAGATGCAAACCTTCGGTAACTATAAAAATTATCCAAATAAGTGATTTTAATAATAACGTAACTTTAATCTAGCACCTCGTTTCCACGAATTCAACGGAGTTGAAATCTCTATACGTTCGGCTATAACTTTCTGATATTCCGACGTCGATAACCAATACCTCACCAACACCCCCAAAATGTACATCCCCAAAACGTCCTTCTTATTCATTGTTAAAACACTTTGATACTTTTTCTACAACAAAAAAATGTATTATGAAAATATGGAAAGTCGAAGTAAGAAAGCGGCTCACATTTTATAATTTTCATAAAACAGCATACTTTTTTTTATCTAATTTACTTATCTACATTAGAAGAAAAACTTCAAGTGCATTAATTTAAGGTTAATTTACTTCATTACAAACACTGCACACCTTAAAATGTCATTTCGCTCTTCTTGGAAGTATTCCATTTAAACTTGAGCTGTTTTCCCAGAGATGGCCCCAACGTTCAACAATTCAAAAAGATGCACTTCGAACAGCTGACTAACAACGTTCCAGCTGATGTATTGTTGGAGTTAGGTTATGAATTTAGTCGTATAATATTGATATTGGATAATTATTTCATATCGGGTTTATTGTTGTGATATTTATGTACAATCAGTGGTTTTATGTTTAATCGTTAATTGTATTTGTGTTATAAGTATGCCAGAACGTTTTAAAGTAACAAAATCGGAAGATTCTAATTCATTATTAAATAAAAACTATGGGGTTGACGTAGAAATTCGAGGAAGTGCAGACCCCGGTGACCCGGCATCTGAATCCTTATTACCAAGTTATGAAGAATCGATCTTACTGAATTCAAATACAGCAGGCAAGTTGCATTTTTAAATTATAATTTTACTATTTGTTAAAATTATCATTTCCGCTTGTAAGATTAAATATTTGTAAATCATACTGACACAGTTTGTTCGTATAAGATGCTTTAATCACTATCTAAATAGATCGGCATGGTACAATAAATTACAAAGTTTATTTGGACATGCTTGATGACATTGGCGGGAAAATTTTTCTATAGGGTAATTTGGAAAAATGATGCCAAAATAAATGTGTTTCAGGAGATTCTTATTAATATGTAGGAAGGTTGTAGTCAAGAAAGTCATAAAAATAAACTTCAAAAATATTGTTTATGTTTCGTCAAACTGTCAAAATGTACCTGTTTTTCGAATTACATATTCACTGAGTGAAATACAGATGATCATTTCTTCAGCTTACAGATCTTTGCCATTAGTCTACATAAATTCCCAACAGTTTTTAATTTTTTTAAATAATCTTTGTTTTATTAGGTGTATATTATTGTTTATTTAGGAGTTTGGTCATAAAAAACATTTGAAGAAAATACTTTTAGAAGCTGGAAGATTTCTTTGCTTTTAATTTTTTCTTAAAATCATTTAAATTCTCCGAAAAAATCATTGAGCTTTAGGAACTGTGATGAATTTTCTTCTTTTTTTTCTATCATTATTATTATTATTATTATATTAGTACTTTTAACTACATATTAATATTTTATTTTAATATTTTTAAAATTTAATTAATGATTTTTTCTTCTGGGATATTGCAAAATAACGGCTCATTTGTTTATATAAAACTGATGAAAGTGTTGAAGGAAATGTTTTCATTTATTTCATATTATAGTATTTCACGGTCCTCAACAAAAAGTATAACCATTATTCAGTTTCTAAAAGTGCAATTATCAAGTGAAATCTTGGATATTTAATTTTATTAAAAAAAAGTTTGTTGTTGACCACTGTGAAAAACAACAATAAATTTTCATTTGCGTATGATTGTTCTTTGAACTGTGTTTATGATGCGATCGCACAATATTGAAATTTTCCATAACCACAAACACAACAGGAATTTTAAACAGACAACAAAATATAAAAATTTTAATCAGTAGTTTTCTGTAAATGAATTTTATATGTATGCACAGTAGGATGCCACCCCATGAATTTTTAGATTTTGCCCCCAAAAAAAATATCCAACCCAAAAAAACTTTTAATTTTGTAATTAAACCGTGCCGAAATCATGTTACAATTCCCATTTAAATAACATGGGATTTTTGTACATTTGCATTTAATTTTTTTTCTCTAAAACAAATAAGGTTACAGTAATGACCAATATATATTTTTATAGAGAATTGAATGCTCTACAAAAAAGATCTCTTATGATTTTTCAATAAATTCACTCCTCCGAAAGTTATTCAAGAAAACTATAATATCCACCATGAATACCACTTGAATCTTGAATAACATTCGGAGGAGTAAATTTATCGAAAAATCATAAAAGATCTTTTTTGTAGCGCGTTCAATTCTCTATATAAATATATATTGGACATTGCTTTAACCTTATTTGTTTCAGAGAAAAAAAAAATTAAATACAAAAAGTCCAAAAATCCCATGTTATTTAAATGGAAATTGTAACATGATTTCGGCACGGTTTAATTAGAAAATTAAGAGTTTTTTTGGGTTGGATATTTTTTTTGGGGGCAAAACTAAAAATTCGTGGGGCGTCAGTAAAAATGTATATGTATTACCTCCATTTCCGTGTTTTTATTTAATACTTAAAATGCTTATAAAATCTAAAAATATTCATTTTATGGTTATTTAAGTTGACGAGTGTGAATTAACGATAAGGGAATACATTTTTGCATGATAAGTATTTAGTGTTTGTTGTGATGACACTTTTTTATATTGGGGGAGGGGGAGGCGATCGATTAATTTAATCTACACCCTTGTAAGAGCAACAATTGTAGTTCCGACTAGATCATTTTGTTTGTTATAAAAGTTTATCTATTATTTTAAATTAATTAAAAAAGTTTGGAAATTGGAAAGATAATGAAGAATGTTGATAAAACTTCCATTCGTTTAGTATACCTACTCAAGATTTGATTTGCACACTGTGGTCACAACATAAATCTAAAAGACTTGATCATTTGCATGTCGAAGGTGCAATGCCCCGAGCGACATAAAATTTCTTGTGGTTTACCAAATTGTTTTTTGATTTTAGGCAGGTTTTGAACTTCTAGTTTGACAAAATAAACTAGAGCTTTTATTTGCGATCTTCATTTTAAAAAATTTAATTTTTCTAACGAATGCGAATTAATAAAATATTCTCGCGAAAACTGAAAATTCGTTGGAATGCCCTTTGCAATTTTCAATATAAGTGTGTCTGCAATATTTTCTAGGAGAGTTACAACACTTACGTAGAGATTACTTGACCTAAATCTCTCCCGAGTTTTTCCCTTGAGAATTTCTTCAGACTAGGCAAAACTTTAGTGATCAATGATAAATTACTGTTAATAATAATCAGTGCAACAATGTTATATCTACATATATCTCAATAAACCATTTAGTGTTAGTAATTCCGCGATGTGCCCGAATAAAGAACTTATTGAATTTGAAAAAATTGACTAATCCGTTTATCAGTTTTAAAGAAAAAATCACTAAAAAAGGAGTAAGTTACACATAATTCATTAAGAGCAAAGTGTAGTTCTAATCGGGAAATGCATGTTTTATGTCGTTATATGATCGGTCGATTAGCCTAATGAACTGTGCTTCTTACAATAATACGAATTCGATTTCACCGATAAATGAAGACCTCATTCACAATTAAATAGAACGAGATCGCAATATTTATTGTTAGTTATTAAAACTGCTAACGACAATCGAAAAATAAATATAAAAATACTAATTACAGAATTTTGTTCATATTTAGATTTAAATATTTCAAAAAATATCAACAATATAATATAAAAAATTTAAATAGTTATGAATTGAAAATATTTTCACACATCTTGTATGTCGAGTAATTGACAAATTCTGATTGTGTATTAATATGAAATAATAATAATTGTTAGTTGTATTTTCGATTATTCATTATTCAACTAAGCGGAGAATATTACGCATATTATAATATAAGGCTTAATTTTCATAATAATAATTAATTGCAAATCAAATAATTCACTAAACGAGCAAGACGAACACGTTAAAAAATATAAATGGATAATTGTAAATAAATTGTGATAAGTTAATTAGCAATGAATTAATTCCTGTGACGTTTATTCGATGTAAACCAAATGAAATTACAAATAATCATTAATAGGTAGGTATATTTCAAATTTATCTCCTAAATTTTGAATTATACTGATTATTTGTAATTTCATTTGGTCCACAAATGTTTGTTTTACTATATTCGTAATTTAATTTTATTCGGATAACATTGTTTCAAATTAAATGAAGAAATATACTTTGCCATTTGATAAAATCGATCCAGTTTCGATACCATAAAATATTGGATAAAAATTGTGTATATGGATTTGTTAAAATTTTTCTTCTCGAAGTAAATATGTAAAACACCTGTAGTAAACTAACTGCTGTTAGTAAATTAGCTGTGTAACTGAAATCTACCACCGTTAAAGCTAGATTTCAACTAGAAATAAATGTAATTTGATAAAAATTACAGTATTGGCCATAATTATAGCAACCAACTTATTGAAATATACACTGTATCAAAAAAAAGTGTTAATTTAACATAATTATGTCTTAAAAAGTAGTCCATATAGTCTACTATATTTCTGCGATATTTAGTCCTTATTTTAAAATTAATTTGTTCATATTTTATAATGTCTTTTATATTTCTAAATGTTATGTTAAAATTTTGACCATTTGGAGTAACGATTTTATTACAATTAATACGAAATACTAGCATAATTAATAAAACATTTTATCTAAATGTTATGGTGTTGTTCACTAAATATTAAGTAAATTTGAAGCGGTTCAGCAGTTTTTAACTGTAGTAAAAGTAATTTTTCTATTTATATAATTGACAATATTAGCTGCGTTTGCTAGGTGCTTCTAATTTTATAGAGAAACTTTTGCTTTGTCTAATAATTTTGACATTTTTGAAAAATTGTCCACTTTTTTATTTAGCATATTTGAGATTATGAGACAAAAAGTAATTCATCTTTGTTTCTCTGTTAAATTAACACTTTTTCTTTTATCTAATCGCATTTTCACATTTTAACTTTATTATTTTATACAGTGTAGTAAATTCATTTTAAAAAAGATTTGAAATCATTGAGGAAGATTCAGAAAAAAGTAAAAAAGAGATATTTAAAAATGTCTTTTTAATGCTGCATTATGCATTGGACAAAATTATAGCAAAATTATCAAAAAAATATTAAAAATATAAAAGAAAAATACATAATATTAATACTTTCTAGAATATCTCTTTGTCCTGATAACTTGAGCACACCTTTTTGACATGGATTCAATCAATTTACTGATAGTATCACTGTTTTGAAGTGCTGTATGCAGTTCATTCAAGATTTTGTATTTTTTTTTGTGTATTTTCTGATCTAGGATTTCACACAAGTTTTTTATTGGGTTTAAATCCGGCGACTGTGATGGCCAAGGTAATTCCATCACTTCTGATTAGATTAAATTTGGATTCGTCACTGAAGACAACTTTTTTCCACTCATCGACTGTCCAGTCCTTGTACTGTTTAGTCTAGCCTTAATATTCTTCTTCGATAACAAGGGTTTCTTTGCAGGACGACGGACGGCTAAATAACTTTCCATCAACTAATCTTCTTCGAATAGTCCTGGAACTTACATTTAAGTAATCAGTTTCATTTAAACATGCCAACATTTTTCGTGGTTTTTCTTGGTCTTCCTGCCTCTCTCTATAATATGCTCTAATTATTCTTGATATATTTAATTTATCAATTATTTTTATTATTTCACACCATCATTATTCAAGTTAACAATTCGTTGCCTTAAATCTACGAAATTGTTTTTCCGCGACCCAATTTTTAAAAACACTCTTTTATCAAATAAAATGCTTTCTGAAATACTGCAAGAAACTGATTAAATATGCATGAAATACAAAAGTTGCTATAATTTGTCCAATGCAAAATGCAGCATTAGAAAGATTTTTTAAATATCTCTTTTATACTTTTTTCTGAATTGCTATAATTATGCCAATACTGATGTATCTGGCAATCTAAAAAAAATTATGTGATGTTACATTTTTGGAACTTCTTCAATCTATCGTCACAAATCATCACCCAGGTGTGAACCCCTTTGCGTGCGTGATGTAATTTCTAGGCGGTTTGTTTTCAGAATTTTTATTTATAAAATATTTGAGATTGAAACTAAATAATGTAAATATTTATGTACATAAGTTTGCATTTTTCAATGTTTCTCCTTTGGATGGATGATACAATAAATAATGTGTATCGATATGTTGTATACTTTGAAAAATTGAAATATCGATACAAAATGAAATTACAATTTGTGTAAGTGCTTATAATGTAATATTTTATTAATTTTAACGGCTTTAGATGTGAATCTTGTACAGATAATTTCGATTCGATCCCTTATATCCGACACCGGTTCAAGAATATCTCTTGCACGGTAGGGCACTGTTCGCCATGGGCGAGGCGAAAATCGTTAATCCATGAGATTCAAAGAGTATTTTAAAATTGTATTTCGCATGATTATTTACTTAATATTAACTAATAAAAGCGTTGAACATGAATTGCAAGAAGCTTTAAATATTTAAATATAAAAAATATACATTCAACATTGAATTGATTTTCGCTTCGTCGTGTTTGATTTAAAAGTTTTATTAAAACAGCGGTAAATTATCGCGGATTTGAATGCAGATTTTTGAAATCCAAATGGAATACTAAATATTAAACAAATCAAAATATTTAGATGTTACAAATTTAAAATTACACTCTTGGAGACTAATTTTATACCGATTTAAATCTATAGAAGATTTTGGCAACATTTCAAAATTTATAATTTACTTCTCTATTGCATATTTTTTCAATTATTATGTGTAAAGTTTTTAAAATATGAAAGTTTTTTATATTCTAACGGAGGTAATTCTACTCGGTTTCCTAATAGTATAATTGTATGTAATTGTTGATCATTTTGGTTTGTCGTTGATCATATTTGATTGCCGGATTAAATATAGGTTTATTTTTTGGGATCGATAAAACTAATTTATAAAATTAATAATTTTGCAAACTGCACTTACTGTTTTTGTATAATAAATTGTTTTGGTTACGCGTCAGCGCGAACCACTAATTACAATGATAATTCGTACTTACTGGCAAAAACATTAATTATAGATAAAAAGTTCCTAGCTAAAACGCTATTTTCTATAATTTATTTTCCAATATTTCAAACTTTTGAACTTGGAAAAGACAAGTGCTTTATTGGCTTTTTAGACGCATGCTCATTTAGGAGAACGAGAAATTGTTTACGAAAAATTGTTATATATATAGGTAACTAGGTAGGGGTAATTAGTATGAGATATCCTTACATACCTACCTCCCATGGATTCTTAGCCAACGGCAAGTCCGTTTCGAATCAAAGCTAGTTTAAACTTCTTAATTATTTTGTTTATTTCATTATTCTTTCTGCTTAGGCGGAGTAAACATCTTGAAATCAAACAGAAAATTTAGTCAAAAATAAACCGATGAGCAGCTTTTTCTAATAAAAATAATAGGATTTCTTTACAATTGGTTCAGTTTCGCTCATCATGAACGGCACTGTATATGTTAATCCTTATTACGAAGGTGAGCAAAGTTACAGTAGAATTTTTTAAATGCGGTTGCTTGTAGACAGAAATGCCTCGCATACGCATATAAGTTACTGCATAATTTAGAAATTGCAAAATTAGACCTAAATAAATTCTAGTACTGTCACAAAATATATCACTTTTTAAATCTTTGCTAAGCTTTGGTTACAGTTTACTCAGCAGGTCGATTTGTTAAAAAGGTAGATCTCCTGAATAATGTATGATACCTTGCATAAATTACAAGGCATTCGGTCTTGTCCTTGATATCGCTGTTTTCTGTTCATAATACTTAGGTGAATTTAATTTTACATTTTTTACCTTACTAGTTTACGACCAAACTTTTTATTATCGAATGGACTATTCACATCCAGGTCCACGAACGACACCACGAGGAGCGCCAAAAATACTGCGCCAAGTTGAAATAATATAAATCAATGTACTAGATAATTTAAGTTTGATCAACCCTTCGTTAAATTAATACCAAGTCAATTTTATAACCTTTGTACCAAAACTCTTTTATAATGCAGTTTGTTTCTAATATGTCGATAATTGAGTAAATATTTTATTGGAAATTCTATTTGAGGGATATTTGCCGATATAATGTTATATTTATTTTCAAATTTTAAACGAAAAATCGATAGAAACCTTGAAAAATAAATATCCACAATACCAAACCCATTGCTTATTTGCTTATTATTATGTAGTAGAATGACTATGCATTGATAACAAAAAGTTGATTATGCTGTCTAGTTCGATTATTATACATACGTAATTAAACTGTCAAATTTTATTTTCCTTGCACAGTTATATTATAATGTAAAATACAATAGATCTGTTTATAAAATAAAAATTATTTTTAAAATTTTAATTAGAGCAAATATTTTGAATTAAATTTGTACTTTTATTTGGAAGTTTATAGTATACATAAATAACCTGCCATCTGAAAATATGAACAACTTTGAAACTTGGAAGTGCTTTTTTCAATAATGGATTTTATTTAAATTTTCATTTATAGACATTCAGACGCACCCAATCTTACGATCGAATTGAGTTCTATGAAAAGGTAGTTGTATCGGTGAATGGTAGGGTTTACCACAAATAAACTTTTTTCGTTTATTTTGTTTTTTGAAAAAAAATTGTAATCAACATTATTTAAATAATATGTATCCCTGCCAACCTTGCTTGAACGGTGACCTCGAAAAATGATGTGATGCATACTTGTACAATTTATGATTTTGTCAGAAATTGCTTAGCTTTCTTCATCTTTATGAGGACATCTCCTTATAATTAAATTAGATAATATCGATGGCTTATTGCACAGGTATTATGTATGTCCAAAGTAGCAAGGTCTGAGATAATAGCTAAATGCACTTCAATTTATGTTTTACGCTTTAATTCACACTTTTGAATTTGTATGTATAAATGTTCTAGCAAAAGTTAGGACATAAAATGAATGTGCAATACAAAGTTTATTCAGAAACAAACTCATTTTGTTGCAAAACACAGTTTGATCAAATAGTGGACATATAATACCTGTGTATTAAACCATCAAGATATTCCAGCGTATAATCAACGTATAGTTTTCCCCGTTTGGTACCCAATTCTTAAAGATAATATACCAAAAGCTGTTAAAGTTGTTTGATTTTACAGCAGATAAAATTTACGCCCGAAGCATTACGCTCTCTTTTCTTATAATTTGATTTGCCTGCAGAACTATAGAAATACTGGAGAAGATAACATATCAGCAGAGCAATCCCAGGTAGCACAAAATATTGCGCAATATTGGGGCAACATTGCGCCAATATTGGAAAGTTAGGCAATATTGGCAACGCCCAGGCAATATTGGTGCAATATTGATTACCATTATTGCGGCAATAATGGCTAACAATATTGGTGCAATATTGTCTACCAATATTGGCGCAATATTGTTCATCCATGTTGGTGCAATAATTAGAAAAATCTGCATTAATTACTTAACAATATTGAATATATTGCTCCCAATAACTTAAAAATAGTATTATTAGTGATTTTCATCATTGGCAAATGTATTGCACTCATACAGCTAAACTTTTCATGTTTTCTTAAAATCCAATATTGGACAAGATTGCGTACCAATATTGCTGCATCTTTGCGCAGTGCAATATTGGGGCAATAATGCGTAGCAATATTGATTAACATTATTGTGGCAATAATGGCTAACAATATTGGTGCAATATTGTCTACCGATAGTGGCGCGATACTGTTTATCCATGTTGGGACAATAATTAGAAAAATCTGCATTAATAACTTAACCATATTGAATATATTCTTCTAAAAACCTTCAAAGTTGTATTATTGGTGATTTTCATCATTGGTAAATGTATTGCAAGCATTCAGCTAAACTAGTCATGTTTTATTAATATCCAATATTGGACAAGATTGCGTGCCAATATTGCTGCATTATTGCGCAGCGATATTAGAGCAATAATGACTAGCAATATTGGAGCAATATGGATTATCATTATTGCGGCAATAATGGCTAACAATATTGGTGCAATATTGTCTAACGATATTGGCGCAATATTGTTTATCCATGTTGGGACAATAATTATAAAAATCAGCATTAATTACTTAACAATATGGAATATATTGTTCCAAAATCCTTCAAAGTCGTATTATTAGTGATTTTCATCTTTGGTAAATGTATGGCAAACATACAGCTAATTTTTTCATGTTTTATTAATATCCAATATTGGACAAGATTGCGTACCAATATTGCTGCATTTTTGAACCGCGATATTGGAACAATAATGCCCAGCAATATTTCAATAATGAAATATCATTATTGCGGCGATAATGGCTAATAATATTGGTGCAATGTTGCCTACGAATAAAATGGAAATATTTTATATGTTGGGACAATAATTATTAAAAAACTTCATTAATAATATTTAAGCAATATAAAATATAGATCCTCAAATTCATCATTAGAGTTTGCATTTTTATAACATGTAGTTAAAATTTTGATGTTTTATTAACGCTTCTTTACCAAGTTACCCAAGATTGCGTACCAATATTGCGACATTTTGCGCAGCGATATTGAGACAATATTAATTCCTGTTGAAACAATAATTATTAAATTCTGGTTTAATATCTAAACAATATTGAATATATTATCCGAAATAACTTCACAATTATATTATTTGTGATTTTCATCATTAGAAAATGCTTTGCTAACATGTAGGTAAAATTTTCATGTGTTATTAATACCCAATATTGGTACAAGATTGCGTACCAATATTGCAGCAATATTGCTCAGCGATATTGGGACAATATTGCTGATCAATATTTATAATTAAACAATTAATAATAAGTTAATAAATTTTACTTTGTATCTTTGTATTTCATCTTGCAAACTATCAATCAATCAAAATATACGAAATGGCTAAAAATATGAAATACCTTATTTCTTATGTTTTACCACGTGGTTTCCCGCGTCGCTAGTCCGTAATCCGTAATAATTATTTGGCCAATTACACTAATTTAGATCCACCATCGCAGTCTCCTAGAATCGCCATAACGGATTAAATCTTTATCAATGTCGTACTGGCTAACATTGAAGAGGAACACGATTGCCGCACAATTTTGACAAAAAATTTTACAAAAATATATAGGAACTGGTCCAATAATTACAAATTATTGACCACGTGGTGAAAAAATTTAACCAAAAAACGCAAAAATAACCGCGAATTTTATTGCCATGCGAAAGAGGACCCCCCAAATACACGGAAAAAATCGATAAAAAATTCAAAAAATTTGGAGATGACCCGCATAAGATAAGATTTAAAATAAATTATTAACAAGGCACCTCATCGCCCGCAAACAAGTATCTAGAAAATAATCAAAATTATTTTATGCTGAATGGTTTACAATGTTCATTCCATAAAACATATTTAGTTTTTCATAGTCGATTGATTTAAGTTTAAGCAGTGTAACTCGATATTAACATATCTTTTTATCATTGTTAACTCAAATTTAAAGTTAGAGGCGATAAGTTGTTTTCTGTTTGAATATTCACTTAGTTCGTTAATAACATTAATAAGAACTCCAAATATCCAGTTACAAAAATAATAATAATAATGCAGGAGCAACCTAGTGCGATATAGGTTTTATTGCCATGTAGCTATAGAAGTTTTATGGAAACAATCAAACCGCAAGAAAAAAATTGCTAAATATTAACGAAGTGAAAGTAATAAGAATTAAAAAAATAAAACTTTTACAGCTAATAATATGTTCTCTAATACAACTAATTTTTTGTACTAGACGTTTCCAACAATGCAAGTTGGAATTCATAAAATTTTACATTTGAGCAATATAAATAATATGAAATATCATTAAAAGAAATAAAATCCAAATATTGGGTAAGATTACTTTGTTGCGGTGGAGTTTAACTTTCTTCTTAAAAATAAAATATAAACTTTTATTTAATATAAAATTTTATACATAAAACTTTAATAAGTTATCATTATTTAACTTAATTGATAACTTATCAATGATTTACTGTAATTTGGTAATAATCTTTACATAAAAATTAAATTTCTACAAGAAGACGTCGTAGGTCTAACGGTAGAGCGATAGGGTTTTAAATCCATAGGACGATACGCTTTAGGTTCGATTCCCAGGTAAGTTAAAAAAAAAGTGTACTTTATATTTCAGTTAATGTTCAAATTTAAATACTGCTCCGAAACTACAAAAAATGACTAAGCCGATATCTAAATAAAATTAATTAGCAAATTTGTAAATTAAAATAACAATTATAGTATAAACAATTACTAATTTTTTTTTATTTGCAATATTGAGCAATATTGCTAACAAAATTATACAACATAGCAAATAGTTCTCATATTGCGCTACATTGCTTTCAATATTGTGTAATATTGATTGTAATATAGTGCCAAATTGCAAATTGTTCTCATTAGTATATTGCGCTATATTGCCATCAATATTGTGCAATATTAACTGCTATCTTGTGCAACATTGCAAATTGTTCTCATTAGTATATTGTGCTACATTGACCTCGATATTGCGCCAATATTTAAACTATGAAGGACCAATATTGCCCCAATATTGCGTGCTACCTGGGATACTATACACGATTTGATAATTGAAATACTATAAGAAAAGGGAAAAATACCGAAATCTTGGAGTTAAGCACCGATCTACCCTATATACAAGAAGGGTGGTAAGAAGCAATACAGCACTAATATAATAGAGGACTATTACTATTAATCCAAAGAGAGTCTAGGAATAAGGAAAGATTCTCACCAAAAAAGGAGGTTCAATATTTGTTCAAATTGATAAGATTAACCTTTATATCACGTCGGGTATGCTATTGTTTTCGTGGTGTGAAAAATCATGTACCATTTGGATTTAGGAGATCCGATTGGGAGCCTTGTTATTCAATTTGATATCTGCTAGTTTTCGGGTGCAGTACGGTTAATGTTTTCTAGTTAGATTATGTTTTTGTTACGATTGATTTTAGTTGTACCGATCATTTTCATGAAGTATGACAAGAGGCCTGACATTGGACTTCTAGTGGAAATGTATACATCGATTCGTGTAATGAAAATGCACGGGTAAATGTCATTAGATCACATTGGGACTTAGCAATTTTGAATTGAAAACTTTGAGAGAACTATGCGCTGCAGCTTTCATTTGAATACACAGAACATTTTATAGTTAGGACTTTCCTTCAGAGGATTCTGGCATTGTTTTTATTTTCGGGAGATTCCTGAGGCGAATCTCATCTTCCCATATTGTCGGAGTTTAACCATAGATGGGAATGTTTTTTTCTTTTTTTTATGAGACGAAATTATGTACGAAAATAGTGGTTTGCATTAACGTAGAAATTCTTAGCAGAATGTTCGGAGTGTTTTATTCGCGAGTTATACAAATATTATACAGAAGGGTCAACTTTAAGATTTATAGTATTATAGATATGTAAAATATCACTCGAAAGCCTATTTTAATTGGCCGATTGTAAAAACAGAACTAGATTTGCATTTATCGTTACTTGAAATGTTAAATCTACTGGCACATTCTTAATTTCTTTATTCACTCGGTCTTCGAAATTATGGTTTGTAGGATTTCCTCTGTTCGTCACCCCGGGTTCCTCCACCAAGGAATGAGGTCTCCGAGAGTATTAATTTACATACTGTGTCAACTTCTCGGTAGAGTGGTAAGGGTTATTCGCTATTTTGTCAAACGATTAATTAAAAGACTACCCCTACCCGAGAAATTCTGAATTTGATATTCGAAAATAATAATTGCGCGTCTGAAAATGCAACAATTCAAATTAAATGTTACAGCTTGATAACTTCGGTGATTAAAAATTTTATATTGCTTATCGTTGAATTTAGTAAAAAAACTAATGAGTTTGTTTAGTAAAAAAATCGTTATAATCGTAAAAGAAGCCTCTCGTTAATTATAAAAGTAAAGAAAGTAAAGAGTACCCTGTCTAACGAATAATTGCTACGACTTTTATAATTTCGCATAGTTTAAAAATAAAGTAAGTTAATGTATTATGTATTAATGACAAATTAATGTGTTCATATAATATATCAATAATTTTTATTTGTAAAAGTAAATTAATAAATCAGTTAGAATAAATACTTCCTACATGTTTACATTAACATTCTGAATTTGTTATTTTTATTAAAAATCAATTTTATAAATATATTTTTAAATTGACAATTTTCCATCGGTAAAGATATTTCCAGGTAACATTTTTATGGTAGATTATTTTATTTGGTAAAATATACATATTTTATACACTGAATTTTCGCTCGCACGAATTAATTCGTTTCAGAATAACATTCGTTAGTACAACTTTCGTTAAGTGCAGCTTTATTTTCCATATTTAAATTGAATGTTCGTTTGATAAAGGAAAATTATTTCACATTTATTAAATAAATGCAATAACTTAAATTGTTTTTTTTAATACAATAAACCCTCCTATAACGCGGTATTCTCATAATACAATACGGTTTCCATGTAACGTGTGTGCAAACATAATATACATTCATTATCATTCATAACATGGTGCTTTGAGCTTCTTACAACGCGGTTTCCGTATAACACGGAACGAATTAATCACGTTATAGGAAGGTTGACTGTACTCCCCATTTAAAATTCACCACCATCTGATATTATTTCTAAGCTTTACTTTCACACACTAATACATAATAATGTAATTTTTGTTAATTTTTAGCATTTACAAACTGAGAATCTGCCATAAGAGATTTTTTTATAGGGGATCAAGTACAATTCACTTCAGTGATCAAGGTAACATTTAATTATTATCAATTAGTTAATTGAAACAATATTAAATTTTTACAATTAAGAGAATACATTAACATAAATACAAAATGTTAATTAGTCATGGCAAAGCTAAACGTATTTGCCTTGTGCATTTGAATCTATATTTGACGTTCACAAAAGCAAGCAACTTCAAAAGAACGCGAGATATTCACGTTAAATTGTATAGGGTGTAACAAATACAAGAATAGTCGTTTAGAGAATCAACATTTTTTCGGAAATGTGAAAGAAATATTTTTAAACGCTAAATATAGCTTTCAGCAAATCAATAAAAAATTATATAGTATATATTTGTCGGAAACCTTATTTTACTCATTGCAGATATAATCCCACAGGGTGAAATTATTTAGGCGATACCTTTATTAATTTAATATTTAGGAGATATTTTTATAGACGTATTTTTAGTAAAGCTATCGTTGTTATCTACAATTATACATGTATTTCAATTTCTACAACCACCATTAGATAAAACACCCTAAAGCCTGAATTTGATGTGGTCAGGATCGTATTCAGAATCAATGTTGATTGAAAACATATAGTAAGTAATGCAGAAAATTGATTTCTTGATGTTGTGCAGATGATAGAATTCCGTTTATGATTCAAGACGAAAAACAGCTGACCAAAATCAAATGATCTTTTGTAAAATTTATTCACTGGTAGGTCCTTATCAGCGCAGCGGGATAGTTTAAAATAACCAAATGTATTTTGCACACTAATTCGGTTTGGTGTTGTAACTCCAAAAATTTCTTCCCGTTTAAACATAATTCCAATAAAAATCCGTAATCAACACGAGTCAAATAACAAAAAGTATGATTAGAAGGCATTCACACTTTCCATTTTTAATTGAAATTTAAAACTTAGAAGCAAATTATACACGATCCATTTTCTACAGTCGTGATTTCTTACTCCGCCTCTGATCTATCACATTTTCCAATCAAAACTGCAACAATAAAATTTGCGCTCAACTAAAGATCATTCGACGGTGCCATTTTAATAACTCGTATCTCCAGAAAACTAATTTTACAGAAAAAGCAAGAAATTCATTAGTTGGTAATAATTAAAAATACATAAATGGGAAACTAATAATTTTCTTTTAGCTGTAGATATAATTATTAAAAAAATGTATATTTTATGGTATGACATGATTTTTTTAATGATAATACAGTAGAATCCGCTTAATGTGATCACGGATAATGTTATCAGTCGCTTATTTAATTTCGTTTATTGTTATCAGTTATAAGTTAATATTATCAAAATGTTCTTGGCCCAAAGTGATCACATTAAGCGGATTCTACTGTATAATATTATAATGGAATTTATTAGAATGACACCGTCGATATGGCAGCAAAAATTTTGAGAATCTTAAATATAAATTTGATCTCTTGATCTTATATTATTTTTCTGGAAAAATGAGTGGCCAAAACCATTTTGTTCACTCGATTTTGTGCATTTCGTTTACTACTTTCATCTGCTATTGACAATTTTTGTAGTTTAGATTTTTATTTTAGTGTAGAAATCGTTAAGTATATTTATAGAACTAATAATTCTGATTAACGCCATTTAAAAATGTAAAGCGAAGTGTAAATAATTTGTATCGAGCAGTAAATATTTTGTCACGCGACCAATTAGTATGTCGAATTACAACAAGAAGTCGGAGAAGTGTCTTGAAAATTATTTAATATTCTCTTCAAGTTTCTATACTTTTTAAAAGTCAAAATGCAATTGATAAATATTTATCCATCTACGAATGAAAGGACGCAACTTTCGCATTTTAAAGTTAAAACTGAAGTTTTATGCAAAAAGTTGTTACCGCGAGCGCATCGCATCAGCTTCCAAGTTTTTGAATAAGCCTTAGTCTCTTGTAAATGACACTTCAAAACTTGGTAGGTAGCCGGAATTTTTTGCAATTAGGATTTTGTATTCACTTAAGGAGAGTTCCGGTCGAAATTAGGGAACAAAAAAATGATTGCGATTTTTGAACTTGCTTTTTTGCAAATGAGATTTGAGAGTGCTCATAAATATCCAATGGGTAAGAAAAATAAGTTTTTGTCCGAGAAGCGCAGGTAGGTGTCTAGAGAGTGGTACATGGCACGAAGGACTAGGGATGCTGCGCGTGCGGCTTCTTTGTCAATAGGTTCTGGGGTTGCAAGAACTGGAGCAGGGATGCTGCGTTTAGTCGCTTACAAACTACCGACTACGTTCGGTCAGAGCATCAATTGCTGACTGAAATCGGCACCTGGTCATCGGCGCCCGCGGTGGATGCCGGCCTTTTGTCATGTCCGCAGGCGAAGATGACCGTAAGGCACCGGCCTCCCCTATCCCCAAACCCATTGCTGATGGACATTGTTCTCCAATTAAGGAACCAGGTACTAGTTTTAGAAACCTAATATCTGGTAGTCCTTAGAATACTTTAGTTATCTTATAAATAATGTATAATTTATAAAAAGAAAGCTGCTTGAAATTTTATACGCTTCAATATTTATAATATAAAAAAAAGTTTTGTTTAATATTTAAAGTGCAACTGATTTTTTTTTTTTTTAGTTTTAGTAATTTAGTAATTTAGTTTTATTTTTATTTTACGCATTACAATAGAAAAATGAAAAATTGTAAATAACGTGAAAAATCTTCTGTTATTTTCAAGTAGTGGCGGGATAAATATTTGACGTGCATGAGCAGGCGTCGTGGTGTGACAAATGGCGTGCTGCAGAGCGCGTGTTGGGTCAGTGGGTTAGGCGGCTCCGGGTGGTTTTTAGAAGCCGGCGGGAAGCTGTGGCAGAGCTAGAGTATATCGATCTTGCCACCGCCCTGTGCTACAGCGGCTCCGGCTAACCTACATTTGCTATCCCAGCCCAGTTACTGCTCCCGTCATTCCAGATCCGAAGTCCCGCGCCGATATCGATCTTTGCCATTATCACCCATCGTCTACCTGATTTGCGATTCCATGTGGATCCTCGCGATACAAATGTTTATTACTTTTTCAAATCTTTTTGAGCATTTTTTTTCAAACGCCCAATTTTTAAGTCTATTTTATCCGAATCTCGTTAATCACATCTTGAAAAGTTTATTTAAAGTAAGTTTCGACAAGTTTCACGCAAATATTATGAAACTTCATACGGCCAAAATATTTTGCGTGAATACAATTTAAGTTGTAAGTTTGTAACTTTAACATTTAATTCATTGCTCTCATTTGAGTTTGCTTGTAGTTATAATTAAATCTTGTTTTATGGAAAGTTTGAAATTTCTCATAATTTTTAATTTATAACTTTTATCGACTTTATACTTTCAAAATATGTACATATCATAATTATATAAGTTGAACACCTTTTTGTTTTGTGTCTTCATATTTTCAATTAAAACATTTTTAATTCCAAATCCAACGAAGGTGTTGTGCGTAGGACGGGCAACTTTTTTTTTATTCATATTGTCTAATAATAAGAATAAAATTTAAGATTGGAGTTTGGTTTTCCAAGTTTTTCCAGCTTTAAAATATTTCTCAAAAATTTTGGCAAATCGTTGATAGACATTTTATTAACTCAAGTAAGCACGTAAAAACCACTTTGGTTGACATGCTTGGTGTAGATTTTTTCAGCTCTCAAAACCCAAGGATCGATTCGTGATTTATCTCGACTAAGGTTGCCATATCTTACTTACATTTAAGTAGCTATAATTTTGTTATTGTGTTAGAAGGGTAACCATATCGAAAAAAGGTGGTTCCGAATTTTAGAAGTACATAGCACTCATCAAAACGAACAAAGAAATTTAGAATAGTATAGAAAGTAATAGATTAGTACAAGAAAGTACTGCCAACAAACCAAACTGTTGATTCCACTAAATACTACTCGCAATTAATCAAAAGAAAGCTACCGACGGAGAGGCCTGTCTGGGAGTTGGTGGGAGTCTGGGACAGGGCGTTGTGTTGCACAATGACAATACCAGAACCACACGTTTGCCGAAAATTATTTAGTGCAACTACCATATTCCGGTCGGGATTCGGTCAAAATCTGAATCTTGCACCTTCATCTAATTTTATCAGATTTGAACTTTTGATCTTACCTAGGAATTTTACGAAGGAGGAAATCCTTCAGCTACCAGAAAGATGAAAGGTTATCGATCAATATGAGACGTGAATATTATCATTCAAGTAAAACTAGTGATCATTTATGTAGACCTTAAAATCGTAAAGAACATTTCAACGTGGGACTATTCGACACAGACTAGCAAAAAGTGCAGAAACTCTGAAATTTTGAAAACATTTCTACTTATTTCTGGTTTTGTTTGTTTATTGCATCTCTTTCTTCATCTTTGATTTGAGATTTGAGATTTGAGAACGAGTGGAAATCTCTATGAGTTCAGGAACCTTTCTTCACAAGTGATGTACAATGTTTTACCCAATTTCGTGTGGAATTAGAGCAACGAAAAAATTTTCATTTTATTTTTGATTTTCATAAAAATCGTTGTGTAATATCCATTATCTATCGTTCGACGAAAATCGTAGAGTAATAGAAACTGTGTGGCAATGAGAACACTTATACGTTTTCTGATGTGAAAAAGCTGTGTCGAAATTAGATAAAATAAATTTCAAGTCAATGGATGAATTATTATTTTTATGATATTTTCAAGGAAGTTCTGGCGCGACAGGTTCTAACACTTGACCTGCTCACTAGCATTTTTATTGTTACGATTATTCGAACTTTCTTGTCTTTTTCTTTTTTTGATTTGCCGTGCAACCACACATATATATATATAAAAAAAAGGATTCCAATTGGCCTGAAAAGAAGGCAGAGGAGGCTAGAATCTACAGATCCACAATTTCGAGTTGAAAAACTTGGAAAACGTAATCTACTTGCAAGGCACCGATTCAGGCGATAATTTTGTTACGTGTAGTTCATAATAAGATAGCAATATTGTTCACGAATTCTTTAAAACAAAGTCCGAGTCTTACTATTTATGTAGGATCTTTTGAAATTAACCTTGCGGAATTTCCCTCGTCTTATTTATTTTTGTGTTGTTTTATTTTTGTTCTCGGTATTTTACTATAATTTGCATTAAATAGTAATTACCTAAAGAACAAACAATAAATTTAACAAAATGTTTAGTGGTATAAAATTTCTATTTTTAACTTAGTCTTATTTTTCGGTAGTTGTTTATTTTTACAAACTTATTAATATTTTTTTAAATTATATTATAATTACGTTTATGTTTGTCTTTTTTGTAAGAAAAAAGTTTTTTTAATTGATATAAAAAACGTATTTTTTTGATTGTATCCCAAGGGTCGAACAGACTTATAAAAAATTTTGCTGCTGACATTAGTGCATGTTTTTGGAAGTGATTTTCAGCTTATTCTTAACTTTCTCATAATTAATAAAGACCAATATTTCTTACGAATATGACGAGGTTAAAAATTTTCTTAATTAATAATTTTTGTAATTATTATTTAATGTTAATGGGAACGGAAAAAATAATACAAAAATATATCGAGAAAATTTCAATATTTAAACCACCGACCGCAAGGTTTATAAGCCTCACGCGATATCGTCTCACCTGTATCGGTAATTGAATTACTGTAGACCTGAAAAGCTTTAAATCGTAGAAGCAAATCTTTGACATATATATGTATTTGGGGAAATGCGTGAGCGTGTTGCGTTGCTCACAATTGTTATCCTATTGTCAACTATTCATAAAAAAATTATCAGTTGAATCGATAATGGGTACGTCGGACCCTCCTCTTGTTAGTGCCATGGAGATATTTTGCAATCATCAAACTGAGAAAGAAGAGAAATTTGTTTATTACATTTTTAATTCTAAAATACTTAGCATATTTACAAATTCCGCTAGTACGTACAACTTACCAACATCAAAGGAGAAACTTTGTTCGGTGAAAAATGACTCTCTTCCATCTGCAACAAAAAACGGTAAATGTACAGTAAAAATGCTAAAATATGCAGTAAAAACATTAAAATTGTGCAGTAAATTTACTACTAAAGATACGGTCAAATTGATAAATTGTTCAAATCATTTTGCGGTTAAATTTTATACTAAGTACACGATCGTTTTGAACTTTTTAATTTAAGGATTTCAATATTTGAAAATGAATCTTTCAAGTCGTTGAAATTGATAGGTCAAAAAATATAATTTGTACCTAATAACATATAATTTTAAAAATAACGAATAGTCAGAAATCATTCGAAATTTGCACTGAAACTGAAAATATTGTAAATTTTTTTGAAAGCAGAATATTTTAAGGCTTTTCCAAGGCGTATCCATGGCAGATAGAAAGTTTACTAAATCCACATATTATCCATTCTTATCTTGGACACTCTCTAAATTTTGTATAAAAAGAGAACCGAAACATATCGGTACTTTAGAATCACTTAAAAATGTACTAAATCCTAAATTCTCAAATTTTTTCACAAATAAAATATATTTGCAAATATAAATTTACACATATTCAAAAATTTCTTATTTTTGGAAGCAATAAATTAACATTTAAAGTTAAAGTCAATCCTATTTAAATAATTCTCCTTTTTAGATTAAGTATTTTCAATAAATCATAACTGCCAATTTATCAAAATCTACAGCTCATTAACCGATGAAATACGTTCGCGAAATTAATACTTCCACATTGTATTTGCGAAACTAGGAACCTATTGATTCTTAAAAGGAGAAGTTTTCATTGGAACGCTCATCAGAGGAGCAACAAATGATTCTACTTTTTTTACTTCGATCAGTTTTCTTCAATTTTGAGGAGAAAATCATAACAATTTTACTTTTAGTTTTACTTTATTTTATTGGAACATTGGGAACCCCCCCCCCCTCGTAAATAGCAATTTTGGTAGCCTGATTATACTGAAATATAATATTGTATGTACTCGTAATTATTAAAAAAAGTTGAAATTATTTAGGTTTGTTAAAGTTTCCCCGTAATTTCCTGCAATTTAACAATATCAACGAAGCTTTTTGTTCGTGTTAAATAATTTCCTTTAAAATAA
Source organism: Cantharis nigra (assembly GCA_958510845.1). Lineage (NCBI taxonomy): Eukaryota > Metazoa > Arthropoda > Insecta > Coleoptera > Cantharidae > Cantharis > Cantharis nigra. The sequence continues at coordinate 1,250,034 of OY294034.1, read as the reverse complement.
TTTTTTATATAAAATTAATAACCCTAAAATTAACAGTTTATTAAAATCAAATTTACCCTTACAATTTAGTGTAAATTTTATATTCAACATTGTCGTTATGATTTTGACATCGTCGCACAACAATTCACAAAATCGGTTATGTAAATATTTTGCAAATTTAGTTTTAATATTTCTGCCATTAACTTTATACCTAACGCGTTACACATAATTACGTACTCCTTTATTATATCTGAAGTAATTTTAATTAATATACTTCCAGATGCATTTGTTTACTTGAACACTTTTGCTAATTACTTTTATAAATTATTTACGAATTTGAGACTTCATTATCTTTTCACTAACTGCTAGGAATAACAAGAAGTGCTAATAAAATTTAAATTAAAGTTGAATCCTGTCTCTGCATTTTAAATCTTCAAGATCTTAAGTAAATTATTCCATTGTTTGAGTATATATCTATTCCATTTTTGGCAAATAAAGACCGGTGTTTTAATTATAACGGAGTTCGAGTTTTCTTTATCTTGTGTCCCAGATTTAAATTTTTTTAAATTGTGCTAGTGATTAGTTTATCGACGGAGGCTTAATTTTTCAACATACAATATTTTATTATTCAAGTTGATTTCGATCTGCTAAAACTAGAAAATTAAAAAATCATTGAAGATTAGATCACTTAACAGATGCGCAATTGACTGTAGATGAATGGACACGGTTATGATCTCCACTTGCTTGCAAAATCTGTAAGCTCTTTTTGACACTTGCGGTATAATGGGTAGGATATTAAACTTTCATGCTTGCCGGCCGTCAATCGCCTTATGCTAAACATCAACTCTCAACCGGATACCCGGCACGGAAATTTAAACCTAAATTAACGTCGAGGTGTTTGGCTGGTTTGCGTATTTGTACCTATAGGAAATAAAAAAGTAAAATATCGTGAGAATCGCGATAGATGGGTGACCGTTTCGAGAACACTTTGTTTCTGCCGTCTTTCAAGTTGAAAATTGAGGCAATTGTACATTTGAAGCCTTTTTTTGTCAAAAACCGATTTTATTTGTTTGCAAATTTCATTGCCTTTATTTTTGTTCATATACATTTGTTTCCTAGATACACATGTATTTAAGTCGCTGTCAATTAGAAACGGTGCGACAATATAGAAAAATGTATATAAACAAAATTGAAGGCAATGAAATTTGCAACAAAAAATGTCTAAAAAGTTTTGCTGTAAAATCGATTCTTATATATATCAAAATAAGGGTTGAAAATGTAAAATTTACATTGCTAACATGCCCCCACCTCTTATAAGAGTAACTGTATAAAAAGAAATTCAAATAAAAGCGATACTTCTGCTTTTAATAGATAAAATCAATATTCTTGTATTCGGAGGTGTTTGTTTGTAAAATCCATTGTAAGCCGAAGAAGCATTTATTTTTGTCTTTCAAACTATGCGTACACAAGTATCTGCATATTAAATAAAATAAAATCCTTTGATGTTCGGTTACTATTGACTAAAATCAAACAGGTCATAAAAAGTTTAAACTGATTGATTTTAAGCTTTAAGCGGAATTATATTTTATTGAAATTTGCGAGGAATCAATTGAATTGATTGAAATGAAAGGGAATTATTTTGGGTTGAATTGATGTTCCTGTGAGTGTTAGTAATTCAAGCCCGATTACTCGCAAGGTTTTTTGTTGCTGTTAATATTACAAATAGGGCTGGGTATAAAACAAAGAAATGGTGATTACGTAACTAATTAACTCCGCAAATCATGCAAAACTAATAAAAACCACAAATTTTTTTATTTCCCAACTTGTTTGATTATATTATAATAATGGAGTACTTATTTTCCAATTCCACTGCAGTAGTAAATTGCTCTACGTCCAACATATTTCGGTGTGCGCGAATTCTCGAGATCTTAAAAATAATTAAAGTTGAATTTCAACACATTTCGGTATGCGAAACTGGGAAATTTTGTTGTTGGCTATTTCGTGGCCAAGTTATGAACATTTGCTTAAATAATTCAGTGGTCGAAGCTTATTTACCTACGAAACGAATTAATAATAATTAATGATGTGGATCCTGCCTCCGGCTGATTTTGTTTATAAAATATATTTCAATCAATAAATTTTTTATTCATATTTTGTTAAAATTACTCGAGCGCAAAACTGCTCAAGCTTTTTATAATAATTCGAATTGGATCAAATTTCGTTTTTTATTTCATGCTCCAGTGAAATGTTGGATCCTGCAGAATCATGTTCAGAGCACTTTGAATTGTACATTAAATCGATGGATCACACGATTTTTCAAATAGAGAATGAATGAAAAGTTGAATTGTGGGTACATCAAATCGGGTAGTTTGTATAGGATAATGTTATTTTCGAAAGATATTTTGGAAAGTCCGCCTTTAGAAATCGTGCAGTTGAATTTCAATTTGTAAGGCGAAGGCATTTTCTTTTACAAGCAAAAAATAAGTGAAAACATTCTGAATTTCGTAGCAATCATTGAACTTCAATTTTAATTAACAATTTCTTGGAGAATTGTGAATATTATTTTGTGCTTTTCTTGCTTCCAAATATATCATTTCTAGACTAATTTTCCAGTTCCTGTCTCGTCGGAAGTACAACTTTCTTGTTCAAATAACAAAGTATATACAAAAGTGCCATGCCCAGCCAGCCAACTACCGACCCTGTACATTACACTTATGTCCACGTTTTAATTTCCATTCGGTAGTTGTGGTTTTTATTTGAAACGTACGGTTTTTATTAACATTTTCTCATTTTCTTTTCATATTCATTAAATAAACACTTGCTGCTTTTACGTCTCTTTGTTTGTCCTCAAATTTTATGATTATTTTATATCAACATTATTTATTTGCGATTTTCAAATTAAAATGCACTGTCCAGTTCGGTGGGTGTATACGAAACAATTGACAACCTAACATTTGTATGGGTTTGAGTTCTTTTTTTTACTATACTTTTCGCTTTTGAGCATGGGTTACCAATGTACAATCAATACCACGAACCGCCTACGATGTTACAAATTCTTCTATCTCTTTCCCACATTTTTTTACCTTGGTTCTTTTTCATATTCTTCTACTTTTGAGTTTTTCCATATTAAGCAGCTTTGAGCTACTTCAGTTTGCAAATTATACAGGATGTTTCCTAATTCGAATATGATAATTTTATCATTATTGTTGGTTAATAAAACAAATTTTAATAAGCTAATTCATTTAGTTTACACGGGACGAGTACTCGATTACAAACTAATTTTTTTTTAACTGTTGAATTACTAGTACTTGGAGTTGCATGTAATTTATATCCAGAACGCTACAAAAATTTAAATAATTGCTAGTTAGTACCACCTTGAAATATCGCTTTATGCAAATATGAAGAAAGAAATCTACTTATGTCAGTTGAATATGCAGTAAATGAAAACTATTTTTCATAAACATTTTACGCGATATTGAAACGAGTAAATCAATTTCATTTTTCCTCTGTTTACTTATAGCAATGTTTTAAGATTGTAGGAAGTTTGTGTTTATTTAAATTTTTGTAACGTTTTGAAAGCGAACGACATAAAACTCTTATTACTCAAATATATTATGTAAAAGTAATGAAGATTTACAGTATACAAAAACAATAATTGAAAAATAATAGCGGTTAAAGTTAATTGCCAATTTTTATTTATAAATCATGTAATTTAATAGACAACCCTTTTTCGTATGCGTTTCCATGTAGTTTGGTGTGGAGGGTGAAAAACGGAACTACAGATCTAATTGTCTTGAAAACATAAAACAATTATTCCCGAATTATTAGTGTCGTGGTTCGAATTTTATGTTAATTTTACTTAAATAAAAAAATTTTAAAACAAGGGGGGTCATATTCGGTCATACGTTGGTGTGGAGGGAACCATGCCACCCCCTTACGTTTTTTTAAAAGATGGAATTGACAAAAAGCAATTTGATGCTTGTAAAGAGTGCTTAACATTCTATTTTGGTTTTAATAATGTAAAAATAAAAATAAATGAAATTATGCAGCGAGGCGAAGCCGAGTTCATTCGTGTCGTTAAGAATAATATCATCACTGCCCTAGATCGATTTTCCAGAATTTTGAGTATAACGTCGCCATATACTTCCTTTTTATAATTTTTAAGTTGATTTCCATAATAATTTTTTGAAATAATGAAAATAGTAAAATAAAAAATTACTGATTATTGTTTGTCATCGGTAATAATGTACATTTATGCTGAATTTTAGGGCTATTGTTTATCTGGTAGTGATGGAAAAATCGATTACAAAATTTTGCGACAAACGTTCACGGGAAAGTTAATAGACGCTTTTAAAAAAATAGTAAAACCTTCTACAAACGTAAGTTTGATGTCATAGCCTATTTTTTATATATTTTTTATTCAAGTTGTGTGTAGAACTGTTCAGTTGTCTGAACACGAAGAGAATAGTTCAAATCTTGGGATATTTGAAGAAAGCTTATCTGTGAAAATTGCTAATCAGTATAAATTTTTTTTTAATTTAATTTTAAATTGGGATTTTTATTATTTCGAAGAGTATACAATTTTATTCAAAACTACATAATATTATGTACATACAGTTTGGTGCAAAACTGAGTCAATATGTGGAACTTTTATGGAAAAGTTACATAAAATACATAACATAAAAAGATTTAAATATGTATTGGTTCACTTTTACATCTACAATACATCTAAAACATTAGCTTTTTTAACTGAAAGTATTTGATTTGGCATATTCCTTCCTAATTTTTCACAATAATCGAGCTGAAGTTTCTGCTATTGTCCCTGCACTGTTTCTGATAAAATATTCAAAGACGATAGTGGTTTAGGTATTCCCATTGATTTTCAATCTGGTTAAGATCGAGGCTTTATGCAGGTCACTGTAGCACTTGAAAACCTTTAAAAGCTAGCTAAGCTTTAACTGATTTTGCTGTGTGCTTGGGGTCGTTGTCGTGTTTCATTTATTGGATAGGGCATGTTTTCCAAAGTTTCAACTAAATGTTTAGTCGAAGTGTTTTTGTATATTTCCTAATTCATAATCCCATCTATTTTATTACCCAAACCCATAACCCAAACCGCCATGTTTAACTGTTTGAATGAAATCTTTTACTTGCATGGATTCTCAGTCACCTTCATCCTCCCATCCATGTGCCCATTTTTCATACTGTTTTTACAAAATTTAGTCGTGTTTTAATGTTTTTCTTGAAAAGTAGTGTTTTCTTTCACTCTTCCTTTTTCAATAAACCATTCAATGTTTTGCAGGATCCAATATTCTTAAGTTCAAAAGTACTTTTAAGTTGTAAAATAGGTTAAAGGAAAAATATTTTATTTCTTTAAATCCCTTACTTCGTATAGATACCTAAAATATGATGATGCATTGATTTTTATTTTTAGATGTTTTATGTTGGAAAATTAAAAAAAAAAAGTTGTTTAAATATAATTTAAACCAGTCAATCGACACAACGGGTTGGTCTTATTTGACTCGGTAATGTGTAAACAAATTCTGTAATATTATAAGAACATGAATCAGAGTTGGCAAATTTTCTGATTTTAGTATAACTAACCACTAACCAACTCTTTTATGAAAGATAAAAACTATAAGAGAATGCTGTATTTATTGTTGACTTTTTTGGATAGTTGGGAGAAGTTAGGAGTTGATTGAATTTGTTAAAACTGCCTAGCATGACGTATTGATTTTTGTTTCTATATGTAGTTTCTATTGGAAATATTTTTTAGATGTTACGGCTAAATATCCTGAACATGAATAATGAATATTATGATCTGTATCTTCAGTCTTTAGTATTTAATTTTGTGGTTTTTAATGAAACAAAAATATAAAATTGAAAAATTAATTGTAAACCAATGCATTTTTCATTTTTATTTGTTTACTTAACCTTTTATAATGTTCAGCTATAAAAAAAATGGATTTCATTTTACGAACAACTACCTCAGCGAAATATACTTACGCATTAAAATAGATTGCAGGCCAAGGCAAGAAAGGATCATTTAACTTCTTATATCTTTTTTACGCCCCTATTTAAACGTGTTTTATAAAACAAGTTTACTGTATTTCAAAATTCTATTGCAAAATATTTTTTACGAATTCTTTTCACCGAACTCATTTTTCTCAAGTCTATACAGTCTGCTTGTTATGTTATAATGGTCCATTTGATCCTCAACTAAAAAATTGGTTAGGTATACGTAAAAAATGTATGGAAAATTTTAGTACTTGGGTTTTTACAAATCCAAAAATCTCAGTAGGAAACCTTATTATATTTTTGAAATTTGCTGGTAAACTTTCACGTTCGAGCCTACACTATACGACGGCGACGTCGAATTGATGGATACAATTGTATAAATTTGAAAATAAAAAAACGATGCTTCCGAGGCGAGAACTAGTCAGTTAGGGATTTCGAAATTCGAAGTTGACATTATTTTGACAGTCGTATAAAATTTTTATACATAGAAATCATTGAAGTAAATTAATGTTTTTACTTCTGAACTTGGGTTTATTTCCAACTCGATCAAATTTATTTGTTTATTATAGCCACTTTTCAATGAACCACATTAAATATTATAATAATAGTAATAAAACATTGGTTTATTTCGATAATAAACCAGGATAATAATTGCTCAATGAACAATTCTAATTTGTTCGTGTTCAAACGTGTAAATTTTGAATGAATATATATATAAAATATTTATATATCGCGTTTTGTATTTGGGTGGAAAAAAGTGGTGTTTGCTTTTGACAAGACCCACTGGCATTACATAATATTTAATTTATTGAAGCTGACAGCGAAATTGTAACTATCATTATAAATTTCAAAGCATTTTATATTCAAACACGGTCGAGGGAAATTCGTATTTTTTTTGTTTGTTTTTAAAGGATGCACGGTATTTTTGTTTATTATGATGCTATTAACCTTAATTATGAAAGGAACTTTACACCAGTTGGCTTTATATTTCCTTGTATGCTAATTAAAAAGAATTTTTTAATTTTGATGCTTTGAAAATTGTTTTGTAAATATTTTATTATTTTTCATGTGTTTTATAATTAAACGAATTATGTTTTAAGTGTTGGTGTGTTCGTTGAACGATTCGTTAAACAGCAAGACTAATGGGCTTATGTTTTACTCATTTTTATCCTTTTTAATTTGTATGGATATTTTGACTCGTTATTGATTAATTTAATCAATGAATTAATGCACAACTTTCATGTTTATCTAACAAAAGTCTACTGCTTTATACTGACCTCAACCTAGTGATAATTTCCAGAGTTAAAATAACGATCCGTTCAATTTATCGATTTGTAATAACCGTAACTTAACTACCGTAAGTGTGGCAATTAGTATTTTTCACTACATCCATCCTAAACCTGAACGATTGAACTATAAAGAAGATAGTGGTTATAACAAATGCCTGATGAGTAACATAATTCTCAATCTAGTTTAATATTTCAGAACCCGGACTTTACGAATAAACGACACTTTCGTTATTTCAAATTAAAACCTTTATCTAATGTTATTTTTTAATTACACATACAAACATGTATAAATTTAAAAACTTGGTGTGGAGGCAGGAGACCTGAAAATTGACCGAGTGCCCGTTTTCATAAAGACTGCTCTAATCATTCGTTAACTAATGGTTTGTTAACTTTAACAAGCCGTTAAATTTTGTTCAATTTCATAAAGCACATCTCTTGTTAAATTAACTAACGAAATGTCACTAGATATTCTAGTAATTGTTGCACTATTTTTCGGATGTATTCGAACTAAAACTTCACCTTTACTTGTCAATATTCTTATAAGTAGACAATTTAATAGAATTTAAACTTTCAAGTAAAGTATTTTATTAATATCTTCTATTTCGTGAACGTTTCGCTTGTGAAAGATATTCTTATTGGAAAAATATATCATTATAGCAGGCCCGTGCACAGGATTTCCTCATGGGGGGGTTTATAAAAAAAATTTCTAAAATAAGTACGTAGAATTATCAAATTGAGCTACAGGACATAATAAAACACATATTTAAAACGAGCTTTCGGAAAATGGCATTTCCTTTTTCAAGTTTAATTCATACATAATAATTCATATTCAACTTGAAAAAGGAAATGTCATTTTCCGAAAGCTCGTTTTAAATATGTGTTTTATTATGTCCTGTAGCTCAATTTGATAATTCTAATTTATATTATTTTCAAGAACTAATAATTTTTAATTAATAAAATAAATACATGATTGATGTATTATGTTTATATCAATTTTTGAAATATATAAAAAGTATTTACTTGAATTGGTAAAAAAATATGTAATGAGAGAGATTTGAACCTCCAAACCCCCTCTTGCGCACGGGTCTGTATTATAGGATTTAAATTTATTTAGAATAAATAAAAATTAAAATTATCTACTTTTATTAATATTAATCAAAGAAAAACTATAAATCTAAATTTTTGTTGTTTTACAAAACAATTCCTAGTTTTGAGATTAGAAATCTCGTTATAATCTCTCGTTAAGTACTTAACTGGAGAAATTTGGTGCGTTAAAAGTTAACGCCTGATTAGTGCTAACAAACCTTTATGAAATCGAAATTTGGATTTAACGGCTTGTTACTGGCTTAACGGCTCGTTAAAAGTTTTATGAAAACGGGCATCAGCTACTCCCAAATTATTTTTACAATAAGAAAAACTACTACATTCGTTTTTGGCAAGCTTATCTCCAAATGAAGTGGTTCGAGAAAAGTTATAATATACATACATATAATTTGAGAAAATAACTTAAATATTGAAATTTCTATTAATAAATTTATTATTACTTGACAAAATAATTGTTTATGCGTTGTTTGTAGTTGTGGGATGAGCACTAATAAAATCCTAAAATAAGAGATCTACGAGATGTAGAGGTAACATAATATTTGAAAGATTCGTCTCGATTAATCCAGAAATAAGCGAATCGATTTGATTTTTAAAATTAATTGTTATCTAAATTCTAAATTTAGTGATAACAATTTTTAAAATGAACGAATTCGGGCGATATTGCATTGGAATCGTTATGAAATGTTAACGAATAGGACATCTTATAGTCAAATTTGTAGAATATTAAATTTCCTATATTTCCTATATCATAAAATATCATATTTTACAAATATACATATACCAAACATCACAAATCTACTTAAAATTTCTTATTTTAAGTTAAATAATAATAATAATAGTAATTTTAAATATCTTATATTAAACTTGCAAGATAATGAACTTGAAGATATTTGGAAAAGATTTAAAGAAATATTATTGGCAGCAACAAAAGAAGCATGTGGCATCACCAGAGTACAAAACGGTAAAAATCAAACATCATGGTGGAGCCATGAGATCAAAGAAGAAATAAAAAAGAAAAAGCTAAAATGGAAAAGATATTTAACACAAAAAACCGAATTGACGTATGAAGAATATAAAAAACAAAGAGTAAAAACTAAAATAATGGTAATCGATGCAAAGAGGAGAGCTTGGGAGGAGTTTGGAAAGCGGATGGAAAGAAATAAAAATGAGAATCAAAAATTGCTCTACAAAATAATAAAAAACTTAAGACGGACTAAACAAATTACTCTAAAGCAGATAAAAGATAGACATGGGGAAATAATACGGGAAGAGAAAGAAATAATGAGTAGATGGAAGGAATACTTCGAAGAATTACTAGAAACTAACCGACCAAATCAAGATAATAACATCCAAGAACGGCAAGAAGTAACAGTAGAAGACGAAATCACATTGGAAGAAACACTGATGGCGTCAAGAAAATTGAAATTGGGAAAAGCAGCGGGATACGATGGAATTAAACCAGAAATGATAAAATATATGGGAGAAAATGGTATGAAGGTATTAAACAATATATTAAATTTGGCATGGGAAAAAGGATCAATACCCGAAGATTGGGAGAACGCCATAATACTACCGATATACAGAAAAGGTGACAATATGATGTGCGAGAACTACAGGGGTATATCATTGCTATGTGTAGCAGCCAAAATCTACGAAGGAATCCTTGAAGCAAGATTAAGAAAAGTAATAGATTCGACATTGGAGAAATCACAAAGCGGCTTCAGGAAAGGATTTAGCATACAAGATCACATATTTACAATAAGACAGATCATAGAAAAACAAAAAGACAACGAGAGATGCACTTACGTGTGCTTTATAGACCTTGAAAAAGCATTTGATAGAGCGCCTAGGGAACAAATTTGGAAAATATTGGAAGAGAGAAAAGTAAAGGCAAACCTGATTCAGGCAATACGGAGTATCTACAGAAAAACAACGAACTATGTAAGAACGGGTAATTTGAAATCAGAGAAATTTAATACGGTAGAAGGCCTGAGACAAGGTGGCGTACTGAGCCCTGAACTATTTGTGATACTAATGGACAAGGTAATGAAAGAAACAAGAAATGAAACGAAAAACCTAAAAATAGGACACAGAAATATGCAACCGGTAGAAATAACGGAATGTGCCTTCGCGGATGACTTGATACTCTTTGCAACTTGCGAACATAACTTACAGCATAATCTGGACATATGGAAAGCGACATTAGATGGTAAAAATATGAAAATAAACGTAGCCAAAACCAAAGTAATGACATTAGGGAGATCAGAGGAACAGATAAAAATTTACATACATGGGAAACAAATAGAACAGGTTAAACAGTTTAAATATCTCGGTGTACTGATAGAGGAAAATGGAAGTTATGAGGCTGAAATAAATAACAGAGTGGGTGCAGCGGCAAGCGTATATCACACAATAGGTAAAACAATAGTCAACAAAAAAGAAATTTCTAAGAAAACAAAGATGACAGTATACAAAACCATTTACTTGCCGACACTATCATTTGGGTGTGAGTCCTGGAACCTAAATCAAAGAATGAAAAGTAATATACAAGCAACGGAAATGAAATACTTGAGAAGAGTGGAGGGTGTTACAAGAATGGACAGAATAAAAAACGAAGAAATAAGAAATAGGCTTCAAATAAGTCCAGCAAGTGAAACAATAACAAGGCAACAGTTGAGATGGTTCGGGCATCTAAACAGAATGGAAGAAACTATACCGGTAAGAAGGGTGTGGCAATCGAAGACAAAGAGAAAAAGGAAAAGAGGTAGACCACCAAAAACATGAAACGACAACATAGGACAGATATTGAAAGAAAGAGGAAAAACGTGGAAAGAGGCAGAAAAGGCAGCGTTAAATAGAAAAGAATGGAGAAAATTCGTAAACAAGTCCAAGTGATAGTGAAATAAAATACCTCAACACCTTCGGGTACAAATGAGGAATTCTGATTTTGATTGATATTAAACTTGCTAAATTTGAAAAATTATTTTTCACATTTTTAGAAATCTAAGTTCTTTAACGTAACACCATTTATATTGTTTTTAAAATATTCCAATGATCATAAGGGTTAAATAGAACATATACGTGAAGTCCGCAAGTCAGAAAGGACACCCATTTAATAAAAAAGAAGAATACGTCTAGTTGTTATCATTCTAACAAATAATTATTATCAAATGATTTTTGAGACAATATTGGATTACTCTTTATTATGTTGTACCACAACAGAAAATCACAAAAACAACAGCTTCAAAAGTATCTCCAAGGATGATGAATTCCTGCCGAAATTCACCACGCCAAAAATCGAATTAGTTTTGCGAAAGAACCATAATAAAGATATCCGTATGACGAAATGGTTTCATTTATTAAAAAAATGGTTGTAGCTCTATCTTTCTATTATGAAAAAAATTTCTGCTAATGGAGAGTTTTGGACCACAAGAAGTTAACTATTAGTTTTCCAAATTCTTGAATGTTAATTTTCTAATTAATAAATTCTAATATTAGCAATATTGGTCTTTTAGACCAATTTGGTTTTCTAGAACGTCATGGACAATTATATTTTTATGCATTGGATGTTTATTTTAACTTAGTATATATTATAAATTTTTAAAAATAGATCTTTAATAGATGTCATTCGAGCTTCCAATTTCATGTAAACTATCTTCGTTTATGTCACGTTGATGACATTACATGATTAATCACACCTTTCCTATAGTATTGATTGATAAGCAATTTATACACACCTCAAATATCTGCTTACAGTTAATAATTGACGTTAAAATTGTACTATTGTAATTTTGGTTTAAAATTGACATATAAGACCATGCATTTTTAAATATATTTTAAGATCGGTAAATAATTATTAATTAATAATTATTGTACTGCTGTGTCCACCCGTTAATAATAAATTGTTGCAAACATTTTTTAGAATCCCATGTTAAATATCTCTTGATTAAAATTGACACTTTTTATATCAAATGAATTTTGCGAAGGTGTAAGACGAAATTTTCTTTCTTTAATATTAAATTCGGAATTAATCAATCGGAAAACCGGTCGATTACATTCATAATATAATAAATAATATTATAGATGTAATTTCCTCTAATAGAAATAGGACAATAACTTATTATTGGCAATAATAAATTATTTACAATATATAATATTTATTTTAACAATAAAATGTAATGGAGGATTAGGATGTTTCCGCGCACGTCTTTCTACAGGATTGTATTTAAGAATCAACGTCGAATGAAAAACTTTCAAATAACAATTTTACATTCGTCTAAGATTTTTCACAATTTTTCGAATTCGAAAAAATATATACAACTTGTGTAATTGATATAATGTTAGCGAGAGTCAAACGAACCCTCTTATAACGCGGTTAATTCGTACCGGATTTTATGGAAACCATAATCAATATTGGACGATATAGGCTTCAATATAAGGCGGTGAGAATTAACCGCGTTATAGGAGGGTTGACTGTACTGCTAATTCAATTTTCAATTCACTGCAAATCACAATTACTATAAACTTATTTTCTATTCTTCACTTGTCGATCTGATTTTTCTTTTTTTACCTGCAAATTACAGGTAATGGCGGTAGTAGTTGACAATAGTAATTCTACTTATCTTGACTATAATCAGGGTCTTTTATTATTATCGAGGGTCCATTTACTAATGATGAACCAATATGAGCAGTACTCGTCACTATGCCTGCATCATCATTACTAGATACAAAGGATTAATCGAAATCTGAAGCCTTCATTCATCAAATATATCACTCTTACTTGTACCAATGTTGAATGTTTACGATACTTTTAACAACCTACATGTTAAATGTTGAGCATGTTTTGGAAATCATGATTTAGTAAGTTAAAATTCACAAAATTACCAATTTATTTTTATCGGAGAAAATTAATTGTAAATCCAGGTGGATAAAATTAAGTAAAAAAATGTTTTCCAGAAGTTTTTTGATAATGTTTTAAAACCAATCAGCCGTAATTATATAGAATGGAGAGAATGTTGATTTAAATTAGAAATTAAATGGAAATAATTACTTAAAAGGGTAGTTTTGCCTACATTGCCTACATATTATAATGGAAAATTTGTAATTAACGATGGAAAATATTAATATATAATTAATTTTAAAGGGGTAATGCGGTCAGCATTTTGGGAACTTTTGGAAATGAGGCAGAGTTCAACGAAATTTTTATTTTTAATTAATTATTATATGATAAAAATAATATAATAAAATAATAATTAATTTTTACGAAAATTGATTGTTTAAATTCATGGAACCGAAATAAACGTATTGTCATCTGATACGATCTATGATCTAATGAAATTTCTTTTTGGTCTTGAAGGAAACCTACGGTGAGTTTCCGTCAAAGTAGGAAAATCTTAACTCCAATACGCGAGAGTGGTTAGAAAGTTAGATAAGTAAATGGCTGTATAGTAAATTCATTGGAAAAAGGGACAGTAAACCGTACGCAACGCCAAGGTGGCTGAAAGATAAACTAAAACACTAAATTTTACTGGTTGGTTGGTTTATGAGATAATCCAATGTGTAAATTCCACTACCGTGTTGAGTGGATCAGAATAAACCTTTGGTTTTTGATAATCTTATTAGTATTACGGAGCAGGTATAGAACAGCAGTATATTTGATACCCGTTTGCACTTACTCTTAAAGTTTAAGCTTTTCTCATTAATCTTATTCTAACCAATAGGCAAACGAAGCGGAACGGAATAAGTGGTACTTACCGATTTATAGAAAGCTTGACATTAGTAACTTTTAACTTTTTGTTTTAAATTAGGTTTTCTGTTGTATTACATTTAATATGGTTAGTAGTAATTAATTTAAAACACTGTATAAACAGGAGAATGCATATTTCACTATTTGTAGGTATCGTACACAATCAGCACGGCAAGGCATAACTATGGGGAACATTTTAATTTTCTTATTCAATTAAGCCTGCTGTGAAATCTGAAAACCACTGGATTAGAGGTTAGATTAATGTTTTTTTTTATTAATTTTATAAAATAACATACCGTAAATTAAAAATGTAGCGAGCTAGTGCAATGTAAATATCTAAATCAAGCATTAGGTCCAGCTTGTAGTTTGCATTTAGATAATTGTCCGCTTCGAGAACACTTTTTCTTTGCCCTCATTCAAGTTAGAGGTTGTTTTCTGTCGGTCATTTGGCCGGATCTCGCTTTAAGGACTATCTCGCGCCACCTAAATAATTTTGCGTCACAATGACCTCGCGCCGAAACTGTCGCGTCTAAACGTTCTAGATCGTTATCGTACAACCCTATAAGATGCGTGGATCATAGACGTGATCATTAAAAACAAGAACAAGTGGAAAGGTCTGATGGTATTTGATGACGATCTTTCGGAGTTGAGTTGAGGTGAGAAATAGAATGATCACCCAAAATTAATTTACGTCGACTAATTTAGTTGTAGATATTAAGATTAGTAACCCTTTAACCTTACAAATGAAAAGACTAATCAAAATTATTGCTATAATTCTCTGAAAACTCGCGCGGTCACGCACAAAGGCAATTTTAATATTGCGAAATGAAAATACGTGTAGAATGTACATTTTTTGTATTATAATAAGAAAATAACTTCTTAGTTACCTAAGCAAATAATATATTTATCTATTTAAATATAAGTAGCTAGACAAACATTACGTGATATCGATTTATTGCTAATAGTATTTTGTGTCGTGAAGTCGGAAGCTTATTTTAACTAAAAACTTATTTAGTATATAAAATTAACGAGGTTTATACAGAAATACGAAATGAGAAAGTGATTGATGATAACTTAATCTGACAGAATTTGCTATCAATTTTAAGTTACTACAACTCAAACGTTAGGTAACTACAATTGTTAAAATATTTTGCTCAACCAGTTAATAATATAATTTATCATTTTGTTTTTGTGATCATTTTTTTTTCGTAAAATGAACATCTCCGTCGGTTATGTCTCATTGGGCAAAATAGATGATAGATATTTAATTATTAATTTACTAGCTTTGAGTAGGAAATGCCGTGCACTAGTCTAATTTATTTACCAGAAATCACTTTCAAAACTAAACCACTTAAGCTTATTGGCCTAATTATTAGATAAATTGGAAATTTCGTGATGAAACTTACTTTTTTCTTTTAATTACAAAATAACCAACACATATTTTTAAATTCCTCTTTATTTCCTGGCTCTGAAAATATTTTTTCTATTTCAAATGAAGTGAATTTCTTACCTAACTTCATTTATTCGGTCCTAATTTTTTGCCTTCCGATTGCTTTCTTTCATAAAAGTGTAGAGTGTAGAATAAATAACACAGAATAGGGAAAAGCCACTCGCCATTTAGCTACCCTTGGGCATGGATAATAAGGAAAACGTTATTTCACTAACTATAAGTAAATCTAACGAGAAGACTTTGATATAATTAGAATTTTCTTGTTAAATCGAATTTTAACTGATTTCCTATTTTAAACTGTAACATAATATACATAATATATTTGTCGACACTATTTATATTTAATTCTAAATGTAGAAACTTATCGACCCGTGCGTAAGCTTATCAACCTTCTCAATTGTCACATTAATAGATGTGGTTATCGGATTTGATCTGTGCAGTATTTATTCAACGACTCCTTTTGAAGAATATATAATACTATAGTTTGTATGTAACGCAGAACCCTTACAAGGTAGAGTGCATGTAAATAACTAATAACAGCTAATAAGTGTAGCGGTCCGAAGGACGCGACGTCTACATTTCAGTCACTCTTTACTCACAAAAATATATTCGGTATAACATCAAGTGCCATCTATGAGACACTTGAAACGTATGTGAACCAAAAATCTTAAAAGACCGTAAAAAAATTTTCACGTCATCCCTGAATTCAGCATAACGCCCAGGAGCTTGGCTGTCAAAATTCCCCAACTACGGGAGATCTGTATACAGTCGATACTTTCATATTCTTACATTGAATTTCAGTCACTTCAAAATGTATGTTCGTACAAAAGAGAAACCAAGTCAAGAGAGGGAGAGATTTTCTACATCTTGCCACTTGCTTAACCTTAGTATAGAGTATACGCGTTAGCTAGCTTTGCTATTAAAACGCAGTTCTTGAGAACGTTGTTTCGGAAAACTAACAGAAAAATTAAGACAATTGCAGAAAAATCCAAAATAGTTTCAATTGATAGTGGTAAAATTCTAAAATTTGGAAACAAATACCATGCGATGAAGAAGAAGATTAAATTAAAACAACTAAAAGGGATGAAAATGTATAGAAAGGTAAGAGAAGTGACAAAGAAGGAGAAGGGAAATAGGCTATCAGAGAATGATGGCAAGCTAAAAGCTTTGTGTTGAGGATAATAAACATTTCATGAAGTTGCAAGCTTGCATAAGAAAAAATGAAATATGTGCAATTATCGAATATGTAGATATTTTGTAAATTACTTGTTTACGAATACGGGCGTTAACTACGGCACTGCTGTCGAATGTCGTGGAAAGAATAAGATTTTCCATTTTCTGATAAATTTCTATCTTTTGTCAGACAATTTTATTCGGTGGTTATTGAAACCATTTTAAAATCAATCTCCGATAATGAAGCACAAAGGTCATTTTTACATAAACCACTTATGTTTTGATTTATTACTCACTTTATATTTACCACCGATACATAACTAACGATTTTCCTCTTATACAATGGGGTCGGTGATGGGTAGGCGATAAATACAAAATTTTTACTACAGCATAAATTTATTGCAACCTATACTTATCTATACTACTTATCATTTTGCTTTTAATTTGAGAAGAGTTAACTTTTATCGAAAGATCCGTCAATTATACCAAAAGATAGTGACAAAAGTAATTTATTAAAAATGTTTTTGTTAAGTTTTTTCAAACTTTTACAACTTGAGGAAATTAAAGTTTTTACGAACCTTGTAGGAGCGAAAAGTTGTTTAAGCTCACCGACTTATAAGTCTGAGATGGTGAAATTTTTTTCTGTAATTTTCCCAAGGAAGTCGATACCGAAAAGATTACTTTGTATATACGCTTTTGTTCGGAAATATTTTATATGTAGGTTTTTAGAAAACTTAATTAATTTATTTTATTTGTTGCTTTATTCGTTTTACTTACTTTTAAATTTAAATTGCAATTTGCTGAAAGTTGGAAACGCGAAAAAGTTGAATTCTCCATACGACTTTTTAAATTCATTTAAGTAACTTACCTTTTATGTCCTTACTACTCAGAAACTGAAAGTTACTTTTTGTATGTGCTAAGAAAACAAAATTTTCCTACTACTTTTTTGCTTTTAGCTTTGCGCGAGATGCTGCTGCCTATTTAAAAAAATCAAAAATAAGATTTTATTGCAATTTTTATGTACGGATTTTATATTACGAACGTTTCTATAAATTCTTAAGATTTGTCCAATTTAAAATAAAAAAAAGTCCTGCGTAAAATACGAAACGTATTTTATTTCTTACAATTTGACATTAGATAAAACTTACTTTTTATTTTAGAGTTAAAATTTTTCCATTCCCATTTAATGGCAACGAACTAAATAGTATGCTCGTGGGAATTTAATTTATAACCTTGTCAACCTACCTTAGCTTATAGTTTCAATCAATGGCACTAACTTTAAGGTGGTTTAATTGCGGAGGTAGAATTAACATTTTTTGTTCGACATAAAGGAATTAAAAAAAGGGTTCAAAGGATTACTTGCATTTTGTTTTAACGAATTACAAGATCTTTCCGTTTTATAAATAAATTTACATATTTTGTTCATGGATTATAAATGAATTTTTTCGTTTGAATTCGTAAATTTGCTTAGACTTCCTTTTCGCTTGATAGTACGAGGTTTTCCGTTGGGCTGTAATTATTTTCAGATCAGGATTACTACTGATTATAAAAAGAGTGTAAATTTAAAACTCAAACAAAAAGGTTTGTTTTTAATGTCGGTTTGCTGTCATTATTTTTTTAATTATTAATTTAACACAAAAACCTCGTTTATATATCAATTTATATTATTTGGACCAGTACTTAGCCGATTTCCGTAGTTCGAAAATTAATCAATATTTAATCAATCAACCTAACTTTACAATTATTGTTCTTCCATGTTTTTTGATTACGTTTAACATTTTAGAAAAATAATTAATCTTCATAATTTTAGTATCGCAGAATTCTTATGTGAAAATTCATTTTATAATGAATCGACAGATTTCATTAAAAAGCTCTTGTCCTATATTCTTAAAAATCGGGTCAATTGTTTATAGACAGTATTATAATTAATCGGCAAGCATTTTTTAATACAATGTTAGTATGAGCGCATTTTCTTCGTTTTCAGCTGAAGATGCAAATTAATATTGTTTGAAGCATCAAACGATGAAAATTTAACTGATCATAATTTGTTTTCTAAACAAGAACAATAGTAAATCTAAAGTTGTACTTTTCTTATATCGATGGTAACTATTATAGGTACAGGGTGTTGCAAAATACAACCAATAAACAACATTTCTTTAAAATTCTTTCTAGCTTTAGCGATATAGGCATTATATATTCAGAAATCGTCAATTGTAATTCAGGCGTCTACAAACCGAAGCAAAATATTTCGCGTTGTGAAGGTTTAACAATATAAATATTTGCTGATGCTGCAAATGTTCTTGATTGGAGTAGTCGAGGGTTTTGTTAACTGCTCGAAGCTATTGTCTGAAGTAAATTTACGTCCTATCAATAGTAGTCACAAATTTATCTACCATTTTTAAAGCTATATACTAATACTCTCGGGTTTAAATGCAAATGAGCGTCATTCTTGGTTTTCTAAAAGAAAATTCTCTTAGGATAATGTTGGATATACAATTAGTTTAGAAAAAAAAACCAAAAATTGAAAAATATTTGACTTATAAAACTCAGAGGTCAAACATTCCATTTTTTTTATAATTCAAAACTTTTCCTTTAAGAACAAAATAAAAATAGAAAAGAGATAGAACTTGAAATTGGCACGAGACCGGAATGGAATGACGATGTCATAAAAGCAGTCACATTTTTTGTCGTTTGGGTAACTTATTTACGTAATAGTATTATAAGAATACTGAAGTGAATTCCAAACTTGGTGATGTTTTTAAAAAGTAAGAAATATACATAAATAACTACAACAATCATCGACTATGGCAAAATGAAAGACTGGGTACCCTTGGTATTGGCAAATAATTTTTAGTTTTGATTTATTCCATTCTTTTTTTTATACAAAATACAATTTAAAATTGAAAAAACAATTAAGATGACCATAAAACAAATCTTTGGTATTAAAACCGTTATAATCTTAGTATAATTCTCAATAACTTCTTATCGATTGGTTTAAGACTGGGTTCAAAATTCTCTTTACGCTTATATTCGCTCCAAGGCAATCTCATTTACTTATCGCTTACCAATTTTGTTGAAAAAAAATCAATGAAGCAGATGTGGCTTATTGTAACTTAACCTTAAAAATTAAAGCTTCATCAACTTTTTTTTCTGAAGTTTGGAGATTTACTTAATATTCAACGCCCACATAGCTGTATGCTAACCATAAACATCTACTGTCTTATAATGAAATTAGCATTTTGTTTACAAACAACTTTCGTACCCGTTTATTAGCTTAAGATCTGGATAAGCTAACGTAAACACAGCGTCATAAAATTTATATATCTATATGTATATTGTATATGCAAATAAACCACAACGCATTTTCCATTCCAGCTTCTCTTAATATTAGGCCATAGTTCAATTAACCTGCAATAAACCAACAATTTAATAATCAAGAATAAATTGTCATGTCGGCAGATTATAACTATCGTTTAGTAGCCTTTCCCTGAGATATTCTCAACTTCATGAAAATTGTTCTAATGTAGTTTAAAACCGATTATTAAAAATAATATGAATGGCATTTTTGGGTTTTCTTTCTTTTCATCGTATTTCGATTGAAAAATTGCTGACCTATTTTTATTACCCGGCAGTGGAAACCTCTCGCCTAAATAAAATATGAATTAATTTTTTAGGTTATCAGGTTAAGAGTTTCGGAGAACGCACTTCTAACATTTATCATTTGAAACGTATTAAGTATTGAACGGGAGTGTTGCCGTTGCTTCTGAAATCTACAAACATCGATTTTGATATTTAATGTTGAAAAGAAATTTTCACAAAATATTTTCTAAAGTTCTGAATCTCAAAAAAAAATATTCGAAAATTTGTTTCTGATTTGCTAAAATACAATAATATGTTGTATTCAATTTGGAAGAATGGATATCAACTGATATCCAAAATTTATACCTATTGAGGAGGGAACAGTCCTGAATTTGCTAACTTTTTCGCTCTTCGCGTTATACAAATGAGTTTTTAACTTTTTGCTTGTTCTTAAAAGAATGCTATTGATTTCCATGTAATTTGTGATAACTAATGGTTTTTTTCCAACTGTTCAGTGAATTTGCTAACTTTTCGATGACTTTACCAACTTTTGCCAATTGTCGGTTAGTATTGTCCCTGGTTAGTAACCCTGTTTTATTTTTGATGGTGTCAAGGAAGAACCTAGAAGAGCAAACGGTTTTACGTGCCTTCCGAATGACGGAGACGGTCATAAGAAGTTAATAGTCTGTTAAAATGATAACTGTAGCACCTTCTTCCTGTTGAATTGCAACTGCTTAACACTAACTGATTTAGTTAACTTACAAGCAAGAAGTCTTAAAAAAGCAGAAAAAACAATGACCCATATAGAATAACTTTCAATTAGAAAGTGTAATGGACTAGAAGGATAATGAAGATTATCATCAAATGTGTGTTTTTTTGTTTTATAGATTCTAGTACGCTGAGTACGGGAAAAATATTGAAAAAAATCTGTCACATCTATAGTTCAAAAAATATTTATTGAATACTTTAAAGCAAATAATAACACAAAATATAAAAAGAAAAAATTAGAAATCATTGATTTTACTTTTTCTTTTATAATTTTCTTGACCTGTTTCTCTTAAAATAGACCAGCAGTAGTCCTCTAACATCCTTCGTCCCAAAAGCCTTTGTGTCTGTGTTTAAATATTTTCAGGTCTTTCAGGGAAAAAGTCCAAGTGTGAATGGAGAAAATGTATAACGTATGGGTGTTTGCATGATAGTTTTTTAATAAATCAACAAAAAATTTTTCATAATTTTCATCTTTCGGATTTCCTAAGAATCCATAGACGACCATTTGAAAGGAATCCCAAGCATATTTTTCGTTAGTAGACAAAAGGATTTCCAACTCCTTATCTGCCATGAGATATTCCGGTTTTACTTGAAAAGTAAATGTGATAGATGAAATTAGAAGGCAGATTCTTATTCTGGATTAAAAGTCCTTCAAAAAAAGTCTGAAATGATTTCTGGAACTGTTGAACTGAGGTCAACAGGAACTTAATTTTTATCCAAAGTTTTATTGAAAAACAGTTTTTCGTTTTCCCGTTTTTCTTAAAATTTGATGGTGAAAAAAAAGTCAGATTTTGTAAACTAGTGTATATGCGAGAAATTCAAATAACAATTTCAATGTTTTCAAACCTACGTAAGATAGAAAAACTCAGCGAAACACCATATTGTCGAGTATTGCTTGTGTAACTTTTCAATTATGAAAGGAATTAACCAAGCACTCAGGGCATTTTCAGTTTAACTCGCACAAAAGAGGATTATGAGATTTTAGACCCGAATGGAGATGCATTGTTTTATAAACCTCTGCATTAATGCAAGAGCTATTATTAAATTTATTTAGGTTCATTTGATTATATTGGTAAGAATGATTCAAGTATTTTTTATTTTTTCGGTATGACTATAACTTTTCAATTTTGTATCATATGTGGGACACCTGTTTTTGGCTCACTATTTTAAAAATACGAAAAACCTACGAGATATACAATTTACATCTACCATTCATCATCTCGGTTACTACAGGGGTTTAACTTGTCGCCGAAATAGAAAATTCTTGTTTCATCTTTCAATTTGTAAAATCGATAGGTATTATTAGAGGTTTCGCGATTACAATCGCGCCTTTGCTTTTCGCCCTTTCGTGTTACAAGTAAGAACGTTCTTTACTAACTTTCTATTATTTCTGTTATTTCTATTACAATTCTTATAGTATTTAATTTTATAAATTATAACGACATACTTTTTGCTTATAAAAACGCAATATTATCCTACCTATATCAACTTGACGTGGTTTTATCATCCATCGCTTCCCCATATCATATATACTGTTTTATATCGTCAACACAATGCAAAACTAGCGAAACTGAAATAAGGCCGGCTCTGGATTTAGATTATATATTTCATTGTAAAATATTAATGGAACCACAGAAATCAAAATTACTCTCAAACATGATGCATAATGAGTTTCTTAACAGGTACAAGTAACTATAAAAGTAAAAAAAAAATTATTTTAGGTGGAAAATCGACATTGTATTGAAGGGGTTTGGATAGGGAAAATTTGCAGATTCGCTAGTTTTGCATTGTGTTGACGATATGTAAATAAATGAATTTTTATGTCAAAGAAGCAAAATTATGAACTAATAATACGGTCCTACCTCAATAACTAAACTTATTAAGAGCGATGTCCGGTGCTATATTGGGAAATCCGTGTTGAATGGAATTTATTTTCAGATTGTTAGAAATATTTAGAAAATCGTTAATTTCCCACAATCTTACATCATCTTTTCTGCAAACATGAAAAAATAAAATACTAATTTGAATATCGCATAAAATAAAAATTAAGATTTGGGAATTTCCAAAATCTAATTTTCATTTTACGCATTATTTAAACGAGTAAATAAGTGTATTTTATTGTATTTTCGTATTTGTATAAAGAGATGTTTCAAGATTGCGGGAAACTATTTATATTAAGCAGATAATTAAATATTTTTGGTAATATTTATTTATAAACAAAAGTTCAAAGAAAATAGTTTTGCTTAATTTTATACTTAAATTATGATTTTAATTTGTAAATATTGATACGATCTAGAAAAGAAAAGATCTGGATTTTAAGCTGATAAGAACCTATGCATTTTTATTTTAATTATTAAGTAATTGCTTTATATCACAAAATACATATCGACACCCCAAGGAACAATGTTTTTTAAAATTCATTTTTACCTTTTTTTGAATTTTTTAAGCTTTCAAAGCTTTTCCGGAAAAATGAAGAATTGAATTACAATTTTGTTCATATCTCTTTTTTTTTCATATCTTTCCAACACCGTTACAGTACAGTGTAACAAATGAGACTTACAAAGTCTGTCTAAAATAAATATCTTCTTCTTCTTAATTTAGGACTACGTTCTGTTATTACCATGTGATGTACCATATTTCCACTTGGTATTCGTGGTTCTTTGAGCACTTGCATTATATTTAAATAAAAGTTTAAGAATAATACAATACTTAGAAAATCAAAAAAGAAATATTTTTAAAATGTGGTTTGGTTCACTCTTGCTTAACACCATTCCCTTACCAAGTGAAGTTTTTGTTTATTAAATACTTGCTTAACCACTTTTTTTTCCATTTGGATACATGATACATTGCAAATAAACTTTTGCAGTTTGTGTTAGTATAAATTCTGACAAATATAAAATTACTATATTATGTTTAATGTTGATGGAACATTTCTGCAATATAACTTCAAGCGTTTGACTTTAGTTATACTTGATGCTAGTAATATTGGCTAACTTGAGGATATTAGGTTCCCGTATACGCTAGGAGTAATCCATCTTAGTACAAGGATTTCCAATAAGTGGTTCCATATTTTATTAATGGAAAAAAATTATCATCAAATTGTCATCCTTTTGAGGAAATTTTTTATCACATTTTCTTTAGTGACTGTAGTCGCAAAATACGGCCCTATGCGGATTCATCAAACTGTCGCTCATTTTGAATGGAGAGATTTCTCGACAATATTCTTCTACGGTTTTCAGGGCTTCAGGTGAGGCAGTTTCATATTGACGGAGCCAAAATTTTCAGCATTTTTGTAGAGAATTTTTACTATTTATGTGAGTTGTTGAAGCGTGTATCGTTCCATTTTCTTAAACCATATAGTTTTACTTGACAGCTGTCAATAAATTCGAGCTTTATTTCTGACAGTTCACAAACGCCGCGAAGTTTAAAATAAAACTTCTTATTGAAAAATCTTGTAGGAAGCGGATTTTGAATTTACAAAAAAGTTTTTTTTGCAGAAACGCGTTTGTAATTAATGAACTAGTTTTGATTTGTTTTGACATTTTATTGTATAAATCAATATTCATCCAAACTAATCTCAGTGACGTGACAGTGGTTTATCACAAATTGCTTTGCTCGCTTTCTCGCAAATGGATATATATTATACACACACACACACACGTTATAATAAATTGTTGTAGAATTTACCAAAATCCAATTGGTTGACTTGCATTATCTACACACTTAAATATCGTTCACTATTTTGATTGTAGCTTTGCATCTTTATAAATTGCTTCCTAATACCAATTTTAATGCTTCTAAATTATACTTCAATTTTGATACCATCCGTATTCACTAAAATGCGAATTTAATATTTAATGCTTTATTAAAATTGTAGTTGAAATTTATGCACTGCGTTTTAAGCATATAATTAACTTACGCAGATCATCATGCTGGTTTTTTTTCCGTCATGTATTCTTAATTAAAAAATATTAATTTTTAAATTTTTGTTTCAGGTATGAAAATTTTAAAATCTCGATTTGACCACGCGGTAAGTTATTGTCTCACATATAATATATATTTATATATATATAGAGTCATTTGTTCTCCGGATGTTCGCTTAAAAAGTTTTTAGCCTATATTTGAAGAGCTAACATTTATATTGGGTATAAACCCAACAGAGAAACTTCTCTACCGATTTAGTGAGAAGATACGAAT
Source organism: Cantharis nigra (assembly GCA_958510845.1). Taxonomy (NCBI): domain Eukaryota; kingdom Metazoa; phylum Arthropoda; class Insecta; order Coleoptera; family Cantharidae; genus Cantharis; species Cantharis nigra. The sequence goes on along the minus strand of OY294034.1, from coordinate 1,224,734 downwards.
ACGTACATATTTATAAAAGTTTTACATCTCACATCTCACCCTGATTATGCAGTCTGTTACACATAACTGCCTTCGGTTTTCAAGTGAAATGGAATTTTTGTTAATTTTCGTATTTTATTTTATTTATTTGTTTTAAGCGCGAAAATAACAACAAAACAAAAATAAAAGTAGTTAGGGATTACCTGCAAACCCTCAATCTTCATACATATAACATATAACTCTGAATTGTACAGCTCCAAATCTGTTGAAAACTTTCGGACTTTAGTTTAAAATTAAAAAAAAATTTATATTACTAATATCTAACTGCAGGATTGCAGCCATCACCAATAAATTTTTCTATGTAGTCTTTATGAGTGAACACCAAAGATTCGAATAAAATAAGTGCATAAACTTTCCTCTTCACAATAGAAACATCTTTACAAAACTGATCGTAAGTGATTAATGCAGCTCTTTATGGAAGACCGCGAAGAAAATCTGGATTTCATGTTTCGATTTTATTAGAATCTCATCGATGACGATACTTGTTTATACAGCAGTTGGTGGCGTTTTCAAACCATCAGGCGCTTGAGCCGCAGTCAAATGTTTGCCTAAGTAGGTACAAGAAAAACTAGCGATTTACCCACACAAGCCACCGATTAGATCTAAAGAACCGAAACATTACTTTTTTTTAATTCTCTAACCTCTTCTACAACCTGCGCTGCCGAACAAAAAATCGACTTGATTTTAAAACCGACGTCACTTCTATAAAAGACCGATTATCTCTCCAGTCAGAAGCTTCAACTTAGATTTTCTTTTATTGCCTCGATTTTCTTGTTTCAACTTCTGTTACATGCTTTCTATCTCTATTTTATATTCTGTTAGTATTCCTACATCTACCTTCAGATTTTTCTTTATAAAGTTTGCAGATGTTTCATTTGTTGCACGGGAATACCGTGATTATTACGTTTAATGCTGCCAAGAAAACCATAACATCGGAAAACACCGTCATAATCGGAATGGTAACCAACGGAAAATACATTTTTATTGCCGACTTTTAAAATAATAATTAAAGCCATTTATTATGAATATCTTAGACAGTTTATTTATTTTATTTCGTATTTGCAGCCATCGGTATAATTTTAGTTGGCGCGATGACAGGAAAATACCGCAATAACGCAAATTATTATTACTAATTATTATATTATTTACTTTCATTCTTGTCATTAATATCCTGATTACTTCAACTTTATAATTTTAAATGAAAACCCACCCCGTCTAATACATCAAATTAAATCAGCGACAAAATGTTATCTTTCGTTACAAAGAAAATTAAACTTTGATTTTCTCTCGAGTTAATGCATGTTTATTTTGCAAGTTTTAAATTCCAGATAACGTACACTTTTCTTGTTTTCTCAGTGTAACTAACCAAAAGAAAACTACTTTCTAAAATAAATAAAAATAGGCAGCGCTTCGGTAGCCGGTAGCGATAACAATGTTAAAAGCAGTATCATTGCCGGGAAATATATTTTTACTATGTTAGTTATTACTTAGTACTGTGATAATTAAAGATAATTAAAAATAATTATAATTAAAGCAAATGTCATCGTTTATTCATCAATCGATTATTTTGGTAATAGGGATTTTTGTGCTTAAAGGCCACGCTTGTGAACATTCTCAAGGGATTTTGTAACACAGAACCGTCATTCTGTAATCTTTTTATGTTGATTACATCAAGAATCAATACTTGGCTCTCAATTTTTAAATATTTAAGTTCGATTATCATATAAATATAACAGGATTATCGCTAATTCGGTGTTGTCCTGCTTAGCTTGTTGAAGGTTGTAAGTTCGGTCTATACATCAGCCAAATAAAAGAATGATCAATCAAACAAGTAATGAAACGAAAAGCAAATTTTAACAATACCGAAGAGTTCTATCGAAAATTCAGTAGTTGATAGTTGACATATTAACTCAAGTTCACAACTGCATTATGAGCTTTAATTCACATCAATTATTTTTGTGCAGAATAATCAATGGTTCAAAAATTTCAAGTATGCATTAATGTTTAAATCTGTTTATTAAATAATATTGAGGTTTGAATCTGTTTAATTTACGCTTGTCTGATTGATCTTCCATCAGGGTTGCTGCCGATTGATTTGATAATGCAAAACTAGTAAATTTTTAATTTAAGAAATTAATACAAAATTAAAATATAAATTCAGATTTAATAAATGTCTAATACAAAGAATAAATTAATTTAACAAAATATTAAATTTCTGACAGCGATATGTCGACGGCGAAATGTCCTAGACCGTGTTTTTGTCTTTGAGGATCAAATGCTTAAAATTATTCCCTAAGAAATCTGCTAGTGAAAATTTTTAACCACTATGCATATCGAGCGAGATTTCAAAACTAATTTTGTTCCTTAATATAATGTTTTTGCTTTTGGTAGTCTCAAAAACTAAAAGTTAGAAAAGAACGTGTGTCTTGAATTGAATTAAGAATGTCGAATTAAAACTAAATTTTTAGCATTTCATTGGCTGTCGTTTGAAAGGTTCAAAGCTAAAAGGACAAATAGTTTCAAATCTCGCTTGAGAAACTTAAGTTGAATTTCCTATTTGCTCCAGCTAATGTGAATACCCATCAGCTTTCCTGATACTATTTAGATCATTTTGTAATTTATTCTGTTTCTATTAACGAAAGAGCATCTTCTGGCTCGCATAATTTTTCATATTTTTAATCAAATACTATAAAAAGAGTTTGTATTTTTGTAATTTATTTAACCTCGCCATTAGATTCAAGAGAGATCGATCCATTAAACGTTAACTCTATTTCCACTTAAACGGAAAATAAAAACATTTTATTTCAGTTTTCTAGATCAAATTAGTGTATAAATAAAAGCTTAGAGCAAGCTTATCCGTAAATTTGATATTTATAAAATAACTTCTTTTAGGTAATACTTATTGCTTTGAACTAGTATATTTTTTAGATTACAATTTTATTATTTTAAATCTGTTTCGTCAATTGATTTTTACTCATGGTTTATTTAGGGAAAGTTAACAGTAACCTGAATTTTAAAACTGCCTAAAAGTCCATTAACATTGGCGAAACAATTAATTATACTGCACCGGGGCTTCGAATACCAGCAAGGATTAAATTCATTTTAGAAAACAAAGGGTTAATTGAAGAGAGTCTAGAAATAAACGAAAAAATAAATGAGGCAATGATAACGACGAAACTGCCCAGATAATGTTAATATGTACTATATCCAGGACTTTATCTGGATATCTATTAGATATGCGTTGCACAAACATCTATTGAATGTACAATGCCCGAAATTCTATTAGTGCCACGTTATAATAAAAAAATAATTGTTGCCTACATGTTTGGTAAAAAGTTAACAAAGCAAACGTTGTGCAGATATAATTTCCAAGTTGTATACGAATAGTGCGAAATTCCATTAGAGCCAAATGCAATTATTTTTGATAAAAATTAAAAATTCTTGAAGATTTTTGTAAAGTAGGTAAGAATAACTTACTGTCTACAGGTGACAGTAGTATTACAATTTTTTTCTAATAATTTGGTACGCGGTCAAGACTTGACAAACGAAGAAATTGCCCAAATAAAAATTTTGAAAACAAAAAATAAATCCATAAGGAATACAACAAAGCGAAATAAGCTATCACATCATGTTCTTGAAATTTCTTGTAAATTTGGAGAAAACTATGGCAAAAATAGAAAATTTGATCAAAATAAAAAATTATCCAGTAGATTTAAACACGATATTCTTCTTGAAATAAGAGAATCTTCAAACACAACCGAGGAAATCAATACGAAATTACATTTGCTAGTAACTGTAACACGTGTACAAAAGGTAGCACGTCAAAACGTCGAAAACACAAACATCGAAAACAAAAACGTCGAAGTCAAAACGACGAAAACAATAAGGTCGAAAAGCAATAACGTCGAAAAACAAAAACGACGAAGTCAAAAACGTCGAAGTCAATACGTCGAAAACAAAAAAGCGTTGAAAATAATAACGTTTTTTTTTACTTTTACTTTTAATTTTATTACATTTCTTATAAATTATTTTTCTTCCATAGGCCTAGCATCATCTACAGCTTCGAACTCTTTGAAAGGATTATGTTAAATTCATACTTTTACATTATTATAATCAGGGGTGGGATAAAAAATATAAAATACATTTTTGGGACGGCTTATTAAAATACATGTTGTATTTTAAAAATTCGGCTCAAAAATGTACTTTTTTTTTGCCATTTAATTTTAAAAATTGTAATAAAACTTTTTATCTAGATATGTTTAATTGTACTTCAGAAGTTTTCATTTTCGACGTTTTTGTTTTCGACCTTTTTGATTTCGACGTTTTTGTTTTTCGACGTTATTGCTTTTCGACGTTATTGTTTTCGTCGTTTTTGACTTTCGACATTTTTGTTTTCGACGTTTTGACTTCGACATTTTTGTTTTCGACGTATTGACATGGAATCGTACAAAAGGTGATGCACTCGGACAAAAACCTTCTTTAGAGAGAGAAGCTCATCTACGGTATATTCAAGAACATAATATAATCTAGAATAGGAAATGGAGATAAATAATAATGTTTAGTGATGAGAAAAAGTTTAATTTAGACGGTTCTGATGGTTTCACATTGAATTGGTACCATTTTCTCAAGGAAAAAAGTTAACAGGAGTAGCAATTTTAGGTGTGGATCTTGCATGATATGGACAGCATTTTTAAGGTATGGAAAGTCAAAAGTAGCTCAGATAAGCCATCGCGTATAAATGCAGAAAAATATACTGATATTCTTGAAGATGGTTTAGTGCCAATGATTGAAGATATATTGCCAAAAATCTACATTTTCCAGCAAGATAATGCCATCCACAAGTGACGTATTTTAAAATTTGGCGCCCTGGGCCCAAAAGGTTTTCTGCCCCGGCCCATGGTCCGGGGAATATCGTCTGGATATCGGACTGTCTGGCAATACATCTAGTAGACATCCAGAAGATAGGTTTGTGTTGTCTGGGTAATAATAGGTGGCAAGTAAACAGACTGTATCAGAAAAACTGTTTTATTTTTTTCGTCGTTCTAATCAAACACAGTTACGCCACTGCCTTAGAAGGTAACATAGTCGATTTTTTAAGTTAATTGTGTAAGTTGATAAGTTGCATCTCTGTATATTAATATAGTGTTTGGGCAAACTTAAAATATTTTGCACAACTTTTAGAGCCAACAAAAGAGTTTGACAAAAACCTTTAAAGGAGATAATAAATCATTTGGATCCTGTTACAGTGACAACGAGTCACTTTTCAAAACTTTTTTAACTTGAACGGTGAATAAAGTTGCACTACCCTTTCATTAATTTATTAATAAACAGGATATGAATACAGTTACTAAAGACCCTTAAATTTTGTTTTCAATTTTCAATAATTTCCACTTAATTCGATATTCTCTTACCTAGCACCCTACTTAATAAAGGCGATTTAATTATTTTAAGAGTTTTAGTATATAGGCTTGGTACAAAATAAATTTCCAACTATTGAGTAGTAAAATTAACCTTGTTGATATTAAAAATAGAATGGCATGCTTTTTGATAGTAAATATTTAATGCTAACTTTTTATTGATTGACTGATTAGAATCCTTTAAAGGAAGTACAGATACATACTTTTTATTGGTTTCTTGTATTAGTAGTTGAATTATAATTTTGTCAGTTATAACAGATTATTTTACGTTCTACAAGTTTATCAAATTCGGAGATTAATTACTACCTATAAAATTTTGTTTAAATTAATTCGTTGTCGTAAGCTGCACAGTATAGGTCCGATTCCCAGTCAACCCATCGTTTTTTCGGACGTCCTATATCTCTCTTTCCTTTCGGGCAGTATTAAATTAATTCAGTCAAATTAAATAATGAAAAATTTATAAACTTGATTCGATAATATTATTTTGTACTCCTGACGATTTTTCCTAGTTTACAAAACAGATCAACATTAATTTATTATCTCAAAGATAATAGCTCTGTCGATCTGTATCGTAAAAATTGAAGTCTCAATGTAAAGAAAACTAATTTTTAAAACAAATCCAACTAAATTTTCTCGCAAAATAAACAAGGGCTTTGAACATAGCACTCGAAAATTGCTACATTAACATTTTTATTTGAATACGTTTTCAGTTTGTGTGTTAGTTTTCGTAACAGTTCCCTGGGGTGCTATTTATCTTCATAAAAAATAATTTATCCGAAATTAGGACAAATAAATTGATCTGACAACTTTATTCAGATCTTCATTTAAATGAGAATTTATGAGATAATAATTTAAAATCGTAGTTATATCAGATATGATAGATAAAAGATTATGTGATAATTACAATTCCTATTAGTCATTTTTTATATTAATTGGGTGAAAATTGAGAACATTATACAATACTACTTGATCAATTTCATTTGTAACTACTCTTACACGACAAGTCCGAATGTAACTGCGAGTAGACTTACAGCCCTTATTATTCAGACAGCAAAAAGGAAATCTAATTGTATTCGAAAGGGTTTTCTTTAGGTTTCAAGACACAAGTTTCGGCATTACCCGTTACAGGAATGCGTCTTTCTCAGTTGAACGCTGGAATAACAAGGAATTTGTTTTTGTCAAACCACCTGCATTTGCATCACGTACGGGGGCGGCTACTGCTACAGTCTGATGTCAAAAGTTTTGGTTGGGTTTATGAAGGAAGTATTCATCTAAGAAGATGAGTCCTTTCAACAAACCAAAAAGCAATTTTGTGGAATCCATCATATAATTTCAGTATTTTTCAACCAAAAATTACCTGAAAATGAATAATTTGGACTAACATTTATAGAATTAGCTTCATAAAGATCAAGTTAATCTAAAAATTTAAATATTTTGTGAAAACTGGTCAAGTATTAACAGAAATGTTGGTAGTTTTATTATGGAGACTATATCAGAAAATGTATAAGATAGGTGGACGTCCACCGAAATTAAAAAGACACACTTGGTAAGACGCCTAACGATAAGCATTCCAAAAAAAAAGATTTCTTATAGAATCTGAGTTAAGTCAAGGGATGTTAGGTAAATCGAACTGTTTGGCTGCTACTTTTGATATTATACTTATAGGTATTATTATTATTATTACTATTCTAATTTGAAATTTTTGAAATGGCTGATATCCATTTGTACGAGCAAATGGAAACTGCTGAAGCTTAAAGCTTAAATAGAGAAACATTGCCGGAACTACAGTGTTCGAACCTTCGAAAAACAGGAACCTTCAGTAAGCACATTAATTGATCGAGGAGTTAGTAGCAATGTTCAAATTATTCAAACGTCACTAAACTAAGAAGTAGAACAAAAGTATCTTCGTCGCACTGTTTGCATGATTTTTGATGAACAGATGTTCATATCACCGAGCAGGGCCTATTTTTACCCTAGTTGGGCCCTAGGCTCTACTAAATTTTCGAGCCCCTTATATTTGAGTATAACCAATAGCATCGAAGGTCTAAATACGGTATTTTTTTATGTGAGAGATTTAAGTGGATATTTTTATTTTATTTGTGAATTTTTACGATTTTAAATTTTCTCTTTTCGGGCCCCTCTGACCATTGGGCCCTAGGCACGTGCTTAATGCGCCTGATGGTAAAATAGGCCCTGTCACCTGTGTGGTGATTATCCATTCCCTCATTTTATTGGAATCATTGATGGACGATTCTGTTGGTATATTTTGAACACTACCGATTATTTAAACTTTGGTATCAAAACATGAATTAAGAAATTAACTGGATATTGCTCTTAAATAAGACTGACTTAGACTTAGACTTAAATAAGGGCATATTTTGTGACAATAAAATTTTTAGGTGTTTCTGGTGTCTTTCGGCACCCTAAAAACAAATTTGCCTGAGTAACAAGCATTTGCATCTTGCAAATATGCGCCACTTTGTGTAATGTATCAGCAGTGACGAATATACCGTGTTAAGGCAAGGTCCTTTCTGTCTATTAAGCCTGTATGACACGACGTTAAATTTGACGTCAAATTTACATGTAAATTTTTAAGAAAATATTTAACACCGTTGCATACAGAAAATTTATCGTCAAATTTTATGTTAAATTTTCATGTAAAAAATTTAGAACAAGTTTTAAATTTGTCGGTAAAAGTGCGTGTAAATGTGCGTAGTAGACATTTTCTCGTCTAAAGTCCGCCCAGTTTTTAAAATTAACATTGTTCAAACAGAAAATTATTTTTACCTGCATAAAATTAAAATTTTACCTGGCAAAAATATGAGCAAATTTGCATAAAAATTTTCATGTAAATTTGACGTCAAATTTAACGTCAAATTTAACGTCGTTCATACAGGCTTTACATGCAAGAAGTACGCACCAAATTAGATACCTATTGGACATTAGTCTGCATTTGTCGGCGTATGAAGTTGTATACACTTGTACGAAGACCTTACGAACTTTTTTTTCAGAGTTAAAGTAGAAGATCAAGTCAACAGCCCCTTACATGTGGTAAAACTTGGGTAACATTGTTAACAGCCTCATTGAAACAGATTGTTACTTTTGCCTTACTAATACAGGGGCTTTAATGAAAAATTTTGTTGAAGCACTAGAAATTTCCGTGAGGCAAACATTAAAGAGGGCATATTTGTGGGACCACAAACACGAGAAGCAATATGAAGTTAAACCGAATATGAAGAGCTTTTAAAACAGTTGTAACCTATTTTCTTGGAAATATCAAAGCTGTGTAGCTGTAAATAGTAGCTCCAGCCTTTAAAAAGGGGTCGTCCTTTAATCACGTGAGGTTTTTTATGCAATTTTTTTACCTCCCCTCCTCTTTGGTGATACGTCGTGAGGTTTTCGGCTACCCCTACCCCCCTTACCCAACATCACGTGTATTTTTTTTTGAAAATTTTTTTCAAGTACGGACGGCAAGACAGAAGGCCGCGGGCAGCGGGGCGACAAGTGGAGTCACAAGGTCCAGTGCCAGAAGCCAGCTGATGAGAGCCAAATATTGTTCTTATGTTGCTTTTAGGCATAAATTTGCTCGCTCGGGATTTCACGTGGTCGTAAGAAAATATACACGTGATTGTCACAACATCCCCTCCCCCCCCTCATCGTGATCAATCGTGATGTTATTCTAAACCCCTCCCCCCCTGTTAGAACCTCACGTGATTAAAGGACAACCCCAAACTTATTTTTTGGATGCTCATCTCGATTTCTTCCCGGAAAATTTGGGTGCCGTAAGCTACGAACATAAAGACCGGTTCCACCAAGACGTTGCAGCCACGGGAAAGCGATACCAAGGCAAATGAAGTCTTGATTGCTTGCTGATTACTACTGGACATTAATCCATGTTGCCCCAGAAACCAAAATCCAAAGTCATTTTCTGCTTTCTGGTAAAATTTTGCATAACATCCGCCTTATTCTATCCATGTCACAAAACACAGTTGATTTTTGTTTACCAGTGTAATTAGTGGATGACGAGTGGTGAAAAAATGATTTTATACATTTAAAAAATAGTGAAATAAGAATCTCTATAAGTATGTAGATAGTAAGAAGATGTGGGACCATTTTGGCATCTAAACGAGCGTTAATAAAATTTGCGCTGTGAGCTAATCGAGACGGTAGCTGTTGTTTTTGAGGAAATTAGTTTTGAAAAAAATTTAAATTGCATTCGATTAAGTTAATTGAATTTTTGTATGGAAGGGACTGAAGTTGACGAAAACATTGGATGACAAATTCCATGTTTTAATTAACAGTCATTAATATGGCCATAGTTTTGATTCGTACTGTGTATTAAATAATCACGTGCATATTTTGTAAATATTAATTGTTATTTCATTATCGAGTGATACTCAAGATAAGAATTCATTAATCTTTTTTTAAATGTTTAGAAGTAGAGCGATTGTTGTTAATTGTGATTAGGTGGCCCAATAGTGTTTTTTTAAAGTGATTTTACTTACAATAGGTGGTGGAATGAGTGTCAAAGTTTATATTTGATGCGACAGGAATTTATCATAATTTTATATATTTTCTTAACGATAGAGCATTTAATTTATTTCGGTCCTGTGCATTCCTAACTTTCTTAATTGTTTACAAAGTGATCAGAAATTGTTAGCGAGTTGCGGCGCATCTGTTCTGTTGTCTTATTAAGAAAGTAATTGTTGTGGAACTTACCAATGTATATCATTTACTAAAATATTTTTTCATTTGTGCTTTTTAATTTCAAGTGTTTCGTGAATATTTATCGCAAAAATTACTATTTTTTTATCGGACTCGATAACGTTACGCCACCATTCAAAAACTATTTCTACAATCTAGATTATAAATTATTTTAAAACTGCATCTTGAATAATTACTACAATTTCTTTCGAATATTTACTATTTATGTCCACTTAGAGAGATCCTATTTTATATCGAATTATGGGTAAGTAAATAAATTAATTTTTTTTTGTAAGATTGACAAAATTCGAGTATAATAATTAACGAAAGTTTAGAAATAATAATGCTACGTTTTATTGATTTTAAATTTTGCAAATTTTATGCAAGTTTTTGCACATTTTAACCACAAAACTTTTGTAATAAAATATGAAGGATTAATTATTATGAAATATTATTTAAAAACAATTTCGATACATTTAATAGTCATTGACAAGTTGACTAAATGGAAAATAAATCATCTTGTTGGTTAAACAAGGTTAGACATTCAATTACATTTTGTATTAATAAGAAAAACTTCGAATGCTAATAACCTAAAATGTTTTTATTCGACTTTCTTGTTTATATTTCTCTTACCTAATAATATAAGTGCAAATAGTTCTGTACTACCGAAATTGCCCATATTTAAAAATTTCGTTATTGCAAGTTTTTCAATTGCAGATTTTGAAAAAGTAGGGCCTATTGAAATCACCGCTCATCAGATGATAATTTGTTGTTTTATGGTCGGTTGCTTTTTCGAAAAAAATTGATACATCTCCTTTCTCCCCCTCCTCCACACGTTACTTAATTCTAAATGATCCAAAACGCTTCAGCTTATTTAGTTTTCTGCTGTCCAGCATCAATCAATCCGAAGAGTCAGTTTTTGAATTAAATCGAACTCGATCAACGCATCGAGTATATCATCATAGATTTAAAAATTAACTTATTCTGAGAAAGAAATTATCCGATAGGGGTAGTCGGATTTTTCAAAATTTTCATAATTATAATCTAGAATTAAAATCATTTGTTATATCCGACCCTATTATTTCGCGATTACCTCAGTAGGATAATTTTTAAAAATTCAACTACCCCGTCGGGTAATTCAGAAAGATCATTCTTGAAATTCAATTGCCGAATTTCAATTCGAAAATTCAATTTATGTATTATGTATACTCAGAGAGGAAGTCTGCTTGTATCTTGATGATTATAATAAATTAAACTTATTTGGTTATTGCAAGATGGTAAAATTTGGACCATATTGCACCTTAGCCAATCTATCAATTGTAAAATCGGTATTCTATAGTTTAATCAGAAATAACCTTTATATACCTCAGTTATATATGTATTTGATTATAATCACAGTATCAGATAGGCAAACTTTGCAGAAGTTTTGGAAACAGATAGTGTTACTAAATTGGAAGGCGTAGCAGATTGATTTATTGTTGTAAAACACAAAAACCGTTCTAGAATGCACAGTCATTTGGAAGTCGCATTAATTGATCAGTTTTTGCCAATAATTTTATGTGCAATTTAAGGGATAGGCAAACCGAAAAAGTTAGGATCAAATAAGTTTTTGTACCTAATAAAGTTTAATCAGCCTAACGATTAAGATTACTATTGCGAACGTTTCGCAGAAAAATATGATTAATTAATTATACAAGGAGTAAGGACCCGTTTATTGTTAATTTAAGGGCAAGAGTTTGTGTATCAGGTTGTTACCATTTAATCTTCGAATAAAACATCCACGTGAATCCCCAATTCCCTTACAATTACACCAAGGATATGGATAAACACGCAACTCAATTCAATAATAATTGTGAATCAAACTATATCTAGATATTTCACGGTACGATGCTTCCGTTTAATGTATAATAAAATATTCTAGAGGGAAAAGAGTTAATAAAATGGAAAAGTGCGAAATCCGCTTTTATAATTTAAAATATGTGTATTTTTAATATACCTTTAGAGATAATCTACATCGATGGCGTAATATCTGTATTACTGCACTCAATTGTTGTAATCTTTTACACTCAAATCTATTACTTTTGTATAAAAAAAAATTGTACTACTTGACGGACGTCTATCAATCTGTTTGTCCGCGCAGTCCAGACATATCTGAAACGATAACTGTACAGTTATCTGTCTGAACAGAGATTATATCGTTAAGTCTACTGCGCTCCAAATTTGGTGCACGAAAACTGTAACTGCAAGACAATAAATTCCCGTTGTAATTATTTTCTTATAGGAAATTTAATGTAGCCAGTACTACTTACTACATATAAAATTCGTATTTTCCATTTCGATGTTTTCACATTACAGGAAAGAAGGTTTCCAAATGTTTCCTATACACATAGCGTGGTTATTTTCTGAAAATTAATGACTGGAAATAATTGATTCATTATTTAGGATTTTTATATCTTCCAACCGGTTATTTTATATTGGAATTATTAATTTTAGAATTCGTTTTGTATTTGCAATATAAGAGGATTTATTGAAATTTGTATTTTAGTATTGTTTTGTGGTCATTTTTCAAATTATACTTTTATAAAAACTTCCGACCAACACATACGAGTACTTTATGTGAGTGCTTTCTGTAATTTGTATTTCAACTTTTTTAAATTATTTCATGTTACGAAATTTTATATTAAATCGCACTTAATGATTAAAGTTTTTGCAATAATATTGATTTATGATAGCATGATATAAATGGCAATGTATGCCATACCTCAAGTGTTAATGTTTCAATTTCTGTTGAGTATTCACCTCTGAGTTAGTACTTAAGTGCAGGAGGGTTTTGAGGGTGCTAAGCGTTGAACGGATGACAAGTGATAACTATAATTTATGTAACAAGTCAGATACGCGAAATTCAATAGAAATTACTTTGATTATCTCGTAATGCTCAGTAAACTTGAGTTGCATTCAAAAACTCAATTTACACTCAATATTGATTGGTTCAATCTATCGCAGGAACACCTTGGTGCAAAAGATACTCTTTTCAATACAAACACCTATCAAATATTTTTTTATCTAATCTAGTTCATACTCAAGGATATGTTTGTAATGGTATCTCCTATATCGAATAAACGTACACCGACCGTTTCCTTTTTTGTTTTACAATGGGGAATTAAATTTTACGAAACTTTTAAACGATTTGGGCATTTAGACCAAACAACCAGTGGCGGATGGTGACTTTTTGGGGCCCGATGCTAATTATATTTTAGAGGCCCCTGGTAGGTTATTATGGGGAGGGGGGGGGCGGTGACATTTGTCTAGTATAAAAATAATGGTAGGTATATGTAACAGGTAAGAAAAAAATTTATTCTTACTATCAAACTAAATATAGTAAAAAGAAATATATATCTAATTTTAAAAGTAAAAAAAATATATGTTACATTTTGACTAAATCGGGAGTTTATAAGTTCACTTTCAAATGATTTCAAACATATATCGGTCATTCAGGTAGATCTTTCCAATCCCGTCCGACTTGGAGACAGAAAATCAATTAGACACCAGTTAGACATTAATCACAAACAGGGGGGGATACGAAATTTTACATGTATAGCCAAAAAGTAAAAAACTAGAATTTTTAGAAGCTATGGAAATCAATAAATTGAAGCAATCGTTCTTGTTTTTAAACAGTCAATCTGATGTGAAAAAAACTCATCTCTATTATTATATCTTCAAAAAAGAATTAACACCCCCCCCCTTAAGGTTGACCTATAAGAATGCTTATTCTTTATACAACTATTCTTATTAAATCACTTTCCTAAAAACTCCCTTATTTTTTCAAAAATATTTTTTTTCACCACCCCAAACAACAATTAAACGGATTCTATTTAATTTCCTTTCTAGTTCATCGCCTGATGAATAGTATAATGAAAACGTTTGCAATATTTTATACTTACAGTGTATTTTATTTCTAAAACTTGTGTGTGTATTTTTCGGGTTTTCTAAAATATTGATATGCTTAATATCGAGTTACACTACCTAAACGCCTAAACCACGTATCAATCAATTATTATTTTATGGATAATTTAAAAAACAAAGCAAAAGCAACTGATTTTTATAAAAAGGGAAACAAATTCAATTCTATAAAATAACGAGTAAGGTTTGGGGGCCTCTATGGAGCTCTCAATGATCGGGGGTCTAATATTCAATGTTCCAGCATCTTAAGCTTCTCTATAAAAATTTAATTAAATTAAACACAATTTTATAATTTGCGTTTGCCTTTATGTTCTTTGAAAAGGAAAGATAATAAACAAAACTGAATTCTATAAAATAATAAGTAAGGTCTTGGCTCGTAGGGGCCCCTCAATGATCGGGGGCCCGATGCTCCAGCATCGTAAGCATCCATATAAATCCGCCACTGCAAACAACTACATTAGAATCAAGTGAACAAATATTTCTATGACCGTAATCTTCTTGATATCGCCTGTGTATTGTGGAAATAAGTGATGGAATGTTGGACACATTTGCTGTATATTGCTGTAAAGACAGGAATTTTTACTCATGAGCTTCTTAAGTTATCGAATGGCGAACATTCGCCGAATCACGCTCATGTGGATTCTCTTCTCGGGATTTAATGTGGTCTGTGCTTGAAGGAACGGCCTGAACACAAATATCGAACGACCGAAAGGCGATTTAGTCAAGACGGCGGCATCGATACCCATAAGAGTCGTGCATGTTGGAAATAGGCCGCATTTTTTGTTTTTATTTTGTGCTTCACAATCACGTTTGCGATATCGTTTTTTTTTTAATACAGGATAACACTCAAAATTACCTAAACCTAGCATCAAATTGTTTTGTAAATTGATAAAAAACAATATTTTAATTTAATTACGTACATCAAATTCGATAGTTCGATCTAGATGGTTCTCTTAATAAATTACAAAGTAAATAAAATTTAAATAAAATAAACTTTTATTTTTTAGCTGGACACATAAAAACGTCTGACTGAGTGCAGGTTGCACAGCGCCGCGCCGATATAGGTGAATGCGAAAATCTGATAGAAATGCGAGAATATTATTTGTTCGATGAATTTTGTTGTCAATGATGCGGGAAATTGTTGTGATAAATATCGTTTTTACTGTAAAGAAAATATTACTTTTGTGGTGCAAATATTTTTGTTGTATATGTTGAAAGAAATAAGGGTTCCCGAATACGAAACCGCCCTTCATAAAATGCTGCATTTGATTTATATTTTAACAAATCAATTAATTGTAATTTAATCAACTTCTTTTGGGTAAACGTGAACTCAAGTATTGTTGAACAAATTGACAATTTTCCAACAAATTTCGAATTTAATTTGCAATAATAATTTATCATATTCTTGCCAAATCTTTTTTTGGAAATAAATATTATTATTAACGCTATTCATTATGGTGTATGTGTGAGAAGAGAGCTTTTCTAAATTGAGATTAATTAAAACTTGTCTAATCGATCAACAGAAAAGAAAAATTTTATTTTCAAAAATATTTTGTTAAAGCAACCGCAATCAAAATAGTACGTGTAATTTAAAATGTGCCAAGTTGGCCACAATATACTATAAGCCAAGATTTGTTACAATACATTAAGAGCCTTTCTGCCCACTCACAATATCAAATGGTGCTTTTTTGAAATAATATAGGTACTATTTGCCAAAGAATTAATTAAAAATCTACCTTTCTTGGTACATTATTATTTTTACTTGCCAAAAGTGATTTGAAAATAGTACCCAATCAACTGAACATTAGATTAACGTAAAAAAAAACTGAAAATTTTAAGATGCAATATTGGTTTTAACCAGAGGCGGTTCGTCAGAGGAAGCAAAGAAGGCTTATCCTCCCTTGAAATTGAAATGAAAGTTTTCAAAAATATAAATATTCTCTTTCACCGTAAAATATACTATAATCAAGGATTAACTTTCTCAAGCGAAAAATCCACGAGTCCACTTGGTTAAGTATTGTAAATCTATAACTTCATGTCCTTCGTGTTGTGATAAAGTTAATAAATTAAGTGATAAACATTTAACAGCCTTATATGACAAAATAATGAACTGCGTTATATTACAGTATAATACCTACAATGACAATGACTTTAACGAGCCTGTTAATTTAGTCGAATGTTCTGTTTCATACAAATTATTTGAATTAAGTAGTTGCGGTTTTGTGCAATTAAAGCTGTTGGTTTAGTTAACGTTTATAAACTAATTGCTTCTTTTAGAATGGACAATTTTAAAAGCTGCTCTTTAATTAAACTTGATATCATTCTATTAATTAAACTTTCAAGTGCTAACCGCATTATGAACATAATCGGCAATTTTTGAAATGAAACATAATTTGTAACAAATTTTTTAATTCTTTGCGAATTAATTGTTTTACTTAATTTGTGACGCACTTTGTACATTTTACATTCAAGAATGCAAACTAACTTATAGAGCAGTTTAAATTTTGTCACCGTTTAATGTGACAGGGTTTTTCCTATCAGGAATGACCCTAGCAACTCGAATTTCCTCATCACTTCAGTTATCAGAAGCAGCATCAGACAACTCAAACATTTAAAAAGAAACGTATAACATAGAAATTGGATTCCCGATTGTTGGCTATACTGTAATTATATCATTAGCTATGTATACTATTACTATTGTGTAATATACCACTGTAGTGCACAATACACATATTACAGTATACTAGTATGATGTAGTACATGTAGTACAAAATCTGAAATAAAATTTAACATGCGTAATGTCTCAAGTTTTTATAAATTTCTGCCATCGGTATAAGTAGGCCTTATAGGTGGGCAACTTTTTGGTTTTAGAGTCTTATTCTACCTCAGTATGCAATATCTCCGTGGTAATTGGAGAATAATTAATAATTTATCGAGCTTCATTTTTGAAAAAATAATTTTCACCAAGTGGAAACAAATTGTGTTATTTACAATCAAAATCTCAGGTCGGGAAGTGATTACTTTCCGATTGATTGGCTATATAATAAATAAGTTATACATAATAACTAATTTCCTATTGATTAAAATGTAGTAATATGGTATCGATTACTGATTGCGAATAAAATAATTTTGTTGTTATTGAAACTTGAAAAGGACCCATTAGTAAATGTAACAGTTTTTTTGCTACGCCACTGTTGATAATATTTAAGCAACGAAAGCTTTCTGACACTTCAAACGGTTTTTCCGAGTTTTGTATAGGAATATGTTTTCAAAGTAGTGATAAAACTTTGCGTACTCTTTCATTTTTCATGTATTATCATTGCGTATAAACGAAACTTTGAGTGACTATTTTGAATCCGTATTAATTGTTATTGTTAAAAAGTTTTATTTCTTGTGCGCTGATTTCGATTTTAGGCTTTTATTGTCTCCGCATTTTAACAGCTAGTACGTAGTAAATTGTTGGTCTCGCATTAAAATTCAAATCAAGTTAGTGAGTGGGAGTCATAATTAGAAAGGTGTAGATGTGTAGATTATAACTTATTCCATTGTGTTTGTTTCTGCCCTTCGTACACATTACTGAATAGATACAATGTATATAATATAATAATTATATTGACAACACTACCGAACGACAAAAATAATAATAAACGGCTTTAACGCTGAAAACGTCAACAACAAAATGAAACGTTCTGAAAATTTCACTAATTGGGTCATTCCATATGAAATCAACCAAAAATAAATAGTTTTCAACTTGACCATCACAGATTTTTTTGAAACTTTGGCTAATTATACTCTTTAACATCCCGAATTCAGATATAATTTTTTTTAAATTTTAACTCTTCTAGTTTTTGAGTTATTTAATTATAAAAATTATAAAAAAAATATTTGAATTCAGGATGTTAAAGAGTATAATTAACTAAAGTTTAAAAAAAATCTGTGATGGTCAATTTGAAAACTATCTGTTTTTGGTTGATTTCATATGGAATGACCTATGGTTGAAATAAATGAATAAAATTTTGAATTGAATCTCAAAAATCTGGGTCCTTCCCCTGCTTTGCTGTAATCACAGACCATTACCACCATTACCGTTGTGCTACTGGAAAATATCAAAAACAGATTTCCCCAAATATCACTGTCAGTGCTCGAGTGCTTTATTTTGTCATAAACAAAAGCAGGCATCTTCGAAATGTTGCTTATTAAATATTGTGAATTTACTAATTATTAACCAAATACACCTCTGTTTTGAAAGGCACGCTAGCAGAACAAATATTTTAGGTAAGCTGATTATCAGTATTTATGGTATTAACAAATATTTTTTTATCCGTTAGTTTGTGTGCTTATTTGCAATTCACTAAGAAGCTTACTAAGTCTCAACAACGAAGTTGATGATTTATATAAAATGGTTACATTATTAAACGCAATTTTGAAGTAACTTTATTTTTTCATTTTCGTTTAGTAATCAGTATTTAGCCCCAGTTTTCTAGAAAATGTTGTCTTAAAAAGCTGCCCTTTAATTGGGAAGTTTAAAATAATTTTACTTAATTTAGAATGATAATTTACGGAAGTCTACTAATTAGTGCATATTTAATAAGTTTAAACTCGGTATAACTTTTCAAATAATATTCCTTTGTTGTTGCAAGTCAACTTTAATGTAATTCCAAGGGAAATTAAGACCTTTTTACATTTTAATTTTATTTAAATCAAATTATCTTTATTGATTTAATTTATAATCGAGGAAGTTATTTACTAACTGACGCGCAACTATCAGATTTGTGGTTAAACTGTATTAAGTAGGTACACACAGAGAATTATTTTCTTCCGTTAAGTAAATATTATTCGATTCAAATGCAAGGTACTTTCGTATATAAGCAAGTAAACCGTAAAATTAATTTTAAAAAATGTAATTTAGTTAAAACAATAACTCGATATATTTGACTGTAGTGTATGATAGTTGAAATTCAAAACTCTGATTTATTGAGAATGATAATACGGTATACTTGAGTGTAATGCATCGTATGTTCGATTCAAATGCCTATTTTACTGAGAATAATGATAACATATACTTGACTGTAACACATCGTATATTAAATTGGATAATATGATATTTTTGTTTTAACCTTTATGTGACTGGAAGGGTACCCGGCAGTGTACCTTTTGCAGTTTAAAGTATTCATATTTTTTGTATCTAAAGTCGTTGAGTTTGGAAATTTGATAACATCTCTGAAATTTTCAAACTTAACGACTTTAAATAAAAAAATTTGAATGCTTCTAACTGCAAAAGGTACCCGGGTACCCTTCCAGTCACATAAAGGTTAAGGCAGGATTCTACTTTGGGCGATCAAAAAAAGCAATTTTTGTGATATAGGGTTTATATAAGGCTTAATAAATACTCTCTTGAAATACTTATAAAAAATTTTTATATATTTTATGCATATTTTATATTCAGAAACATTATTTAAATGTCAAGTGTGGATTAGTAGCAATGGTGGTAAAATCTTGAAAATGGACCATCTAAAACAAAAAAATCATAAGTTTTAGGTTCAATATAACACTAGCAACCGACTGAATATTTTATTTTGCAAAAAACAGCGGAAAAATACAATTTTTCTTTTGTTTTTCTTCATCGCCATTTTATTATTTTTGCTTGTAGGTACATTAAAAATGTAAAGCAACACAAAATTTTGTAAGATTTTTTAAAGATTAGGTTTAGTTTATTTTCAATAATTCAATAATGTTATGAACAACAATGTAAAAAGTACATACCTTTTACCAGCACAATGCATACAGCCACATCCGAATTACGATTGCACTTCAAAACGAAATAAAAGTCATCTGATGTCCTTTATACTTGAATCAAATGTATATCGGTTAATTTATATTTGAATCAAATATTCCTATTTCAGAGACATTCTAATGAAACAAACTCATATTCCTGCATTTTTAAATTGAATATATTCAATATTTGTTTGAATTAAGTAGATTTTCTTTTTGGATTTAACTTACATTTCAAATAAATGATTAATTCATCTTAAGTTTACTCTTTTATTTCATTGAAGTAATATGTTGTTACAGCAAGTAATGTTTATTTGAATCGAATATATATTTTTAAATTTATGTGTATATTTACGGCAAATAATAATTTTTCTGTGTGTACATAATGTGATGTAATGTAACTATTTAATATTTGCGGTTTGATAATTAATTAAAATTCGATGTATATACTAGGTATAGCGAAAACTTAACGACTTCATCTTATATTGCTAACATTTTCAGCTACATTTCAGCATGTCAAATTTTGACATTTTGATATACATACCTAGTACATATCTGTCAAACATCAAACTATAAATTAAGGTTATTTCGAATATTCCACTTATATGCTATTTTTATTTCGATACATAAAACCAATTTACAATTTGAGAAGTTGACGAAGTCATTATAGGTCGTTCACGACTGCCCATATAAACTTACTATAAATATAATAAAACAAAGATATCTTTCCGTTCAACTGCCGTTGTTTCGTGGATTATGGTCTATTGTCATCAGCATTATTTACGATTATGACTTACACACTTAGAATAACTTTACAACTAATTAAAAGTTAAACTATTTGAAAGTACACCAGGAATAAGATTCATTATCTAAGGTTATTTGGTATTAGTCGGTGTTTATACTTGTTTCTGTGTCAGGAAATTGCAAAATACATAGTAAGTAGGTAATACTAATTTGCTTTTAGAAACTTGCGTTTATATAGCCAAATGATTACAAACTTTTTTTCATTATGTAAAAGTGCGTCTATCTATCTGTCTGCCTGTCCGTACGAGCGGCCAGGTAACGAACACGATTTTGGTTAGCGGGAAATTTTTGTAACACGCTAGACCTACTGCAAATCCTTTTGAGGATAAAGAAATTATTTGGAAAAACCTAAAATATATGTTATCTAGATTGCAGAAAATGAAAAATGTATACATATATTTGCGAAAAAACGACGAACTCGATTTTTTGATAGATTTTGTCCAATCAAGCAAACGGTGTTGAGCTTATTGGATGAAATCGAGCATATGATAAAACTGCCAATCGATAGGTATGGACATACAGTGGCTCAAGAAAGTATTCGTACACACAGAGAAATATTTAAGCAAATGTGTGTTAAAATCAAGTATTTGCGTGCTTCGATTCCAGCCTAGTAAGCTGCATACTTAAAGTCAAGCATTGCTTACTTATTTAACGGTTATAAATAAATTCAACCCATCAGTGTGTTAATTTTTAAGAATTTTCATACTTAAATGTTAGCAATCAACGTGCTTGAATTTGACATTCAACTGGGTTGACTAATAAGCATTTACATACTTAATAAAAGCATTTAACGTGGTTGAATTTGACTTACAACTGGGTTGATTTTTAAACAAATACATACTTAAACACAAGTATTTATCAGGGTTGAATTTTACATTTAAGTGAGTTGATTTTTAAGTATTTACATACTTAATACTTACTTACTACTTGCAAATCTGAAAACTGTCGGTTTATAAAATAGCCAAAGAGACATTATGCTTGTAAACCTTATGTGTTTTAATTAATATTATAATATTAACTAAAACACATTTTACAAACAATGTTTCTTTGGCTATTTTATAAACTGACATTTTTTAGATTTGGTTGCTAACAGGTATTTGCCCTCTACACAGGTATAGAAGTTGAAATTTATAGATACATAAGTACAAAAAAGTTTAAAATTTAGCTAAAGTAATACACTTTCCTATCAATTATTATCATTTTCGTTAGGAAGTACTTACCTTCGCGAAGTATCGAAGTACTACCCTTCATAATAGCATTATGAATATTGTTACTATTTTTTGTGTTTCCTGTAAAAAATATTTAGCTAGTAAAAATAAGAAAAAACATCAATTTTAAATTTCAAAGAATTTATTTATAATAATTGTCATAATGTAATAAAATAAAACTTAAGTTAGCCTTATAATCCTAATTAATATACAAAAACATATTTTTATAAATTTATAAACTAAAAAATAAATACATAAAATATTTAGAAACAAAATCAGAAAATATCATGCAAACAAATTTACGATATTAATCGAAGAAGTACAAAATTAATACTAAAAAATAATAAAAAATAACTTCAAAAGAACAAAACCATTTAATTTTAAATGATTATTTATTCACAACTTACCTAAAAATTTTTCTATAATGTTTTGTCCAAATCCCCAGTAAGAGAAGGTTTCTGACTACTTCAAAATTATTGTTTTAGGAAGTTATCAGAATTAAAAATTGTTAATATTCTGTTGATCAATTGGTCATCTTCATCCATTTTCAAAAATATTTGCACTTTGTTTATAGATCACACAACCACTTTACACTTCGTTGAAACGCACATGAACTTTTCATAACTTCCAAAATTATGGGAATGAAAGAACTCCGTCTAAACATCGCGATTGTCTTACATATTATCTAGGACTGGGGTCTGCATTATTTTACGAATTTTGCAGTTTTTGCTAATCTTTTAAAACAAGTGTCAGCTCTGCTATCTGTGCTTATTTTTTGTTAGCGAATTATTTGCGTGGTTTTTAAGTATGCAATAGTAGAATTTAAGTAATCGTAGTCAAACTTTAAGTATGCGTGCATACTTAAATATGGTTTTAAGAATTTTCTTACTTAAATTTAAGTATTATCATATTGAATTGCATTTTAAGTATTTATATGCTTAAATTGGAAACATTACATTGCTTAATTATTATTCCAACTACGTACGTGCTTAACTTTTAACTACGAAATGGTAAAAATCAAGCATTTTAAAAATACTATTTCTTAACCCCCATATAGTTAACCTTTTACTATGCAAAATATTTTTGTGTGTATTAACAATGCAAATAGTATACTCTTTGAACACATAAAAATCGGTTTTATAGAAAAACGTATTAAACATTTTTTTTGAAAATTTCATTCTCTTCATTTTAGAATATATACATTTCTTTATTTCGTCGCACCGTTTTCGAGATATAAAGAATACTCTGCAAACTACAAAAAATAATAAGTAAGTAGATATTTTTTTCTTGTAAATTTCATTCTCTACATTTTTCAATTTTGTAACACCGTTTCCAAGATACAGATGACAATATATTTTGCATTTTACAGAGTCTTTTTTTATATTTATTAATAAAAAAATAACAGAAAGATTATCATGTGTCATTTCTTCTTCTCTTCTTTCTTCTTGCGTTTCATCAAAACAAAATTTCACATGATTTGAAAGTATACTTCAAAATAATTTTACAGAAATGTAGTAACGAATGCTAATTTTAAGCAGTACTAACTGAAATTTGATTTGAAAAAGAGAACTCGAGCTAAATTATCGTATTACTTTTTAAAATATTCCTTAACGGCGATTTTACCTTAAAGTTTACTTTACTTAAAGCGACTTTTAAGTGAACATTGTGAAATTGGCTGTTAGCGTGACAGATTATAAGGGATTATAAGCATTACGAGATGATCTACTATCGGAATAAAAAGTTCTGACCCTTAACAGGGGTAAAATTAAGGAACAAAAATAACTATAAATACTATAAATAAAAATATTTTTAATTTACCCTATTTTAGATCTTTTATTCATTTCTTAAATTATATTATTTCTACTACTGCTTTTTGTTGTCTCTTTGCATTCTTATATGGTTTGGATTATATGGAAATTGGATTTTCTGCAATATCTCTTTACCAGTTAATTTTATCACAAAAATGGCTCCTATAAATCATATAGAGAATAAAATTTCCTACAACTTTTGTCTAAAATATTTCTTTTTAACTTTTATATTTACCGAGCTATGACGCTGTAAAGTCGAGAAGTTTACTGGTTTTCTCCTTGCGAATTGTTGCCTATTTATACTAGAACAGGTATTTTAAATTTCAAATCAATACATGAATTAGATTCGAAAATTGTTGATGTGCCTACACCGTTGTAAAGAATCAGTAATTAATGAACATTTTGTCGCTCAAATGGGCTTTCTTTTGGTATCTCAATTTTGCGAACCTTGCCGAAGGGAATACTAGCTTTATCTTGTGCCTCGCACATTGCGGCTGTATTCGATCCTATTGTTAAATTCGGGACATGTATTATTTGAAGGATACTTGATACTTTATTAATTCCTGCTACATAGTATCTCTTTATGCATGTGCTTACATAATGTACCTTAGTCCGGTCCATATGCTATAACTCGGAAACCACTTTAGATATTTATATGAGATCTTTTGCAAATCAATTTTGAGGGTTTAAACTATTTTTTTAAAGCAAAAAATTCACATATTAAATCTCAAGTCTTTTTTTTAGCTTAATGAAGTTGCCAAATTAAAAAAGTGCAAAGTAAACCTGTGGGGTGGTTTGGGATATCTATGAATGTCAGAAATAGTAATTTATCCAGCAACTTATTGACTTGGTTCTCTATATATATTTATACATAATAAAGCGAGATGTCTCAGACTGACTTGGATAATCTTTATTGATAACATGACCGATCACGAAAATGAAATCTTCAAGAAATGATACATGGAGATATACATTATTTATATATCACTTTTTTATCTTAAAACGTGGGGGCCTAAATTGTT